>CP136067.1:24918273-24933273 GCA_032622095.1 Siphonodentalium dalli
AACCAACACATCACGATAAGGTGGGTCTGAACCCGGCTAACAACACACGCATGGGGGGGGGGGGGCTATAAACCAACACATCACGATAAGGTGGGTCTGAACCCGGCTAACAACACACGCATGGGGGGGGGGGGGCTATAAACCAACACATCACGATAAGGTGGGTCTGAACCCGGCTAACAACACACGCATGGGGGGGGGCTATAAACCAACACATCACGATAAGGTGGGTCTGAACCCGACTAACAACACACGCATGGGGGGGGGCTATAAACCAACACATCACGACAAGGTGGTCTGAACCCGACTAACAACACACGCATGGGGGGGGGGCTATAAACCAACACATCACGATAAGGTGGGTCTGAACCCGGCTAACAACACACGCATGGGGGGGGGGGGCTATAAACCAACACATCACGATAAGGTGGGTCTGAACCCGGCTAACAACACACGCATGGGGGGGGGCTATAAACCAACACATCACGATAAGGTGGGTCTGAACCCGGCTAACAACACTCGCATGGGGGGGGGGCTATAAACCAACACATCACGATAAGGTGGGTCTGAACCCGGCTAACAACACACGCATGGGGGGGGGGGGGCTATAAACCAACACATCACGATAAGGTGGGTCTGAACCCGACTAACAACACACGCATGGGGGGGGGGCTATAAACCAACACATCACGATAAGGTGGGTCTGAACCCGGCTAACAACACACGCATGGGGGGGGGGCTATAAACCAACACATCACGACAAGGTGGGTCTGAACCCGGCTAACAACACACGCATGGGGGGGGGGCTATAAACCAACACATCACGATAAGGTGGGTCTGAACCCGACTAACAACACACGCATGGGGGGGGGGCTATAAACCAACACATCACGATAAGGTGGGTCTGAACCCGGCTAACAACACACGCATGGGGGGGGGGGCTATAAACCAACACATCACGACAAGGTGGGTCTGAACCCGACTAACAACACACGCATGGGGGGGGGGGGCTATAAACCAACACATCACGATAATGTGGGTCTGAACCCGGCTAACAACACACGCATGGGGGGGCTATAAACCAACACATCACGATAAGGTGGGTCTAAACCCGGCTAACAACACACGCATGGGGGGGGGGCTATAAACCAACACATCACGATAAGGTGGGTCTGAACCCGGCTAACAACACACGCATGGGGGGGGGGGCTATAAACCAACACATCACGATAAGGTGGGTCTCAACCCGGCTAACAACACACGCATGGGGGGGGGCTATAAACCAACACATCACGATAAGGTGGGTCTGAACCCGGCTAACAACACACGCATGGGGGGGGGGGGGCTATAAACCAACACATCACGATAAGGTGGGTCTGAACCCGACTAACAACACACGCATGGGGGGGGGCTATAAACCAACACATCACGATAAGGTGGGTCTGAACCCGACTAACAACACACGCATGACGGGGGGGGGGGGGGCTATAAACCAACACATCACGATAAGGTGGGTCTGAACCCGGCTAACAACACACGCATGGGGGGGGGCTATAAACCAACACATCACGATAAGGTGGGTCTGAACCCGGCTAACAACACACGCATGGGGGGGGGGGGGCTATAAACCAACACATCACGATAAGGTGGGTCTGAACCCGGCTAACAACACACGCATGGGGGGGGGGGCTATAAACCAACAAATCACGATTAGGTGGGTCTGAACCCGGCTAACAACACACGCATGGGGGGGGGGGGCTATAAACCAACACATCACGATAAGGTGGGTCTGAACCCGACTAACAACACACACATGGGGGGGGGGGCTATAAACCAACACATCACGGAAAGGAAAGGTTGGTCTGAACCCGGCTAACAACACACGCATGGGGGGGGGGGGCTATAAACCAACACATCACGATAAGGTGGGTCTGAACCCGGCTAACAACACACGCATGGGGGGGCCATAAACCAACACATCACGACAAGGTGGGTCTGAACCCGGCTAACAACACACGCATGGGGGGGCTATAAACCAACACATCACGATAAGGTGGGTCTGAACCCGGCTAACAACACACGCATGGGGGGGGGCTATAAACCAACACATCACGATTAGGTGGGTCTGAACCCGGCTAACAACACACGCATGGGGGGGGGGCTACAAACCAACACATCACGATAAGGTGGGTCTGAACCCGGCTAACAACACACGCACGGGGGGGCCATAAACCAACACATCACGATAAGGTGGGTCTGAACCCGGCTAACAACACACGCATGACGGGGGGGGGGGCTATAAATCAACACATCACGATAAGGTGGGTCTGAACCCGGCTAACAACACACGCATGGGGGGGGGGGGCTATAAACCAACACATCACGATAAGGTGGGTCTGAACCCGGCTAACAACACACGCATGGGGGGGGGGGCTATAAACCAACACATCACGATAAGGTGGGTCTGAACCCGACTAACAACACACGCATGGGGGGGGGGGCTATAAACCAACACATCACGATAAGGTGGGTCTGAACCCGGCTAACAACACACGCATGGGGGGGGGGCTATAAACCAACACATCACGATAAGGTTGGTCTGAACCCGGCTAACAACACACGCATGGGGGGGGGGGCTATAAACCAACACATCACGACAAGGTGGGTCTGAACCCGGCTAACAACACACGCATGGGGGGGGGCTATAAACCAACACATCACGATAAGGTGGGTCTGAACCCGGCTAACAACACACGCATGGCGCGGGGGGGGGGGGGCTATAAACCAACACATCACGATAAGGTGGGTCTGAACCCGGCTAACAACACACGCATGGCGCGGGGGGGGGGGGGCTATAAACCAACACATCACGGAAAGGAAAGGTGGGTCTGAACCCGGCTAACAACACACGCATGGCGCGGGGGGGGGCTATAAACCAACACATCACGGAAAGGAAAGGTGGGTCTTAACCCGGCTAACAACACACGCAGGGCGCGGGGGGGGGGGTGGGCTATAAACCAACACATCACGGAAAGGTGTGTCTGAACCCGGCTAACAACACACGCATGGGGTCATTGTGTACTTGTTGCGGAAATAGGAGTTATTACCACTGATGCTAACTTCCGCTGACACGTTGAATCTAAAAGTCACACCAAAATAATTTTGTCATTGGAGAACTGACGCACCTTGACGTAGTAATTGTTAGGGTATATAATTAAACTAACACGGTACGTCAAGGTGCGATTGAACGTGGCTAATAACAGACACTTGATGCCATGTGTACTTGTTACAGTCAGATGAGTGATTTACACTGATTCTAACTCCAGTTGACACATTGGAACCAATAACTCGATCGACCGACAAATCACTGACGCCGGCATGACAGAAAACTGTTATCCAATCCAAATATAGAGGATCTCCAACGAGTTATGTTGGGATATACATGTAAGATTTTATTAAACGATTTTGATAAATTTGATTCACAACGAGTCAATGTTATAAAATCTTATATCCCAACATAACGAATCGAAGATCTTGTATATCACATGAAAACAACTAGAGTTTATACCTTTTTAACAAATCAACATATTAAAGGTACTCAATCCTATAAAACTCCTCTCAATTACTATTTCAATGGCTTCGGGGGTCAAAAATATTTGATTCGAGTCGAGGAAGTCACCCATCAAAGCTCAGTTATTTTAGATATCGATTTTAGAAATCTATTATTTTTCATTATCGGGAATACTTTCTGTCCCAGAACACAGTCAAAATTGCGTTATTATTACCACTTGATTTTAGAGTTATCCATCCTTGTCTGTTTGAATAGTGTTTTGGTGTACACATCTCGAGCAGATTACGAAGTTGAAGGCAATTATTACTACTCATCTCGAGAAAATAACAAATTTCAAAAATCAATATCTAATAAATCTGAGCTTTGTTTGATGGGTTCCTCGACTCGAATCAAATATTTTTTACCCCAAAAGCCAAAGAAATAGTAATATAGAACCCTCAGATCGGATTGTTGTTGTTGGAATCTGTTGAGATGGGGACCCTCTGATCGGATTGAGTACCATTAAAAAAAGCTGAAAATTTAATATGCATACATGCACGGCGTTGGCTGAGACGCTTCACAACCGTATACGACTGTATTGCGCGCTCTGCCTTGCGACGAAACATACAGTCCCTGAATTTGCCACTTTGTTTTTGTGCCTATTTTCGCTAGTGCAACTAAGATGGACAATAATTGTACTTTAATGACCAAACCAACCATTTTGCAATGCCTGGCATTGATGACAAGTGCGGCTTTTCTAAATAGTATTAATCCGCGCAGTAATGTACTTGGCGCGGTGCCAAGAATCCCGGGAAGCAGCTGCGATTAGCCACTAGTGACAGATAAGGAAATATCTAATGGATTTTTCAATGATATTATAGGGGTTTCATGTGATATACTATTATTAACGCCCCCGGTGTATACTGTTCTACATATTTTAGAAAGCTGTGGTTCGCTGGGCATTTTATAAATAGATAATGGGGTTTTCCGGTTCTGACAATTCGCAGTAGGTCGCAATTTGCGGACTATTTGCGGAGGTCCCCGAATTCGCGGAGGTCCACTAAAATTATCGAAATATGTTGAAATATGTTGGGAACGGGTGTGTGTATAGTCTGGTCGATAAAAGGTTTGACCTAGAAGAAATTTGGACTAAGTTGGTTTATATACCATTTTGAAGAGGAATATATCCTCTATAACATATCCAAAATCCGCTAAAATCCGCTTTGAGCATTTTTTTGCAATTCAAGATGGCGTCCAAGATGGCTGCCATTTCCGTTAAGTTAGTTTAATGCAATTATAGTGAGAACATCTTGTCATATATATACACATGTATACATTTTTGTGAAGCTAAGACATAACACCACCTTTCTGTGCCAAAAATGGAATTCCTCGTCCAAGTTAGCAGCCAAAATGGCGGCCGGAAGCGAATTTTGTTTACGTGTTTTACTAGTATTTTTAAGATAAGTTTCTGCTGTTTGGAACTGGTTGAGAATTGTGACTTTATTTTGTGTTTAGCATGTTAAGTGATCTTTAAAGTAATGAAATATGCCATTCATGGGTTCCCAACCCCTTCAGATCACTCAAAAATTCGATTTTACAGAACGCGGTATAACATATCACAAAATATCACCACTGGGATTCTAGTCATATTTCATCAAGAAATTGGAAGAACTGCGCAATGTAAATGATGCTTATTTTTCATGGATATTTCCAAATCAAATGTACCAAAATTGTAACTTTGGCTCAAAATGGCTGCCAAAATGGCGACCAATATATGAAAAATGGTAAATATTGTCCCAGCGTACCATGCAATTGCTTACAGGTTGTGGTTGACGCACGCAATTGACTATTCTGTCTTATATACATTGAATACTAACATTTCTGATGCATATTGGTTAATTGTTACTATTTTGACCACTGAAATCACCAGAATTAATCGAATTTTTATGTCACAAACTTGACATCAAAATCGGTAAAAAATCACTGTTCAGGTTTGAACCATTTTTTAGGAGTAAAATAGAACTATCTTTAGTATCAAATGTGTTTATTGTTTTGATATGTGCTAACTGTGTCACACTGGGTATTTTAGACAATATTGTTCAAGATGACTTGCAAAATGGCAACCAATTTGGTAAAATGTTGATTTGTCACATTCCGAACATTATTGACTGCTGCTCCGAAAAGGTAGCAGATTGTGACTCACTTGGTTATTAAACATGCTACTTAGTCAACTAAATGTTCTATTCTGGTTGTCCCGGTACCTTAAGAGGCGTGAAAAGTTCATTTAAGGGATGAAGTATGGATTTTGCCGAGAACTTCTTTCGGGATTCGTACATGTTTTTTTTAACTGAAATTGGCAGAACGTTGAAACGGAACTGAGAGGGATCTTAGTATGTGGCTACTCTGGCCCATTATAATCAACATTGATCAACTTAATATAGTGTGTATGTCTGTTGAGTGTATGGCTATAGGTGAGGTGAGTTTGTATACGGGGAGTTATTGTATTCATGAATGATATGAATAGTCATATAATGTGTGACTATATGGTCATGTATGGGGTGTCCACGTTGAGTTGTGTATGTATATAATGAGCAGCTTATGGTCATGCGTGAGGTGAACATGTATACAGGGAGTGGTTGTCTGGTCATTGAAGTGGTGTATGTATATAGCGAGATTAGCTACATTGTCCATCTTTGTGTTGTGTATGTATATATGGAGTGACTGTGTGGTCATGGGTGGGATGTACATGTGTACATTGTGTGGCTGTATTGTCATGGGTGGGTGTATATGTATACACGCGTTGGCTGTATGGTAATGGTATGTATGGTATGGATAAATATGGAGTGGTTGTATGGTTATGGGCAATGTGTATATGTTTACATGGAATGACTGCAGATGGTCATTGGCGGGCTTGTGTATATATATAGTGACATCGTGGTCATGGTGGGATGTATATGTTTATATGTTGTGGCTGTATTGCCATTGGTGTGTGTACCGGTATACAGTGAATAGCTGAACGCTCATATATGGGATGTGTAAGAATACAGCGAGTGGCTGAATCGTCATGTTTGAGCTGTATTTGCAAGTCTGAAGTGTACGAATGGCCGTGTGTGCGGGGTATATGTATATCTAGAAGGACTATATGGTAATAGATGATGTATATATACACCTGGAGTGACTATGGTCATGGGTTAACAAATACAGACAACCAACCAATTCAGGTAAGTATAGGCTAACAAATACATGTAAGTGTGTGTCTGACAAGGTGACACATCTGTCCGCGTCAACGAAAATCACGCCTAGCCCTCCGGAATGACAATAACAAGTCAGAATGGAGCACTGACTGACTGACCATAAGGCCTTTCAGCATAACTACAGTGAAATAAATAATGGCTTACATCCTATCCGTCATATAAGTTCCCCACAATATGAAGGTGGTACATAAATGTATGGATGTCAAAAGAAAGGGCAGGGTGTCTGTTAGGCATATTTCAGATATATTCGAGGCTAAATATATGATGACCGAGGTCCCAATTTCTCGCAGACAAATTGATCCCTGTTCTAATGATATGAATGTTGAGGTGGAAGCTGGGTCCTGGAGCGGTTTAATGGAATTGTTTTAATAGTTTTAGAACGTACCCCACAAGAACAAGAGTTTAGAAATTTTTGGAAATTACTCCCAATGAGTTGAAAAGATGCTAAAATGTTTGGATAAGATCATCATTGTAACTATAAGACAATTGAACGTCGCGTGTTCACACATGCTGCGCCAAGTGTTTGGAACTAAATCCCTCTCGATGTTCGAAATTCGCAATCTCTAGAAATATTCAAACAACGAATGAAAACTCACCTCTTTAGAATTTACCCACACACAACCAGCCGCATATGACATTGTATTATTATCCAGCTGTGTGTGATTGCTATCATCCAGTGTTTGTATATAACTTGTATATAGAGTCCCAAGCGCTTCGAGCTACACCAGGGATGAGGCGCTATACAAATACATAGAGAATACCTACGAGTTTTGGTTGAATACCCGAATTATCTCATGAGTGGGTGCAAGGAAGTACAGAATTTCCACGAGCGGCTGCAAGCCGCGAGTGGAAATTCTGTACTTCCTTGCACCAACGAATGAGATAATCCGGGTATTCAACCAAAACCCGTAGGTTTTCTTTTTATTATATGCGATATAAACCGCACCAAAACTGCTAAATTTGTCCTACAGTTCACTTCAAATTGTTAGAAAGCTTCGACATTTGCATTTTGTTTACATTCCATCAATTGATTTGCTCACCACCGAATGACAAATATCGAGCATAGCCGCCATAAGAAATAGTCCCCATTGTTTTATTCTGAAATGATGCGAGAAAATTAATGTATACATAATTTAGTGATAAGAATATATTAAAACAGATGAGTTAACATTATAACAATTAAATAACAGTTTATGAACCGTGAAAATCAATAATTAAAACAATAGTCCGGCTGTTATTGATACGCTTTGAAACTTAATGTGATTCGCCGCTATAAACCGGAAGTAATCTCCGAAAAAGTAATACTATTGTGTTATCCATCGAGTCGGTCAGTGTTATCCATCGAGTCGGTCAGTGTTATCCATCGAGTCGGCCCAGGCGATGGATATAACGCTCTACGCCACGGCAATTTCCCACTATTTAATGGGGAAGCATATAATACTATATATTATTAATATTATCATCAGTTGCAGGTTGCTGACTATGTGCCATACTGAGCAAATGTCACATTATGTTTCGACTCATTACCTGCAAGACGCGAGCCCTTATATACCTTGAAGGGCTATATGGCCATGATGTGGCCAATATGTATATATGGAGTGCCAGTGTGGAAAAATTAATGGTGAGGTGAATTGGTATACAAGGAGTGACTGTATGATCACGAGTATGGTTTGTGAGTATACAGCGAGAGGTTGAATTGTCATGGTGCGGTCTATATGCACGTATGGAGTGTATGAATGGCCGTGTGCTCGATGCGGGACATTGGTATATCTAGAAGGACTGTAACGCCATTGGTGATGTTTATATGTATACTATATATAGTCGCAAATATATATACAGGGAGTGACTTTATGACCCCTGGTGAAGCAAATATGTATACAAGAAATGATGTATGATCATGAATGTGGCGAAGATATATACCGGGAGTGACTATATTGTCATCATTGGGGTGTATATGTATATCTTGAGTGCCTATGTGGCCATGGATGTGGCAAATATATACATATACATGGAGTGACTGTATTATCAATGGTGAGGCGAATATGTATACAAGATGTTACTGTATGTTCAGGAATGTAGTGAATAGGTATACATGTCGTGACTATATGGGTGAGGCTTAGGAGTATACCTGGTGCGCCTGCATGTTTACTCACGGCTATATGGCCATGTGTTCGGTGTGTGGTCACACCCATGTGTGGCTGTACAGTGGCGGGTGAGGTGTATGTGTATAAAGCGAGTGCCATATGTTCATTTATGTGGTGTTCATGTATATATGGAGTGACTGCATGGTCATGTGTGAGTTTCACTGGTGTACCTTTGTGTGACTATCGATTTCTTATCGCTATAACTCAAGAATATAGAGAGATCATATCAGAGTGTCTCCACCTTAATAGCGTTTGGTATGCAATAAGAAGGACACGGTTTTCATGACAGTAGTTTATAAGTTAATAAAATTTGATGCTATTGGGCCAGAGTAGCCACATAATATGATCCCTCTCAGTTCCATTTCAACGTCCTGCCCATTTCGGTCCAAAAACATAGACAGAATCCCAAAAGAAGTTTTCGGCAAAAATTCATACTGCATCCCTTAAAATGATTTGTCATGACTCATAATGTACTGGGACAACCAGAATATAACATTTAGTTATCAGTTGATTAAGTAGCATGTTTAATAACCAAGTGAGTCACAATTTGTAACCTTTTCGGAACAGCTTAGAATAATGTTCGGAATAAATGTGACAAATCAACTTTTTACCAAATTTGGTTGCCATTTAGCAAGCCATCATGAGTAATTCTGTCTAAAACACATCAGTGTCACACCTTTAAGATAGATCAAAAATAAAAAGCACATTTGATACCAAAGATAGTTCCATTTTACTTGAAAAAATGGTGCAAACCTGATTGGCGATTTTGATGCCAAGTTTGTGATAAAAAAATCCCATAATTCTGGTAATTTCAGTGGTTAAAATAGTAAAAAATAATCAAGGTGCATCAGAAATGTTAGTATTCAATGTATATGAGACATAATAGTCAATTGTATTCATCAACCACAACTTATAAGCGGTTGCATGGCACGCTGGTGCAATATTAACCATTTTTCATATTTTGGCCGCCATTTTGGCAGCCATTTTGAGCCAAAGTGACAATTTTGATACCATTGAGTCGGAATATTCATAAGAAATAGAATGCATCACCTACATTGCACAGTCCTTCCAATTTCTTGATGAAATATGACTATAATCCCAATGGTGATTTTTTGTGTGAAATGTTATACCGCGTTCTGTAAACTCGATGTTTTGAATGATCGGAAAGGGTGGGGACCCAACTGATGGCATATTTTATTTCCCCGATGGTTAGTTAACATGCTAGATACAAAATAAAGTCACAATTCTCAACCAGTTCCAAACAGCAGAAACTTATCTTAAAGATATCAGTAAAAACGTAACATTTTCCACTTCCGGTCACCATTTTTGCTGCCATCTTGGGCGGTGAGTTCCAATTTTGGCATATAAAGGTGGCGTTATGTCCTGGCTTCACAATCTTGTATACATATGTGTACATATGACAATATATTCTCACTATAATTGCATCAAATTGCAACAACTTGACTTAACGGAAAATGGCAGCCATATTGGACGCCATCTTGAATTACAAAAAATGCTCAAAGCGGATTTTAGAAGATTTTGGATATGTTATAGAGGATATCTTCCTCTTCAAAATGATATATAAACCAACTTAGTCCGAATTTATTCTAGGTTGACCCTAAAATTTGAGTTTATCGACCAGACTAATATGTCAATTGATACATATTTTAAAGAAATAACGACACGATCATCATAATAGTGGTTTTTTCTATCAATCATATCATAATCATCATCATCATCGATCATCATCGTCATCATCATCATCATAATACGGAACAAGTCTTGCGACTTTTCGTCCCAATAACATTATTTGCAATGCTTGTTTACAAATATATGTATCGTCATTCGATATTTACTTATGAGTCACTTGAACATATTACTTGTCGTCGAACTCGTATTTTATATAATAGAAGAATGAGTCTTTGTAACTATATTTTGAATTGATCGTAGAGTTTTTATTTGACGAACTAGTTTCGTTGCTTTTCTTTGTATTTCTCTAACACAATGCTTTGATGTTTGTGATGTGGACTCCGTGCGGAGTTACAGTATTCGATGATAGGTCTGACCATGCTTATGTAGAGCGATTAGAAAGTGTCAATGTCCAAGTTCGTGAAAGTTCTGTTGACTATGCCGATGAATTGAGAAGCTTTATTGTTTTAGGATAATGTAGGAAGGCTAATCTGGTCGTGTCAAATTGAGCTCTAGCGATTTCTCGCAGGACAACACATTTCCAGTTTTCGTGGGGTGTGTATTCGCTGGGTGTCTTATAGTTGCAGTATGTAACTATTATGACCGCGTGAATTGCTTTCGATGTTTAGATATGAACAATGGCTGGGCCATGCACTCTTGGTGGGAACACAATGCCTCCGATTTTTTATCCCAATTTAGAAGCTTTCTGGTGTGGTGAATGAGAAACCTGCAGTAATAAGCCGTAGTTTTTTGTAATAATTTGAAGGATTAGTGGTTTTAACGGAATTCTGAGGTGGTGCATTCATGTAACCAATATATTTTATATTATAATTTATATTTATGGCTAATAATATGATCTTGAGGGCGTTACCATTTCTGATTATGGTTTTCTTGTTATATATACGACAACTTTGACGGGAATATTAACTGCCTACACAAACATACAAAACGAACATGGCGTACATTTGATTTTGTCCATTGGAGAATTTCCCCATCTTAACGCAATCATTGTTAGGTTCTATACTCTAGACGAATACGTCGACGTGTAACTATACCTGGCTAATAACATACGCATGTCAAGCCACATGCAGCCTGTACACCGAGCGGAAATACTAGCACATTGTGCCATGGTATACTTGCGGGGGAAGAGTTATTATGATATACTTGCGGAGGAGGAGTTATTTCCAGTGATTATAACTTCAGCTGACACACTGTATCCAAAAGTCATCCCCAGACAATTGGCTCAATTGGAGATTTGCCGCACCTTGACGTAAGAATTGTTAGGGTCTATAACCGAACACGACGTTACGCCAAGATGCGACTGGACCTGACTAATAACACACGCATGGTACCTTGGTGTACTTGTTACATACAGATGAGTGATTTACACTGATTCTAACTGACACACTGGAATCAATCACTCGATCGGCCGACAAATCACCGACGCGGACTAATCTAAAATGGCTGGCACATATTACTGTTAGATGGTGCAATTTCCAATGGAATACTTCAACTCGCAGCTCAGACAAGACGGTTTTGAACTTTACAGTAGTCGTCCCTGCCGTATGACATGACAGTTATCCAATCAAAATACTATACTATATACGACAACTTAGACGAGAATATTAGCTACCGGAACACACATACAAAACGAACATGGCGTAATGGGGAACATTTGATTTTGTCAATTGGAGAATTTATCCATATTGACGCAATAATTGTTAGGTTATATACTCTATTAACGAAGAGTAACTATACCTGGCTAATAGCATACGAACGTCAAGCCACAGCCTGTACAACGAGCGGAACTACTAGCACATTCTGCAATGGTAATACCTGCGGAGGAGGAGTTATTATGGTATACCTGCTGAGGAGGAGTTATTTCCTGTCGTATAGTCGTCCCTGTCGTATGGCATGACAGTTATCCAATCAAAATGCTATACAATATATGACAACTTTAACGAGATTATTAACATACAAAACGAATATTGCATGTAAGGGGGCACAGCTATTTTTGTCAATTGGAGAATTTCTCCATCTTGACGTAATAATTGTTAGGTTATATACTCTATAGACGAATACGTCACGTCGACTTGTAACTATACCTGGCTAATAACACGTCAAGATACATGTACAGCACATACATCGAGCGGATATACTAGCACATGGTTCCAGTGTGTACTTGCTGTGGACACAGGAGTTATTTCTATTGATCCACTGGATCCAAAAGTCACTCCCATATAAGTGGGTAAATTGGAGAATTGCCCCCACCTTGGCGTAATAATTGTTAGGGCCTATAATTAAACTAACACGTTACGTCAAGGTGCGGCTGGACCTGCTTAATAACACACACGTTGTGCTATTTTGAAGAGAAGAGCGATTCCCACTTATTCTAACTTGAGCTGACAGTTACATGATAGCCGATAGTCACATCAATATCTCACACCATGCACTGGATTTAGCTCACCAGCATACACTTAATGTAGATCACCAGCATACACTTAATGTATATCACCAGCGTACACTTAATGTAGATCAGCAGCATACACTTAATGTAGATCAGCAGCATACACTTAATGTAGATAACAAGCATACACTTAATGTAGATCACCAGCATATTGCGACTAATCTAACAGTGATTTCAATGGCTGATTAACTCGTCAACCATGTGCGGCAAACCACCGGCCATCGGCGAGTAACTGGTAACTCCACCAGATAACGATTTCGAGTTACAAAATCCACGATGGAAACATGTGGATTTGAACCCTAATCGACAGCGCTGGAGGGGTGAAATACATTGGTAAGGAATACATGATTACAAATAAATATATTCCCCGCGTTATTTTTTCGACTTTATAAGGATCCATGTCAAAACTTCAAAAAGTTCCAAGGTTTTGTACTGATGGAATATGATCTATATGGGCGTTAGCCAGAGTAGAGATTCATGGCATGATCTATACTTAATGGTGCAGTTTGGTGCTTGTTGTGGACAGAGGGAGGATTTCCGCCTATTATAACATCAGCTATAAGACACTTTATCGGCCGACAAATCATTGGTGCGAACTAATCTAACATGCCCGTTCCTTATTACTGCTAGATGGCGCAATTTACAGTCCTTATTAGAACCGAGCAAGACGGACGATTGATAACTAAAAAGTATTCTCCCCTGGCAAGTTATACTAATTGGAGACCACATGATTGCCACGTCCAGTCCACTCCAGACTCTCCCTGATAATTGCCAGACTTGGAGGTTGTTTCTAGTGCAGCCATATATTGAGGCTGTTTCTGTGGACTTC
Organism: Siphonodentalium dalli; assembly: GCA_032622095.1. NCBI lineage: Eukaryota > Metazoa > Mollusca > Scaphopoda > Gadilida > Siphonodentaliidae > Siphonodentalium > Siphonodentalium dalli. The sequence goes on from CP136067.1 coordinate 24,932,207, forward strand.
GCCCTGATAAATTACGGTCAGCCAGACATGTGCAACAGACGGGAGAGAGATAGGGAGGGAGAGAGAGAGAGAGAGAGAGAGAGAGATAGAGAGAGAGAGAAAGGGAGGGAGGAGGGAGAGATCGAGACCGAGAGAGAGAGAGAGAGAGAGAGAGAGAGAGAGAGAGGGAGAGATGACATGAAAACAAACTACTGATGGGCACCAGACTTTCAGGAACACAGTTGAAGTAACTGCGTTAGTGCCGATCAAAAACCCTGTCAGCACATTTTCAAAACTGCGTACCCTTCAGCATTTGTTTTGGAGAGAGGGTAACCCCTTCAGCGTTACTACTTGGACGCAGATAACCAATTTTAGTCTAGAAATAAAAACGATTCCATAAACTTTTGTAACACCTGTCCCGCTCTGTTCCAAGAGTTTATACTGAGATGCAGATAACCGCGAGAAATAAACAAGACTTTCTACATGGGACAAAAACATACCCTCATAACCTTCTGCCCACGTGTTTGCCATATATGAACGACTGTGACCAAGGGATCGACTGTGACCAAGAGATCGACTGTGACCAAGAGATCGACTGTGACCAAGGGATCGACTGTGACCAAGATCGACTGTGACCAAGAGATCGACTGTGACCAAGGGATCGACTGTGACCAAGAGATCGACTGTGACCAAGATCGACTGTGATCAAGGGATCGACTGTGACCAAGAGATCGACTGTGACCAAGAGATCGACTGTGACCCAAGGGATCGACTGTGACCAAGAGATCGACTGTGACCAAGAGATCGACTGTGATCAAGAGATCGACTGTGATCAAGAGATCGACTGTGATCAAGAGATCGAAGAGATCGACTGTGACCAAGAGATCGACTGTGATCAAGAGATCGACTGTGACCAAGAGATCGACTGTGACCAAGAGATCGACTGTGACCAAGAGAAGGGATCGACTGTGACCAAGAGATCGACTGTGACCAAGAGATCGACTGTGACCAAGAGATCGACTGTGATCAAGGGATCGACTGTGACCAAGGGATCGATTGTGACCAAGGGATCGACTGTGACCAAGAGA
>CP136067.1:24943273-24965773 GCA_032622095.1 Siphonodentalium dalli
GAAATCCAAGATGGCTGCTGGCAGCCATGTTTTTTTTGACCGAATAACCCCAAAATGACTTGTACCTATTTACATGTTAATGTTCACATCCATGACTAATATTATGCACAGAAATTCATATACAACTGTTTACAGTGAAATTCCCCCCACAAATCTCTGTTTTAGTGTTAAAAGGGGGTGGGTGTAAAACAATGGTCGGAAAAAACTGACGAAAACTGACAAAAATTTGGACGTGGGGGTGGGTGGGTCCCAACAAGGGTCGAAAATAAAAAATCAGCATACGTGCCTGCAATGTTTTTCCGACCCCCCCCCCTGGTATACTGGCAGGATATTGTCCATATCCGTAATCGTAATCGTGATTTTGTAAAAGGTCTCTAATATTTTCCCTGTATTTATATGTAATGTAGAGCTGTGTATGATATAACAGCTTTCTTGCCAAATGAATTCTCAGATTCCGACGGCGATACCAACCTCTAATACGTCTGTTAATTCGGATATAACAACACGTTCAACGAAAGCACTAACTATGTTAATAGGAAACCTGAATAAAATATATTAAGAAAAGGTGAGCTCAATATCGGAAACAATAAGACGACATTACGCAATGAATAGGAAATGAGAACACACATGGTTGCTATGGTTACCGGTGTGTTCAGAAAGCTGTCCCGGGCTCCAGACAGAAGGCTCTGCGGTTGACAACATAATGAAATGTACGGCTTCATACGAGAAAGGCCGCTACAATCTTAATTGAAAACGCGTTAAACGTTTTAAAGTTACTGTCGAGTTTTGAAATGACACGAGTTTTATGGTGGCTCTGAGGTGAATAAACCCCCCTCATAAAATCAGTTTATCACTGTTTGAAATTAAAGAAAATTAATGGAATCGAAAGGGGGCACAACACATAGTTTACAATGATATGATATGTTTGAGCAGAAATGTTTTTCTAAAAAATAATTAAATAGAACTGTTGCTGAATCATGAAATTACAATAAGTGACAGATAATGAGATGCACACACAGAGTAGTATTTCGGGGGGGGGGGTGCTAACTCCGGGATGCTGGAAAGGGGATTATAGGCCCTTTCCTTCACCCCTCATTTTAAGCTTTAATTGATCAGAAACATATAAAAAACAAAAAACAAACAAAGAATGACAATTATTTAATCTTTTCTTTCTCTTGGTAGAGACCGTGATTGTGGCGGTTGGGACGTTTGTGGTATTGTTGGCGTACCAGGTACAATTTTCTTAAGGGTCGGGTTGTTAGAATCTGCAGACGGCCCCATGACATCATATGAGCCTTGATTGTTGGTGACATTTCTTCGCTGGCTCTGTCGAGTGAGGTCACCAGGCTGACAGAAGACCACTGTGCATCCGGAGTCTTTGGCTCTGAGAAGGTGGAATTCGCAGCATCTGCGGAGGAGTTGGTGTCCGGTGGTGAATCCAGCTCCACATCAAAGGAAGAAGGGGCGGCTGGGATGACATCAGTCTGCTCTTGATTCTCGATGCTAACTGCTACCACACCTCGTAGTGGGCGACATGGACGGCCGGGTGACATCGGTGTCCCTGTCGTTTCCGCTGGTGTTGGTTGTGTTTGGCGCAGAGACGGTAAGCTGTTCTTGCTTTGGGGCCAAGTAGGGGGTGGGCTTCTCTCAGCTCTCCCCTGTTTCCACTTGGCCCTCCTGTCGGCGTCCATGTGGCATTTTGAGTGGGTCATATTCTTTTTCTTCTTTCCCACCAAGCTGGTGGTAGCCGGTGGTTGCTGGTGGGTTCCAGTAACCGGCTTACGACCGAAAGAGGGGCATGAAAAGGGCTGTGATGGCGTAACCCGGAATGTAAGAAACAGCTCAAAGTGGCTGCCTGACCGGTGAAGAATCCAAGTAGGTGTCCACGTTTAGTGAGCGAAAGACGTGTCCGACTTCAGCTGGGATAAAAGAAAAAATCATTGTTCAGTTAAAGTCGGTAATCCGATCGCCAGCGAGCGAAGCACTGGATCGCTCAATCCAATACGACTTCTTACCACACCAGCGACCGGATCATGAATCTGATGAGATGCGCGCATGTATGTTGCAGATTTAAAACAATTGACAGATTCTTTTTTTAAAAGCTGCAGTCAAACACTTTATATGGCTTCATGCATGGAATCTCGTGATCAAATTATATGGCTTCTAAAGTGCACTCTTTTGATAACCATTTATGGCATCAAACAAGAAAAGTTGGAGATTTGTAGGAATGCCACACCTGTATATAGAACTAAATTTAATTAATCATTTACCCAACAAAACGGCCAAAACCGGCCAAATAAAGCTTCAACAGCCTAAAATATCTTCGGTCTGTCTCAATAGAACCATACAAATATGGATATAATTGGAACCGGCTCCTTGGCCACATTGTGATAGTTACAGTTATGCCATGTGCCAATGCATTCTCTTATATATGCGAGTCGACCATAGGTCGCCTCGCATATATAAGAGAATGCATTGGCCTAAAAAATTTTTTTTAACACTTTTTACCATTTTTTCTTACATTCTTTAACAATTTTATAATTTTTAATGTGTTAAGCCAATGCATATATAAGATAATGCATTGGCACAGGGCAGTTCTGTTGGGTAAAGGGTTAATCATTTTGTATATGACATTCCTCATTGTGATTGTGTCTTCAATAAAAATTCGAAAACATTCTAAAAAAGAAAGCTCACGGACCAGTTGGCCACACAGATGTGGTTAATACTTCTCGTGCATGAATATGCTAAATTTCAAATAAAATACATACATTTTCATCGATCACACACGAGTAAACCAAAGATGTATTTACCCACGATAGAACTGAGTTTCAATGTTCGGTTACTCTGGTGTTTCATACAGCGAATGAGGCGCCGACACAGCGGGGCATTGTGGATTCTGTTAACGAAAACGCGTTTTATTCAAAGCCCACTCAGAATTTGTGTTCCTATAATTATGTCTGCTTCCACGTGTATTAATATAAGAGAATGCTGACATGGCATATATAACAGATAGAGGTGTTTAAATCACGTTTGTTATGCTTTAACGTAACGTATAATAGGTGAGTAATCACTAAACATAACTTCAGATGGCGGTTTCTGTCAGCATGATCGGAGGCAGGTAAACTATATCGTGCCATGAATTTCTACCCTGGCTACGCCCGTGGAGATCATATTCACCCGTTCAAAACCTGCGAACTTTTTGATGTTCTGACCTGTTCTGACGTAAAACTTTATAACACAGGGAATATATTTCTTTGTCAATACTTCCTTAATAATCCATTCCATAGTATAGTGGGTGGTCCGAACTCGAGACTGCACGGATGTTGTGATATTTGTGAGTAGATATAAAACTCCACACAGTGCCCTCTACGCTATCGCTGCGATATATATCACTGCCAAAATGAGTGTACTTTGCAGACGATAAATCTATTTTTACATATCGTCGCGGAACTGTATTTACTACTATTTAGTCACCTATTATCTTGTTTTGACCACCAAATTTGTTTTAAAGTTTGCAATAATGGTAATTCTTTCGGTATTGATAAGAACAATATGAACTGAGCCAGACATAGACAATTTTAATCCTAAAACATAAGAACTAAAAACACATAAGAATTCCTTACCAATTAATGTCATTATGTCAGTGGTATCTCAGCGGAGCGATGGGAGATAACTCTACCTGGAGTTTAACTAGATATCGCAATAAACATTGAAATAATTATCCGGGAGAAATTCCATAATTGTAAATGACGCAAAGCAAAAATATGTAATATCGAGCAGGGACTTTCACCTATTTAGATGCACACAGTTATATTACCTATGACATACAGTATCTGCGTTATTTTTTCAATGGTATAAAAGTGCCCAGGATTTGAACGGGATTTCTATCTGCGTAGTAAGAGTATACATCGATAGCATGATATAATGGTAAACGTGCCTTAGGGGGCACATACCTTTAAAAAATTGATGTATATTTTGGCAAGTTCTCGCTCGATAGATAGAGGACCTATACAACGAGTCTCCAGTTTATAACGGAATTTACAAAACGAGTCCAGTAAATTAGATCTGGACCGAGCCTTTTGCGAGGTCCAGACCTAATTTGCTAGACGAGTTTGGTAAATTCTGCTATAAACTGGGGACGAGTTGTAGATTCTATTTATTACATGATCCAAAACCTCGACAAAATTCATACTTAAATCAACAAATGAGATACGAAACTAACATCGGCTTATGTAAGGCATGCGATGACGTTTCACGTAACTATATGCACTGTTTGCCCGTGTAAAGAAATAGTCCCAGATAAATAAAGACTCTTTGGCGTATTTAATGGCGTATATTTAATCACACATCGTTTCAAACACTTCATTCATTATAGTTTGTTGGAAAACTATTGGAAGCCATAGTATTTTCAGATGTAGCGTACGGAATGTAAACAGACGATAAACCCGGAAGTCAATGGTCACCTGGCACTATTTCCTGTTATTAAACGAACGTTTAATATCACAATTTATAGAATGGGTTTATTGGATGGAATAAGGGTAGGATCATGTAATAAAAACAAATTATAGGGGACGCTAATTGACTGCGTGGTCAGCTGTATATGATTTGGTTAAAAAAAAGACGTTCGCATAAATATGTTGCAAATGAATATATGTTTTTCACGAATCTACAACTACCACCAAAACAAGGGGTTTCGAAGTTTAACATGTGTTTCTGTTGCCATTCATCTCGGAAGTCGCATCGGTAATAACGTACTCTACAACTTCGTCCCGCCGGGTAGAACAAAACACAAAGCTAATACATTTATTTAGTATAATACACCGCCATTGCGCCAGAGACATGTATATAACATGTGTACACATCTTCATATTCTCTTGTAAATATATTTGTCCATTTCTCAATATTCATTTCAAATTATGAGAATAAAGCATCAATCCGAGTGCTTATTCAGCATTCTTGACTTAAATCACCAACAATATGATACAAGCAATCAACGAAAGATAAATCACCACCAATATGATACAAGCAATCAACGAATGATAAATCACCACCAATATGATACAAGCAATCAACGAATGATAAATCACCATTAATATGATACAAGCAATCAACGAATGATAAATCACCACCAATATGATACAAGCAATCAACGAATGATAAATCACCACCAATATGATACAAGAAATCAACGAATGATAAATCACCACCAATATGATACAAGCAATCAACGAAAGATAACTCACCACCAATATGATACAAGCAATCAACGAATGATAAATCACCACCAATATGATACAAGCAATCAACGAATGATAAATCACCACCAATATGATACAAGCAATCAACGAATGATAAATCACCACCAATATGATACAAGAAATCAACGAATGATAAATCACCACCAATATGATACAAGAAATCAACGAATGATAAATCACCACCAATATGATACAAGAAATCAACGAATGATAAATCACCACCAATATGATACAAGAAATCAACGAATGATAAATCACCACCAATATGATACAAGAAATCAACGAATGATAAATCACCACCAATATGATACAAGCAATCAACGAATGATAAATCACCACCAATATGATACAAGAAATCAACGAATGATAAATCACCACCAATATGATACAAGAAATCAACGAATGATAAATCACCACCAATATGATACAAGAAATCAACGAAAGATAAATCACCACCAATATGATACAAGAAATCAACGAAAGATAAATCACCACCAATATGATACAAGAAATCAACGAAAGATAAATCACCACCAATATGATACAAGCAATCAACGAAAGATTGTGAATACCCAATTAAAATGAAGTAGGAGAAAATATATTAACCTGCGATAAAAAATTAGTCTTTCGATTATATAGCCGGATGTACCTGACACGTCAAACAATACGCCAAGGGTGAGATGTAAAACAGCATCTAATCGGGGTTCACGATTATATAGCGATTGGTACTCAATCTCAGTAACATGTTCCACGCGATGCTAGGATTTAATATAATTTAAAATGTTCCGTTTTCGGAGTTAAAAAGTTACATTTGCTAGTTGAGGAATCTTCCAATAACACCGACATATATGGCCAACGACACAGCCAGTTTTATATGATACTAGCTGAAACATCGTCGGAGGGGCATGCGGCCCCTTTATGCGCCAGGGGCAAGTGGCCCCCTGTGTGTGTTTTACGCACATGCCAGGCAGGTCATACTGTTTTATAAATATTGATATTATTATGTAACTTCAATATATCATCGGGCAAATAGGTTCATATTGAACCTAAATATTCACATTGGTTACATTGGACTTATATGGTTCTGATATAAACTCATAGTGGACTAATACCCGTTATTCTGTTGTATGGCGCGGGCCACGAAGAGCGTACATCTGGTGCTGAAATAGGCCCACCGTGAGCGTATATGTTTTGGTTATTTATTTAATTAAAATAATTTAAATAACAATTTTGAAAAACTAACGCCGCTATAACCTCAGCCATGGTAACCAGAGTCTGCGCACCAAATTTGGTTGAAATCGGACCAGCAGCCTGGGAGAAAATCCGGATAGACAGACGACAGACAGACATATCCTATACTCTTATATATATCTATTATATATATACTGTGTATATAGTACTGGTATGCACTAATGAATTGATTTTTCACTCACGACATGAGTGTGTGCAGGTAAGGGTTTTAATTCGTTGTCCTCCAGGTCAATCCCGGAAGTGGTAAATTGACGTCACGACATGCCAATCTCGAAGTCTCAATGAGCTCCCGGAAGAAGCCATTAATTTTCCTCGCACGTTTGTCTGTCATGGAATCTCAGACTAATACCATGGAAGATGTGTGAATGTTTGCACCAACATGAACTCGTCTGCTGCAGAGAGATGTCAGGCGGACGTGGAGGCGGGTATCCACGGTAATTTTCCAGGATAGGGGGATAGTGACAATTATGTATTAGAACAGTCATTAGAATATTTCAGTTTACATTCTGTCGAATGTTTAAACCCGGTACAGGAATGGAATGGTAGAAAACCTGTTGCACATGCACGGCATGTTGTTGAGCGGCCAACTCCGGCGCTTATAAATCACGAATTATACCGTTTGAACCAAGAACATTCATACATTCTACGCATTTGTTTGCACATAATAAATCTAAAATTGGCCATTATTTCGTATTGGGAAATACATGACATGAAAACCCGGAAGTGTGCCCGAAACGAACAACAAAATTAGTATCCAACAAACTGTTCTTAATCGATCATTTTCAAATTTATCGACGAGAAGGCTAATCTACATGTAGGCTATGTCGTAGTTACTCAGTTTTCCTCAATAGAGACCTTTCGCATCCTCACGTTTACGATTACGAATACGGATAGCTATTCGTAGTCGTAAGTCTATCCGTATGGCCAAAAAGTCCTTTCGCAAAACGACTACGCGTAAGAGTTTTGACGAACACGTACCATCATTATTTCGTACCACTTTTACAACTCAAAGCGTGTGTTTGGTATACAGTCCCTTAATACTTCACTTATCGTCTCATTTGCAACAATGCGATAATCATGACCTGTTTATATTGTCAATAATTCGACCAGTCACAACGTACGACCCGGGATTCTCGTGATATATTATGGCAATACAGGTATAAATGCCAGGTCATATGTGGTGGAAATTCAGTTCGCTGTTGTCATGGATGACCTGATAGACGTTATGCTGATGGGGGGAGAGGGGTTCCTAAATTTGGACCTCACATCAACCACGACGCCACCACCCCTTTCAGTCCGCAAATTTCATTTCAATGCAATTTCGGCAGGAAGACAGTCTTGCCAGATTATGCCATCCCCCACAATTTACGATATCATTATTATGTAATATGTATGTGCAAGGACGTGGCTAGAGGGTTTCCGTTGGCGGTGTGCACACGACTACGGGCAATAGACCAGGACCCACCGGGACGACCATGGTTGTTCGGCCTGGTGTGAGAAAATTGTGAAAACTAAACAAGAAAATCGCAAAATCCTAGCATCTAGACTGACCTTAAGCTTTCCTAGTGTTGGAAATTTCAAACCTCATACTCTCCCTTAGTTTGGAAATTTTCAGTCAACGATTTTAACCAAATGTAGTAAAATGTTGTTTTCTTAAATTCATTAGTAGTTTTGTATTGGCCACGGGGAAGGACCAGGACACACCGGGCGAAAAGATTTTTAAACATGAACAAGAAAATCGCAAAATCCTGGCATCTAGACTAGCCTCAAGCATTCATAGAGTTGGAAATTTCCCACTGATGACAATTCCAGTGACAATTTTGACCAAATGTAGGACAATAATATTTTCTTAAATTAACTAGAAGTTTTTGACTGGCCACGGGGAGGGACCAGCACACAAGCTTTCCAAGTGTTGGAAATTTCCAACCTGACACCCCTAAGGTTGGAACATTTCTAACTGGTGGCCATTTCAGTCCAAAATTTTTATCAAAAGAAGGAAAATATGCAAATATTGGTCCAAAAACAATAAATTCCCCACAATAAGTTGTTTGAAAATCAAACTACAAGAACATATTCTACCTATTGTTGGTGTGAAATTTCCAACTAATGTTGTGTCAGGTATGAAATTTCCAACTGTTGAAAATTTTGACCAAAGTTGGAGGGTGTATTTTTGGCGACTGGTTTCATAGTGCACTTCTATATATTACTGCAAAGTGTTGTGTCGCAGCCAGCGATGACTATCCGTTGTGAATAGCGATCTTATTTCGCGGGAAGCGCGAGATTCACGACGACTAGTAGAATGATTGCCAATCTTAACAGCACACCGAGGTCGTAGCTCAAAACAACTGGACGATTTACATGATATACATATACAGTCTCGAACGGAGTAAAGTGATATATTGCAGAAAATAAATTTCAGGTGTTATTTGAGCTTTTTAGAAACCATGAAATCGTAACCGTTATTACGGATAGTAAAATACGACAACGATTAGAAAGTACACAAATGTTGGTGACGTAGTACCCTATCCGTAATCGTAAACGTGAGTTTTGTGAAAGGTCTCTAATACCTGATTTGTGATCACGTATACTATGGTCAGAACAAAATACAACTAATGCACTATGCATGAACATCTAGTTGGTGTGAGATTGGGATGATTCACGCGAGTGCATGTATACATAACATTATAAACATAATTCAATTTCAATACAAAAACACACAACTTAGGTGGTAGTCAGAACACACCAATTAGAAAATAAACTACATGTATTTGATAATCGGAAACTTCACGAAGGAATCCCAGTTTCTTTTTAGAACTGCAAACGTTGTACGCGGAATCGGAAACGGACAGCAGCATTAAGATTAACAAGAGTTTCGTTTACGCGATTGTTTGATGAAAGGTTGAATTAGTGGTTTTCATATAACACAACGTCACAATGTTTAGCGAGAATGAGGTTGAATTAGTGGTCTTCATATAACACAACGTCACAATGTTTAGCGATAATGAGGTTGAATTAGTGGTCTCCATATACCACAACGTCACAATGTTTAGCGAGAATGAGGTTGAATTAGTGGTCTCCATATACCACAACGTCACAATGTTTAGCGAGAATGAGTTTGAATTAGTGGTCTTCATATACCACAACGTCACAATGTTTAGCGAGAATGGGGTTGAATTAGTAGTCTTCATATACCACAACGTCACAATGTTTAGCGAGAATGAGGTTGAATTTGTGGTCTTCATATACCACAACGTCACAATGTTTAGCGAGAATGGGGTTGAATTAGGGCTCTTCATACACCACAACGTCACAATGTTTAGCGAGAATGAGGTTGAATTAGTGGTCTTCATACACCACAACGTCACAATGTTTAGCGAGAATGGGGTTGAATTAGTGGTCTTCATATACCACAACGTCACAATGTTTAGCGAGAATGGGGTTGAATTAGGGCTCTTCTTACACCACAACGTCACAATGTTTAGCGAGAATGGGGTTGAATTAGTGGTCTTCATATACCACAACGTCACAATGTTTAGCGAGAATGAGGTTGAATTAGTGGTCTTCATATACCACAACGTCACAATGTTTAGCGAGAATGAGGTTGAATTAGTGGTCTTCATATACCACAACGTCACAATGTTTAGCGAGAATGGGGTTGAATTAGTGGTCTTCATATACCACAACGTCACAATGTTTAGCGAGAATGGGGTTGAATTAGTGGTCTTCATATACCACAACGTCACAATGTTTAGCGAGAATGAGGTTGAATTAGTGGTCTTCATATACCACAACGTCTCAATGTTTAGCGAGAATGGGGTTGAATTAGTGGTCTTCATATACCACAACGTCACAATGTTTAGCGAGAATGGGGTTGAATTAGTGGTCTTCATATACCACAACGTCACAATGTTTAGCGAGAATGGGGTTGAATTAGTGGTCTTCATATACCACAACGTCACAATGTTTAGCGAGAATGGGGTTGAATTAGTGGTCTTCATACACCACAACGTCACAATGTTTAGCGAGAATGAGGTTGAATTAGTGGTCTTCATATACCACAACGTCACAATGTTTAGCGAGAATGGGGTTGAATTAGTGGTCTTCATATACCACAACGTCACAATGTTTAGCGAGAATGGGGTTGAATTAGTGGTCTTCATATACCACAACGTCACAATGTTTAGCAAGAATGGGGTTGAATTAGTAGTCTTCATATACCACAACGTCACAATGTTTAGCGAGAATGAGGTTGAATTAGTGGTCTTCATATACCACAACGTCACAATGTTTAGCGAGAATGAGGTTGAATTAGTGGTCTTCATATACCACAACGTCACAATGTTTAGCGAGAATGAGTTTGAATTAGTGGTCTTCATATACCACAACGTCACAATGTTTAGCGAGAATGAGGTTGAATTAGTGGTCTTCATATACCACAACGTCACAATGTTTAGCGAGAATGAGTTTGAATTAGTGGTCTTCATATACCACAACGTCACAATGTTTAGCGAGAATGGGGTTGAATTAGTGGTCTTCATATACCACAACGTCACAATGTTTAGCGAGAATGAGGTTGAATTAGTGGTCTTCATATACCACAACGTCACAATGTTTAGCGAGAATGAGGTTGAATTAGTGGTCTTCATATACCACAACGTCACAATGTTTAGCGAGAATGGGGTTGAATTAGTGGTCTCCATATACCACAACGTCACAATGTTTAGCGAGAATGAGGTTGAATTAGTAGTCTTCTCATACCACAACGTCACAATGTTTAGCGAGAATGAGTTTGAATTAGTGGTCTTCATATACCACAACGTCACAATGTTTAGCGAGAATGAGGTTGAATTAGTGGTCTTCATATACCACAACGTCACAATGTTTAGCGAGAATGAGGTTGAATTAGTAGTCTTCACATACCACAACGTCACAATGTTTAGCGAGAATGAGTTTGAATTAGTGGTCTTCATATACCACAAGTCACAATGTTTAGCGAGAATGGGGTTGAATTAGTAGTCTTCATATACCACAACGTCACAATGTTTAGCGAGAATGAGGTTGAATTAGTGGTCTTCATATACCACAACGTCACAATGTTTAGCGAGAATGAGGTTGAATTAGTGGTCTTCATATACCACAACGTCACAATGTTTAGCGAGAATGAGGTTGAATTAGTGGTCTTCATATACCACAACGTCACAATGTTTAGCGAGAATGGGGTTGGACACTAATGTCGAATGGAATATTATTACGATTATCGAATATTCGCTGGACCCTTACTGTTATGTATTAGAACATTCATTAGGAGATTCCATTTTCCATTTTAAATTCTGCTGGGGGGGGGGGGGGGGGGGGTGACCATTATGTATTAGAAGATTCCATTTTTCATATAAATCTGATATGGGATGGTCGGGCATCTTTTTGACGCTCGTAACTTGCAACATGATGGACACACAGATGCATGACATTAAACGCACGTTTTGTCTAAAATTCCTGATATTTTAACATGGAATATCATGAAAATGAACTTAATTTGTTTTGATTCAAGAAATTTCATAATTACGTTCATTTTGAAAGACAGCCACCCGTAAATAATGTTTTATATTTGAAAAATTTGCATGTCATGCCTGAACCTTGAACACATCTTTAACTGAACCTGGCTGATACTGTATAGAGAGTTCACTAACCACATGCGAGGAAACGCATATGCCTGAGCAGTCGTCTCGAGTTCGACGAAAAGAAATCAGTGGATATCAGATTAGAGCGGCATCTGTATTCAATCAAATATTCCAGAATGCACAATTCAAATATAAAATCTGATATAGGGTGGGCGCGCATCGATCAGACTCTCTCGACCTGTATCACTCACGAAGGACGCTCAGCTTCATGTCACCGACGTTTGATCCGATTGGACAGTTAATGTGCGGCTTCGATGGTCGAGAGGAGTCCGTCTGTATTTCAGAAAAAAAAACATGATGGCCCTATGATCCCCTATCGCAGACTTTATGTAAAGTGGCTGCATATGAAATGGGTTCCTTGACTCTATGAGTAGATCTGGGTGATGTCAAAACTCGTGTAATGTTATACAGGGATGCGGTGACATGGTAGTTACAATACAACCCCATAGCCACACGGGCCAGGGGGGGGGGGGGGGTTGTGGATTGGGAGGGTTGCAGCCCCAAAACGTTTTAAAAGCTAAAATTTCGGGCAATTTTCGGGCAAATTGGAGATATTTTCATTCAAATTCGGGCAAATCGAATGGTATTTCAGGGGGAAATTGTGGCAAATTACAGAATTTTTCACATTTCTGCCCAAATTATCATATTTAAAGTTAATTTTAATCTATTATGATATATTTATGTTTATATACAAGGTATATTGTACAACAGCCGTGTTACAACCATGAGTATATATTGTAAACAAATTTAGATCAAAAGTCGAATATTGTCTTACATTTGGTCGAATTATTGAACTGAAGTGATCGAATTATTGAACTGAAATGGTCGAATTATTGGACTGAAATGGCCGAGTTATTGGACTGAAACGGTCGAAATATTGGACTGAAATGGCCGAATTATTGGACTGAAATGGCCGAATTACTGGACTGAAATGGCCGAATTATTGGACTGAAATGGCTATAATTTGGAAATAATTTCACACAAAGAGGCACGGAACATTTCATTAAAGCCACATGGCGGTTTGAATTAACACGTAGTCGGATTATAGTCTTATAATCATTTTTAGCTCAACTTACTTTTGTAAGTTTGAGCTATTGCCATGGTTTGGCGTCCGTCGTCCGTGTGTCCGTGTGTCCGTGTGTACGTGTGTCCGTGTGTGCGTGTGTTCGTGTGCACGTGTGTGCGTGTGTGCGTGTGTCCGTCAACAATTTCCTTTGGCGCGGGCTACAGGTTTTACCTTTGGTCTGATCTTCATGAAATTTGTCATGAATGTTGACATTGACATGTAGATGGGAACGAGTCATTTTGGGGTCATTCGGCCAAAAAACATGGCCGCTGGCAGCCATCTTGGATTTCAAGATTCAATCCATTAGCGCGGCCTACAGGTCGTACTGTTCATCTGATCATTATGAAATTTGTCATTGATGTTAATAATGACATGTAGATGGGAACGAGTGATTTTGGGGTCGTTCGGCCGAAAAACATGGCTGCCAGCAGCCATCTTGGATTTTACTCTTTGCATGACTAAATCCTTTGGCGCGGGCTACAGGTCGTTGTTTTGGTCGGAAGTTTATGAAATTTGTCATGGATGTTAACACTGTCATGTAGATGGGAACGAGTGATTTTGGAGTTGTTCGGCCAAAAAACATGGCCGCCAGCAGCCATCTTGGATTTTACTCTTTGCATGACTAAATCCTTTGGCGCGGGCTACAGGTTGTACCTTTGGTCTAATCTTTATGAAATTTGTCAAGAATGTTGACATTGACATGTAGATGGGAACGAATCATTGTGGGGTCATTCGGTCAAAAAACATGGCCGCTGGCGGCCATCTTAGATTTCAAAATTCAATCCATTGGCGCGGGCTACATGTCATACTGTTCGTCTAATCATCATGAAATTTGTCATGGATGTTAATATTGACATGTAGATGGGAACGAGTCATTTTGGGGTAGTTCGGCCAATAAACATGGCCGCCAGCAGCCATCTTGGATTTTACTCTTTGCATGACTAAATCCTTTGGCCCGGGCTACAGGTTGTACCTTTGGTCTAATCTTTATGAAATTTGTCAAGAATGTTGACATTGACATGTAGATGGGAACGAGTCATTTTGGGGTCATTCGGCCAAAAAACATGGCCGCTGGCAGCCATCTTGGATTTCAAGATTCAATCCATTGGCGCGGGCTACAGGTCGTACTGTTCATCTGATCATCATGAAATTTGTCATTGATGTTAATAATGACGTGTAGATGGGAACGAGTGATTTTGGGATCGTTCGGCCAAAAAACATGGCTGCCAGCAGCCATCTTGGATTTTACTCTTTGCATGACTAAATCCTTTGGTGCGGGCTACAGGTCGTAGCTTTGGTCAGATGGTCATGAAATTTGTCATGAATTATAACAATGACATGTAGATGGGAACGAGTCGTTTTGGGGTCATTCGGTCAAAAAACATGGCCACCAGCATTTTACTCTTTGCATGACTAAATCATTTGGCGTGGGCTACAGGTCATACCTTTGGTCTGATCTTTATTAAATTTGTCATGGATGTTAACACTGACATGTAGATGGGAATGAGTGATTTTGGAGTCGTTCGGCCAAAAAACATGGCCGCCAGCAGCCATCTTGGATTTTACTCTTTGCATGACTAAATCCTTTGGCACGGGCTACAGGTTGTACCTTTGGTCTAATCTTTATGAAATTTGTGATGAATGTTGACATTGACATGTAGATGGGAACGAATCATTGTGTGGTCATTCGGCCAAAAAACATGGCTGCCAGCGGCCATCTTGGATTTCAAAATTCAATCCATTGGCGCGGTCTACAGGTCGTACTGTTCGTCTGATTATCATGAAATTTGTAGGTCGTAGCTTTGGTCAGATCTTCATAAAATTTGTCATGGATGTTAACAATTAAACGTAGATGGGAACGAGTCCTTTTGGGGTTAATTGGCCAAAAAAAATGGCCACCAGCAGCCATCTTGTATTTTACTCTTTGCATCACTAAATCCTTTGGCGCAGGTTAGACATTTCAATTAGCACCTTTCCTATTCCTCCATTTACTGTCAACCATTAAATTATACCCCTACCTAAGTTGAGCTACAGTGTCATTGACACTTTCATTACAATAACACATGCATGCATCAACTTATATTATAACTAGAATGCACTCACTGGAGCTGCCTATACTTGCGCCCATCACACATTTGGCATGTTTTGTGGTGTTTTGCCAACAACAGTTTGAACCACGGGTGCTGGCCCCTCGTTTGAAAGATCGATAAAAAATCTAGATATCAAATTTCAGTTCATCCATCGCTGAACAACCAAGTGCCGAATACACAGGTGCCGAAACGTCCACAAAACGAGATGCCGAAACGTCCAGGTGCGGAATCGTCCTGCACCCTTATACGCGCATCTGGTCATGACTGTCGCACACACAGGCTATACGCGTATACCCCCTTATATACGCGCGTCCTGTCACGTCTGCAGACACCAATAGGGAATATGACAACACGATATGAGTCGATAAGCGATGCTAGATATGTATCTGTTGTCGTCTGTCTGATCCATAAATGCTCTATATTCACAAATGGGACAGACACACAACCAACTAGATGCTATCACCTTCCACATCTTCGTACACGTAAGTGCTGTCCTTAAGTCGCACGTCATATTCATAAACAAGACAGGGAGAGGTTGCATGAACCCAACTCCAAGATAGTATTACATTCCACATCTTACTACTGCCCTTGAGTCGTCTATATCTATATTTGCGAATGTCCGACTGTCTGTCTGTCTGTGTTCTATGGACATTCACGTGGGACCATCTATATGACACCAAAGGGGGCTAAATTCGATAAGAATTTGTTTAGTCGCCGATTACCACAACACTAATACATAATAATTTCCACGATATCAAGAATCTAATCGTGTGGTTTAAAGCTGTCAAAAGTGGCGCCGTTCGAGTCAGGGGTGCATGCACGTTAGGGTGAGGGGCACCAAAATTGATAAAAATATTTTTAGCGCCGATTTCTGCCAAATTGATAATATTCTTCTTCATGATACGGGGTGTATACTCGTGTGATTTAAAGACGTCTAATCAGTGTTGTTTTGGTGGGAGATGGGGAGGGGCTAAATTTGATAAGAGTTTGTTTAGCCGATTACCACCAAACTTATACATAATCATCTCCATGCTATCTTGAATCTAATCGTGTGGTTTAAAGATGTCAAAAGTGGCGCCGTTCGACCCAGGGGTGCACGGTAGGGTGAGGGGCACCATAATTAATAACACACTTTTAGCGCCGATTTCCGTCAAATTGATACACATTCTTCTGCATGATAAATGAATCTAATGTCGCCGATTTCCAACAATGTTATATTCATATTATTATTCATACTGATTCTGGTTAAAAGATGTCAAAAGAGGCACCGCTTGAGTCAGGGATAGGGGTCAGGGATAGGGGGGGGGGGAGGGTCACAAAAAAAACTGATACAAATATATTTAGCGCCAATCCACTAAATTAATACACGTTCTTCTCCAATGATACGAGAAATCAAATCGTGTGCGTTAAAGACGCCACATTTTGTGCCTATATTTGCAAATGTCTGTCTAGGTTCTATATAACTTCACGTGACGGGAACCATCTAGATGGCACCACCATATAGGGGTCTAACTGTGTAACTTTTTACGAGGAGAATAACGGTGCGGGCTATATTTGCTAAAGTGATGCTGTTGGCGTCGAGGTCAGAACAGGGGAGGCGCAGCACAAATGATGAAATATTTTTGTCGCCGATTTTCACCAAATGTATACATTATCTCTATGATATGCATGTCGCCGTTCAAGTCAGATGTGCACGTAATGGGAGAGGGTCACTAAATTGATAAAACTTATTTTTAGCGCCGATTTCCACCAAACTGATACATATTCTTCTCCATGATACGAGGAATCTAATCGTGTGAATTAAAGACGCCAAATTGTTGCCGTTTGTGTGAGAGATGGGGGGTAGGCAGAATGATGTTATCAGAGGGTGAATTTGCTGTCGCTAGACCGCCGAGCGGGATAGCGTCGTTAAATCCACCCTCTGGGGACCTCATTCTGCGAATGACAGGCACACAATTTGCAAGCTTGGTGGGAGATGAGATATAAGCTGGGCCGGGATTGAGCGAAGGAACCCATGCCGCTGCCTCTGGTTTAAGTGGGCGTAATGCAATTATTGAACTTCTTACATAAGGGAGTGTTATCCGAGAGTACGCATGTTAATGGACTGTCAGTGGCGCTCAATGAATATCTCAAGTTAAGAGCTCACCTCTCAGGACAAATATTCAATCGAGATAATAATGGGTCCATGGGTGTCGTGTCATCACAACCAAGAGTGTTGGGGGGGGGGGGGGGGTACTAAGACTTTGAAAGAATGAATGCTTTATTGCATAAGCTATCATTTAAAGGTACTCAATCTGATTCGATGCTCCCAACATCATCAGATTCCAACAACAAAATTGTTTTTAAATGCCGCCTCAGTTATCAGAATCGATCAATTGCCCAAAAATAATACTAACCACAGTCAACTATAGTATAAAATTGCCCAAAACATGTTAGTTATCAACACTTTGTTGCCGGATTGTCAAATATCTGACAAAAAAGCCACTTGATTTTAGAGTTATCCATCTTCATCCCCAATTTGGTCCGAGAGAGTCTTCTCGTTGACTTTTACTGGGCCCGATAAATATTCCAGGTGGTGAAAAATAATAGATTTAAAAAATCGATATCTGATCACTCCGAGCTTTGATGGGTGGGTTCCTCGACTCGTATCAAATAATTTTTACCCCCGAGGACAAATAAATAGTAATTGAGTGGCGCTTAATCGGATTAAGTACCTTTAAGGTGGAACAATGCAGAACATCAATACACATATTTACAATGAGTGTGGATGGCCGGTCTTCATTTTATACTATATCTGTATCGGACATATTATATATCTGCTGTAATATGTTATGCTTGTATCTAATGAAATAAAACGCAATACATACATTAATTAAAAATGGTACCTTTGCAAAAACAGTATTATGTGTATAGGTTACACTGGTGTAATTATGTTTCCGACTGACATCGAGCGGATGCGGGAAGAATATATTGGAGAGAATAAAATAGACACGAGACAGTCGGCTCGTCTACTGTTTACTGGGCCACTAGTAATTCTCGATGGTGAAAATCAATAGATGTCAAAAATCGATATCTAATAACTCTGAGCTTAGATAGGTGGCTTCCTCAACTAGAATAAAATATTTGTGTACCCCCAAATCCAAATAAATAGTAATCATAGTGAGGGGCGCTTAATCGGATTATGCATCTTTAAAGGCCCACTTAATTTTCGAGTCACCGATTATTTTTTTTATAGTGCCTTGATATACGATTTTAATAACAATCTATGCCATAAAATATGATTAAAATACTATAATTCATCACCATTTGAAACGGCTGTGTCTCAGAATGTGCCCATAGAGTAAAGAAATTAGCTGAAATCATAAAATGATTTCCTCCGTTACGACTCCCAGAATGCAACATAATTCAAACTGTAGTTTATTTCCAATGGAAGGGGGATAACTCTATATCTAACTATATAGAGTTATTCCCCTTCAATTGAAAACAATATACTCTGTGCAGTAACTTAAAGTGATGTGAAACACTCCGGTATGGTGATAAAATAGAAATGGAGAATAATCTTGTTCAAAGTAGTAGTTTTACAAATAGTATATCCAAATTAACAATACACATCGTCATTCTTATATATGTATTAAATGCAGTGACTCTCGATGGCTAAATCGTTTTCGTTAGTTTATAGCCGATAGATGCGTCCCGAATCGAGTAGTAAATATTTACAATTGAGCGTAGTACAGACGATGTTTTCTTTGGAGTGGTACGGTCGATTTGCTTGAGATCGGCGATGTTAGAAGAATGCTACATTCCTCCAGTTGGCATCGCACCTGAATACTAACTGATCAGTTTCACGCACCCGAACAAGTACATAATATGTCTTTAATCACAGACACACGCCAGTTTCTCAACAAAAACAGTTCACAGTTTATTACATCGAATAAGTTGAAAATAAAATGTTTTGGAGCTTCCTCTTTCAAATTGTATATAATATTGCATATATTTTATATAACGTTATTTGGGGTTCGAAAATTAAATGCGCCTTTAAGACGCAAAATGCGATGGGGTTGTTAACTTGCCAATCAAATGGTAATGCTATAAGTATACTGTTTTTTTTCTCAGTCCAACAGTAAACTGTTTTCATCATTAATTTGGTCAAGTTTAGACAAAAATCGCCCCAGCTGATAACTGTGTAACCACAGGGTCGGTAGGCTGTAGCTTTCCATGAGTTAATTGGAATACGCCAGGCACCAGTTCTTCTTCTTCTTCTTCTTATTCCAGTTGCAGCTGTCGGTCATTTGCTGACCATTATTAGCCGTTGAGTGGAATTTTTGTTTTTGTATTTTTTATACTATCAATAAAAGGGTAGTCACGGTTTTCGCATTAAAAACAGTTAAAACTATGTACAATCTCAGTTGTTTACTTGTTGGTGTGGTCGAGGAGGATAAGAGGCTTCAAGACTTCAGGCGATATAGTGTTGTCTTGAAGCCTTCTACATCATCAGAAGATACAGAGTCTTGTGTTAATTTATTCCATTGAGTGACAGTTCGGGGGTAAAAACTTAGAAGAGTATTTATAATTGTCTGATGTTGTGCCTATCTGGATGAAGTTTGCTTTGTTTACAGAGGAGCGTGTGGTTTTGGGTTTTGGGACGAGTACATTATTTGAATCAGAAAAGACGAGATTGTTATTAATTTTGTAAAGCATAGTGATTCTGGATTTAAGTCGTCTCTCTTGTAGGCTTTGCCAGTGAAGGTTGTCAAGCATCTCGGTGACAGAACTGATGTTATGGAATCTGTTTGAAATCTGTTGGACAAGTCTATCCCAATTGGTGGGGTTGCAAGTGTCAGTGGCGATCTGTTAATCTCCAGTTAGCTGCTTTATATATGAATATATATAGTCTGTCAGGCGATATACTCCCTACCATGGACAAGTTATGAAGATGGTCTATCTCTTTGTAAATATGTATTAAAACGTTACCGGGGTATACAATATTAGATATGTATCGAAAACCCCTGTCCGGAAATGCTTCTATCGATTAATATTGATTATATTTCGAATATTTTCTGGTCTAAAAACGTATGGTTGTTTGTGCTAACGAACAATAGTGCATAGCTATGGGAAAACCTTAATGATCTCTATCGCTATATGGTATCGCCTGAATGGTGTGTTCTAAAAATAGAAAAATAAAGTGTCCCACTTAATCATCTCATTTTATAATAAAATATTCGAAATAAAATCAATAGAAGCATTTCCGGACATGGGTCTTCAATTCATATTTATTATTTTATACCCACGAAACTATTTCAAAATTGTTATATGATGAGATAATCCATCTTCAACAGGATAAAATATCGTACGGTGTCTGACAAATGGCGTCCAATTGTAGTTGAACTTTAACCTGTTGATAAACTATTGAATTGGAGATCAGCTTCTTGCATAAGCACGGTGGGGAATCACGTGGTTTCAAGGTTAGTGAGTGCCACGCATTCAAAATGGCCGAGATGAATGCAAACGCACAAAAACATAATATATGAGGAACTGACCCAAAACATATAATTTTGACTGTTACGAGCATATCCTAGTTTATTTTAAAAACAGGCTGATACCTCATTTGTTCGGAAATATTCAGTAGTTTTCTATAACATTCTGACCAAAGTTGCCAGTCGGAGGTTTGTGGAATACACTAGTCCATTCATCTAGGAGAATCCTTCGACTGACAACTTTGGTCAGAATATTTGAGCAAACAACTGGGAGTTTGGATATATACAAGTGAGGTATCAGCTTGTTTGAAAACTAGTTCAGAATATGCTCGTAGCTGCTTAACCCTTTACCCAACAGAAGGGCCCTGTGCCAATGCATTCTCTTATATATGCGAGTCGACCATAGGTCGCCTCGCATATATAAGAGAATGCATTGGCTTAACACATTAAAAATTATAAAATTGTTAAAGTATGTAAGAAAAAATGGCATTGGCACAGGGCATAACTGTAACTATCACAATGTGGTCAAGGAGCCGAAACCACGTGATTCCCCACCGTGATAAGGGATTGGACGCGGTTAATGGGCTGTCAGTGGAGATCTGTGAATCACTATTTGAAACATCTGTGTCTCAGAAGATGCCCACAGAGAAATAGAAAACTGCTGAACTCATAGAATGACTTCCCCCCTCTGGCACCCAGAATGCAACATAATTCAAACGTTTTCAACGGAAGGGGGAGAACTCTATCTTTAATATATAGAGTTATTCCCACTGCATTGAAAATAATACTCATTTTTACTTCATTCTTGATGACAAAACACGTTGGCAACTCAACAAAAACAACATGTCTATAGTTTATTACACCGGATCAGTTGATAATACAATGTTTTGGAGCTTCCTCTTTCAAATGGTATATAATATGGCATATATCTAATGCCAACCTCAAGCGGTAACGATTTACCCTATAAACTTACGTCAGTCGTGTAGCCTTGGCGTACCACATTACAGTACGTAAATATTTGTTTTATTGTCTATGTGAAATGTTCATGTATATGTTTCATTTGTGTTTTATGTTAACCTTCAATGTTGAAGTTGTGACAATAAAATCTTATCTTATCTTATATTTATATAATGTAATCTGGGGGTTCGAAAATTAAGTGTGACTTTACCTTGAACCTGTTGATAAACTATTGAATTGGAGATCAGCTTTTTGCATAAGGGAGTTTTCGCGGTTAATGGGCTGTCGGTGGAGATCAGTGAATCTCAATTCAACAGCTCGCCTGACAGGACAGATATTCAACCCAGACAACAATGTGTGCCGTACCATCACGCCGAGATTGCGGGGGTACTAATCATTTCATGTCAGAAACAATAACAGATTAACTCGATAGGGCACTTGTGTCATCGCGGAAGGATATCACTCGAGACTGCGTCCCTAGTTCTATATATCCTTCCGTGCTGGAACTCGTGTCATATCAACCTATTAACCCTTTCACGGCGGGAGCTTCCTGAATTTTTGCGAAAACCATGTGCCAATGCGTCCTCTTACATATGCGATTCGATCATATGTCGACTCGCATATTATAAGAGAATGCACTGGCCTAACAAATTTTATATTATTTTTTATAATTGTTAAAAAATGTAAGAAAAATAAAAAAAAGATAAAAATTGTTAAAGAATGCAA
>CP136067.1:24968273-25295760 GCA_032622095.1 Siphonodentalium dalli
CGCCTTCAATTTACTGAATATTTACTGAATATTAAGCGGAGGTCCATGTAGCTACCTGAAGAAACATACATGCAATGACTACCTCCAAATGACTTAATATACTCATAATAATTCGAGATATGACAAACATAAGACGTATATGGAACTGAAGAGCATATAAAACAATGGAAAAGGGAGCGGGCGTTTCATAATGACGTCAGTTTCGACGTTACAACTTCAAGAGACGATTTCTCGGGTGATTAATTCTATACACATGGATCAGACGTAGCACATCGTATGGCGCGTTTCTGAAACCCAATTCTCACAATAATTTTGACAAGATCGTCCAGTCGAATTGCGAAAGAAATAATAAATACACGACGCATCGGTGTATATACCTTACACGCATTTAAATTCGCGCAGTACTATTTTTCGGTCAGTTTTTTATTCGCGCAATTTGAATTCGCTCATCACGCTGAAGGAATTCAAAGCTGTCAAAAATATTCGTACAATCAAGATGCGATATCTAATCTATCTAGAACTCGATTGTATTTCGAACTGAATGAACCCTGCTCGTCCGATAATGAATTAACTTGCCAAAAATATTTAAAGACACGTGACCGTTCTCACTGCGTCATTTGAATACCCGTTACTGGATCTTTAAAGGCATAATCCGGATATTTTCGAGTGGCATGAAATTTTTCAAATGTTCTAGGCAAGTGACTTTCACTTCTATGGGCCATCGTCAAATTCAATTGAGCGAGTAAACGTACATAGATGCAGCACACACGTTACAGACATATTGTGTACTTATTTCATTGAATAAAACCAATCAGTTAGTTTCCAAACACTATCCCCATTGGAATAATGTAGCAAATAACTAAGATTGTCGATAATTCCAACCACATCTAATGTACCATTTATGAGAACACAACGATTGAACTACGCATACATGTAAATATTTACTACATTATTCTGGACGAATTATTGGTCATAAACATTACAACGACTCCGTCGATAACACTCACTACGTGTAATTCGCTTATATCAATAATGTTATTTCTGACTATTTTGGATAAAAATATCTGAAAATAAGTTATTTTTGATGGTTATTTTTTATTTCGTTCGGAACACCTCATCGGAGTGTTTCACACCACTTTAAACAAGTCCTTCGAGGTGACTCGACTTTAGAACTTTAGAACATGCATGGTTTGGTTTCAGAAATCCGAATTCAACAAATTTATAAGATGAATTCAATGTGAAAGTCACTCCAAGTGAACGTGACTTTATACACTTTGACAAACTTTATGCTTTCAGAAAATAACCAGACTGTGCCTTTAACCCTTTACCCAACAGAAGGGCCCTGTGCCAATGCATTCTCTTATATATGCGAGTCGACCATAGGTCGCCTCGCATATATAAGAGAATGCATTGGCTTAACACATTAAAAATTATAAAATTGTTAAAGAATGTAAGAAAAAATTGTAAAAAGTGTTAAAAAAAGATTTTTTTTAGGCCATTGCATTCTCTTATATATGCGAGGCGACCTATGGTCGACTCGCATATATAAGAAAATGCATTGGCACAGGGCATAACTGTAACTATCACAATGTGGTCAAGGAGCCGGTTCCAATGATATCCATATTTGTATGGTTCTATTGAGACAGACCGAAGATATTTTAGGCTGTTGAAGCTTTATTTGGCCGGTTTTGGCCGGTTGTTGGGTAAAGGGTTAATAAATTACAGATATATACAATCAAGATCTTAAAGATGCATAATCCGAATTAACGCTCGCAAATTACTAATTCCTCGGCTTCTGGGGGTAAAAAAATTTGATTCGAGTCGAGGATCCCACCCATCAAAGCTCAGAGTGATCAGATATAGGTGTTTGAAATCTATCATTTTTCACCACCGATAATTTAAAGTGGCCCAGTAAACATTCGACGAGAAGACGGTCTCGGTCCAAATTGCGGATGAAGATGGATAACTCTAAAATCAAGTGGCTTTTTTTGTGTCAGATATTTGACAAATCGGCAAAATTTCGTTGGACAAAATGTTGATAAATAACAGGTTTTGGGTAATTTTATACTATAGTTGACTGTGGTTAGCATTATTTTTGGGCAATTACTCGATTCTGACCACCGAAGCGGCATTTAAAAAAAATGTTGTTGTTGTTGGAATCTGATGATATGGGGACCATCGAATCGGATTGAGTACCTTTAAGCTCGATTACATTTCGAACTGAATGAACCATACTCGTCCGATGTCAATCAACTTTCTAAAAACATTAAAGGAATGCGACACGAGACCACAATGTTTATTCTGCCACACGTTCGGGTTTAAATCCACGACGAGTCTTTGATCTCAGTGGGTCATTTGAATACCTGTTTCTTTAATCGCAAGATTAGTACTTTCAATTTCAAATATATCAGTCTTTATCTTTCAACTAGAAATACGTCAAACTTCCTTTTCATATGAACACTTAAAGATGGAGAATCTGAGTCATTTAAAAACATGATCATACGGGATCTTTAAAGACATCATCCGGTAATTTATAAACGTTGTCAAATGTTATAGGCAAGTGACTCTCACAACTATGAACCACCGTTAATTCAATTGAGAGAGATATCGTTCATAGATGCAACATACATGTCCAACAAGTCCTTGGCTGTGACTCGACTACAGTAAACAATATATATTTCTTCCCAAAGGCATATACAGTAATGCCCTAAGTAATCGACTCCTTAACCACAGCATAATTATATATATCTTTAATTCCTCCTTGGTAGAAGATTATTACAAGAATATATTGAAACAAATTAAAGAAACATAAGCAAAACATGAACATACCATAACCCCAAAAAAAAAAAAAAAATGTTGGACAACAAAGATATAGAAATATATACTAAAGCAGTTATTCATCACCGCACATGTATACATTCGCGCCATACAAACACAAAACCACATTCGAGCACAGTCACACCAATTCGCTCACAGATTAATGAACATTATGTACAAGATTACGGAAAACCACACGCTGTCAGCACATACACATACACACACGCGCACATGTACAAACTCTCACATACACACATATATCCACATGACTCGCAAATACGAACAAAACTGAAACCCACTCATTTAGTGGCGGCCACAAACCCCCTACTCACACGGACTGAATCAGCTGTATAGACTCATAGTTGTATTATCTTGTTAGAAAGCTCCAAGAGAGCTACGACAACACCATTCAATTCTTATATTAACTAAAGAACATATTTACACTAAAGGATGTAATCCAAGAGAGCAGAGTACAGCGCCATCGAGCACATAGTGCATTATTCTGCACAAAATTTGAAGTAAGAGTGCGTTAACAATTACAAGGGGGATAATTAACTTCGATAGAATATCATTTTTGAAGGAGTTTCCAGAAACGAACTCCATTCATACCAGAATATTTTTGTTGCTTGGATGAAAAATCGCAGTAAATGTGTTACAGGTATCTGACTAACATGGACAAGACCCGGTGGTAAATGACCTAAGAAAAGTGCAGTTTGTTGTTCTATCGGGAGATTGTCAACAACCTGATATGCTGTAACTGGCAAGCGGTCGATGAACAAATACCAGAATTTATTACGGGTGACTGCCAATGCTGGGCAGAATATTAAGAAATGTTGAACCATGTCAGTATATGTCATCTGGCATGCAGTACATTTGGTTTCGTCTGCAGATGTCGGAGCACACAGTAACTGCAATGCAATGTGGAAGCCTTCTTTCTCTTTGGGATAATACTTACAAACACGCCACATGAATGCGATATCTGGACTACTATGCACTAAACGAAATCGTTCAAAAGAAGGGTCACTGTGAATTCGAACCAACCAATCATCTTTCCAAAACAAAGATCCTTGTTTCACAAGAAGCTTCCAACTACCTTTATACGGGAAGGTGGCAGTTACCGTGTACTCAGACAAGTACTGAGTCAAACCAAATTGATGAAGGATATCTCGTAAGTCCCTGAAAAAGATATTTCTGTTAGCATTGTTACAATCATGAACACATTGTAATAGTCTGATAAGGAACACCTTTTTAACCACCTTCTCGGAAGTGAGGTTGCATAAAGAACAGAGTAGTGATAGTTTACGACGATGGATATAATGCATTAAAGGAGGAGAACCCAGTAAGCCCAGTACCATATCCGTTCGTGTTCTCATGTGGAGACCTTGAATGTGCTTAAGACACAGGCGGTGAGCACGTTCGAGGCGTTCACATTCTGTATGTGTTAGCCCACATTGTATTTCGCTTCCATATAAGCCTTTGGGAATTATAACTGAATTGTAAATTTTAAGGGAACTCATTGGTGTTATTCCGCCGGCATAAATACCAATATTTGATAGTGCAAAGTATGTTTTCCTCATTTTGGAGCAGATATCTTCAACAAAACATGCTCTAAAGTTATGTTTTCTGAGAGGGATACCTAAGTGAGTAACGCATTCAGCTTCATCCACTCGATGTGTACCAAGAAACCAGTTTGTTGTGCGCTTTAGTGCCGCGGTTTTTGATTCATTGAATACTATGACATGTGATTTAGACGGGTTGTATTTATACCTCCACTTTGTACTATATTGCATGCAAACGTCAATTAAGGACTGCAACCCTGTTGCGGTGAGCGACAGCAGAACCATATCATCGGCGTGTGTCGGACAGCAGCATTTCGCATCCTTCATGACGAAACCATAAACTGAGTCATTAAGCTCGCACAATAAGCTGTCAATGTATAAGGTATAAAAAAGTGGTGCAAGGGTACTTCCCTGTCTTGCTCCTTGCAACATTGGTATCCAGCGTGAATTGCAGTTTTGGTAGCGAGTGCAACAATGTATATCATTAAGTAACTTTGAAATAATTCTCCACGTTTTGCCCTGAACGTGCTTTTCAAATAGCTGATAAAGCAAACCGTTGATCCACACAGTGTCAAACGCTTTCCATACGTCCAAGAAGCAGGCAAATAACATACTTTGTCTCTCGGACGCATAAGAAATACATTCGGTCACCAAAAATGATGTCATAGAACAACTGACCTCACGCTGAAACCCGTTTTGCAAGGGATGAGGCGTTATCAATGAAGGCGTATAAAGATCAAGTCTTGTGAGAATTAGTTTCTCGAATAATTTGTATATGACAGGCAGCAGTGTTATAGCTCGGTAATTGTCGAAACAGTCTTTAGGTTTAGAGCCACCTTTATGTAGAGAAAAAATAACACCCCTCTTTGCTGCGTGTGGAATATACTCCAACTGTAAAAAATTATTGAAAAGACAACTCAGTGATTCGGCTAAGCGAGTACCTCCATATACAAGGTGCTCATAGTTGACTCCATCCAGCCCTGATGCCTTATTTAAATTAAGGTGTTTATGTAAAGACGTTATTTCTGTTGAAGTTACAGGAAAAGCAATAAGAGCGTCTAAAGGGCTAGATGAGGAGCGAGCCGATTCCCTTTCTACAAATTCATTTACATTGGCATAATGTGACTCATCGAATGACGGATCCATTAAGGGAACCGAGAAGATACCGCTATAATAATCACCCCATGCCTCCGCTATCTCGTGTGCATCCCTGATGAGGTTACCATTATATTTGAAAAACGAACCAGAAAGAGTACCAAGCTTTTTGCGTTTTGCATTAAACAGTCTGAAAAAAGTGTCTTGGTCAGATTCTGCACATTCATCAATGCTGTTGTTGAACGACTGAAGATACTGTTTAGATGCTCTGCGATAATCACGTCTAAAATTACATTTAGCATTTTTATAGTTGGCATATAAGCCAGTAGGATCGTTGATCGGTTTAGCGGCTGCTATCCAAACTGACCGGTGATATCTCATATTATGATGAAGTGATTTGAGATGTTGGGACCAGAATGGCTTCAAAATTGTTTTGAAACTCTTGCGAGGGACATTGTTTTCTGCTGATTTGTTTATAGCTTCAATAATATTACCATAGAATGACTCCAAATCACTTTGGTTGGCTACAACACTACTATTCTTAGGAAGAGAAGATTCCAAGTCAGATTTATAGCTTGCTTGTGACCAAGGTTCGTGGCGAAATTTCTTCCAGTTTAGCATTGGACGATCATCAACTAAAATAGGCGGTTGATGAACTGACATTAAGGCATTGATTCTGAGTAACATAGGTCTGTGATTTGACACGTCTAATGCATCATCATCATCTAAAACTTGACAATCAGTGATGAGGTCAGTTACAGACTCGTGTATAATAAAGTGGTCTATTACCGAACCGCTACCTGGTAACCACATAGAGGGCACATGAGTTGCTCGAGGCACAGAACATAGTGATGAGCTATTCACAGAAATCAAACATTTGCTGGTTAGGAAACATTGTAGGCATTCACCCCGTGAGTCCCCACGTTGAAGACTGGCATTGAAATCGCCCATGAAAATGACAGTCCCTAGCTTACTATATGTGTGCCACAAGTCTTCGAGGATTTTGAAATAGTCCCTAAATACTTCAATAGAGTGATTTGTAGACGGCAGATAAACTTGAAAAATGTAGAAGTAGCTAGACCCATTGCTCATCTGAATACCAACTATCCGGTCATAATCTAAATCGAGTGGTGAAACTTTACTTCCAATCGTATCACGCCTCCACATTATACAAACACCACCGGAGTTTCTGCCACGTTGCATGGGCAGGCGCTGTGTGAAATCACTGACAGCACAGAAATCATACATTGAATCTATTGATTGAAAATAAAGAAGATCTTTCTGGGCTAGCCAATGTTCACTGATCCCACATATGTCTAAATTATAGCGCTGGAGAAAGAAACTCAAATATCTGGCTGACGACATAATCCCTGTGGCGTTCCAAGAGCCAATAGAGATCATTGTGCTGTAAAGTGAGATACCAAGTAACGTTAGGGGCCCACTCTGGGCGAATGCCTTTACATGTACGGCTATATCAATCCATCTAGTGGATGCGATATGCAGTGTTATATGAGTAAATACTAGAATATATAACACAATATAACATATACTGATATTTGCCATGACATTATCAATGACCAGGAAATAATAATTATGGTCACATTAAAGTAAAACACAGATAATTGAGCTAATACGATTAGCGACTAAAGCGAGGTAACTCTACGTCCACGGTAGCATAACGTTGATTCAATAGTCTCTCCTTTCACGACTGTTTGATGTAATTCTGTCTGGAGACCCATCTTGAACTGGAAAGTTTGTATGGCCAGAAATCGTCGCTCAATATATAATCAGCATCGTCAACAGACACGTTTATCCTAGCAGAGAATGAGGTTAGACCCTTGGAGTTGAAGGCACGAATAAGTGAAAACGTGATGCCCTGTTCTTCCAGATAATCATTGATGCGCTCCGCGTTCCAAAAGCTTGGTATGTTCTTCAAAAAGACGCGCATGGTTTTCAGTGGGTTCGCGTTACGATGAAACACGACCCTACGAGGTCTAGTGTCATCTCCATCGGCGTGGTCAGTTCGACGATCAGAATTCCTTTCATGATGATTTTTCCAATCTGGTTCGCTGTAATGCGAGTTGTCTGTGTGAACTGGATGCATGTTCTTAAGATGTGTGGACTTTTTAGCAGTACGATCATTATGGTTAGACTTTGACAAAACTGGTTCACTCTTAGCAACATGTGGAGACGGTTGATCACACACCGGAACACTCATTAAACTGACAGGAGTTGATGTCGAGGAACAGTTATGAGCATTTGCATGTGAATTTTGACGATAGCTTGTATCAGATGAGAATGAAGAGTCACACATTTTTATTATATTCTTGGATATATCTGTCTGGCATTTGTTGATGTATAGCAAAGAGTCTTTTAAAGAATCAGAAAATTTCTCCATCCTCTCGAGCATAGTGGTGGTCATTGTATTTACTGTTTCTTTAGAAAAGCTCATGAATTCTTTTGTCGCGTCTTGCGTTGCTTTGTCTGTTGGTGTCTGCTTCTTTTTTAAGATATCACCAAAAGAGGACATAGTGCCGGCGTGGCTAGACAATTTGCGTTCAATGTTTTTACACCTTTCATCTATCTCGACGAAATCTTTGTCTGCGTGCTTGAAGTCCCGTTTAATACACATGTTATAGTCAGCATAATCAGACATGTGATGTTCGAAAGACGTTTGCTGTTCGACTGACCACTCACATAGGGAGATCACCTTGGTTTCTAATGAGCTGACGCGTTGAACAAGTTTTGGTATAGAGTCCAATGTTGAGAGCTTAGACTCAATAGACGAAAGACGGGAATCGAGATTTGCAACCATGCCTTTGAGTAAAGGTAATTCAAACATCGCTGTCTTGTGAATTGAAACTTGATCAGTTTTTAAATCCATGAGTTCGTGATGCACGTCCATTAACGTGTTCGTCAACGACTGTGGAGGCATAGGCTCATTTGTGTTTGGAGAGTCAATGTCTTTGGTGCTTTGTGAACCGGGAGGCTGGACGCGCGATTTTCCTTTACTCATGATATCAGCAATCAAGTCAAAATTTCCATCCAGTAAAAACATGATTAGGTTAAATATGTCCAAAGTGAGTTTAGATGCAACAGACTTTGTCGGTGCTTGAGATGATTTAACTCTCTTCTTAGGAATGGCATCGGTTCCGAGTTTGTAAGGCCCGTTCCAAACGACGGATTTTTGTCGACTCGAATCTAATACCAGACCCACAATTGTATTAAATGCGTCTAAAATGCGACGTTTGAAACAATTAGATTCGTGTCAGACGCACCACAGACGAATCTCCGTCCAATTCAGACGAATCTTCGTCGGTGATGCGTCTGAAATCCGTCTTGGTTTCAAACGACGGATTTTTGTCGACTCGAATCTAATACATGTGACGAGAAGAGCCGAAAGTTTCCGAATAACGAATGCAAATGCTATGATAATGATATGATAATGGTATAATAATGAGGGAGTTTCCCTTATCTGCGGAAATACCCACATGACGTCATTTGTCGCACGCTCTCTTTGTTATAAAGATAGATATATCTATAAGAATTGCTTAGGTAACATTGTGAAAATTTTAATTATTACGGCAGTTTGATTTCTCAACGAACATGGCATGTCACTGACTCACATCTTATAATGGATATATTATCAATGATTTATAACAATTCATATATACCGGTATAAGGGATATGGGTTGTAGCAACTGATTTATAATAAATCATATATAGACCGATAGTCCTTATTGTAAGGGATAGGGGTGGTAGTCTCTGATGTATACTAATTAATATATACCGGTATTACTTATTATAAGGGGTAGGGGTGGTACCACTGATTTATAATAATTCATATATACCG
Organism: Siphonodentalium dalli; assembly: GCA_032622095.1. NCBI lineage: Eukaryota > Metazoa > Mollusca > Scaphopoda > Gadilida > Siphonodentaliidae > Siphonodentalium > Siphonodentalium dalli. The sequence continues at coordinate 24,977,598 of CP136067.1, forward strand.
GCATTACTTGTTATGATGGGTATATGGGTGGTAACCTCTTATTTATAATAATTCATATATTCCGGTATTACTTATTATAAGGGGCAGAGTGGTAGCCTATGATTTATAATAATTTATATATACCGGTATTACTTATTATGAAGGGTAGGGATAGTAGCCTATGATTTATAATATTCATAGATACCGGTATTCCTTATTATAAAGAATATAGGGTGGTAGCCTATGATTTATACTAATTAATATATTCCGGTATTCCTTATTATAAGGGACAGATTTATAATAATTCATATAAACCAGTATTACGTATTATGAGGGGTATGGATAGTAGCCTATGAATTATAATAATTCATATATACCGGTATTCCTTATTATAAAGGATATACACTCTTAGAACAAATGTGTATAAATACTACACAATATGTGTTACATTTGATCTTAAACAAAATTGTGTAGATATGCAACATGACATAAATGTGTCGGTGGAATTTCCTCAACATTGAATATGAGTGAATATGTGAGTATATTATATTTAATATATGAGATATTTTCTATTTGAGACATAATCCTCGTAAAAGCTGCCATAATAAAAAATTGGCAGCTGCTTTAAAACTTTGTGCTACACAATTATGTGTTGTTCAGTTTTTACACAAACATAGTGTATAACAAAGGTTAAAGCTGCTGCCAATTGTTTGTTCTGTGGTAACCTTTACGAGTTTTGTGTATCCAATAGAACACATTTCATCTAATAACTATGATACACTCACATATTCAATCATATTCAACGTTGATGATATTCCACCGACATATTTAATAATTATATGTCATGTGTCATTTCTACACAATTTTGATTAAGATCAAATGTAACACATTTTGTGTAGTATTTATACACATTTGTTCTAAGAGTGTAGGGTGGTAGCCTATGATTTATAATAATTAATATATTCCGGTTTTCCTTATTATAAGGGGTAGGGGGTGGTAGTCTCTGATTTATAATAATTATTGTATACCGGTATTTACATGCATGGTATACACATAGATGGCAATTGGTTGCACGATATAACATTTATTTGTAGCGCCTATTATAGTATATTATATATCTGTATGTACTATATACATCCTCATATCCATGAGCACATATATTCGCGCTGCAGTCGCGCATATATATATATATATATATATACATAATTTATAATGTATTTTAGTATATATATGTATAACATATACCGGTATATATAGGCCTCTATATCTACCAGTGACCAATTTTTGACGGTAACCGGGAATCCACCTTTAAATAAATCGACCGATGTATTAGATTCGACGCGACAAAGATGCGTCCGTCTGTAACAAAATCGACCGCAGACGCATCACCGACGGATTTAATACAATTAGATTCGAGTCGACAAAAATCCGTCGTTTGGAACGGGCCTAAGAGGGAGATGATCTGACGAGTCGAAAAACGAATAGTCTCACACGCTCAAGTGTTTCCACATTATAATTCAACACCGAGAGCGTCTCAATTATGTCATCTCTGGTAAGGCTATTGAAATGGTCCTTAATTGAATCCAGTGTCTGCACTGCCTCAAGCTCCCCTTCGAAATGATGTTGATCAGACAAAAATATTTGGGAGTCATATACATTCAATTGTTGCACTAGAGAACTCAGTAGATTTTGCAGACGAAGAAATGAATTGCCCTCATTGATGGAAACATTGGCTCGAGCTGTCGGAGGAGCACATTGCTCAACAGGACAAAGGTCAGATTTACATATATCATTATTCATTTCCAAAACAGGGGTGTCTATAAAGTCAGAACAGTTGTTTAAGATATCCATGGAACTAGTTAACAGTCCGTCCATTTTATAAGTTGACAGCTGGCAGAAAGAAAATTATGAAATTTGAATATAGAGTCAGCATACATATCAATAACTTGGCTGTGTTGAGAAATAGGCGTTCACTATTACGCCCGTGCCTGTGCAAAATTGACAACAGACTTCCTTGATGAGAAATGTTCCTCGAAAATAATATTTAGAAGTCATTTGTGTACGTATAATGTTCGTGGCGAGATATTTGACATACTGCGTTACCGTGATCTCGTGGAATAATTCTTTTAGTAGTTCCACATTAGGTAAAACGAATGGAAAGAACTGGGTCAAGTCCGCGTCGAATGACGAAGTGAATGGCGTGCACTGTAAACATCGAAAACACACTGTTGGAAACAGTTTGCAGCATACAGCGACGACTATCAGACGAACTATCGAACAATAAAGGCAACATCCTGTCCTGTTAGAAAAGATGATGTGTCTTATTGCGAAAAAACGTAGAAATTCGCGATCAATGTAAACAAATATTTATTCCGGCCGCCATCTTCCGGTGTTCCCAAAAATCCAATCGGGGGGGGGGGGGGGGGTAAAAAAAACATTTGATTCGAGTCGAGGAACCCACCCATCAAAGCTCAGAGTGATCAGATATCGGTGTTTGAAATCTATCATTTTTCACCACCGATAATTTTAAGTGGCCCAGTAAACATTCGACGAGAAGACGGTCTCGGTCCAAATTGCGGATGAAGATGGATAACTCTAAAATCAAGTGGCTTTTTTGTGTCATATATTTGACAAATCGGCAAAATTTCGTTGGACAAAATGTTGACAAATAACAGGTTTTGGCCAATTTTATACTATAGTTGACTGTGGTTAGCATTATTTTTTGGGCAATTACTCGAGTCTGATAACCGAAGCGGCATTTAAAAAAAAATGTTGTTGTTGGAATCTGATGATATGGGGAGCATCGAATCGGATTGAGTACCTTTAAGCTCGATTACAGTTCGAACTGAATGAACCCTACTCGTCCGATGTCAATCAACTTTCTAAAAACATTAAAGGAATGCGACACGAGACCACAATGTTTATTCTGCCACACATTCTGGTCTAAATCCACGACGAGTCTTTGATCTCAGTGGGTCATTTGAATACCTGTTTCTTTAATCGCAAGATTAGTACTTTCAATTTCAAATATATCAGTCTTTATCTTTCAACTAGTGAGAAATACGTCAAACTTCCTTTTCAAATGAACCCTTAAAGATGGAGAATCTGAGTCATTTAAAAACATGATCATACGGGATCTTTAAAGACATCATCCGGTATAAACGTTGTCAAATGTTATAGGCAAGTGACTCTCACAACCATGAACCATCGTTAATTCAATTGAGAGAGATATCGTCCATAGATGCAACATACATGTCCAACAAGTCCTTGGCTGTGACTCGACTACAGTAAACAATATATATTTCTTCCCAAAGGCATATACAGTAATGCCCTAAGTAATCGACTCCTTAACCACAGCATAATTATGGGTAACTTTTCAGGATTTAGTCGGAAATATGGCTTGTTGCCATTCATCGGAAAGCTCTCGGGGGGAATCCTGAAAAGTTACCCATAATTCTGCTGTGGTTAAGGAGTCGATTATTTAGGGCATTACTGTATTTCCCCAAATTCCAAACGTCTTTTCTGTTCTGTCATTTTTATGTCCATAACCAAACCGTCATTGGGAATAATTACTAAATTTAGAACGGGCTAAGCTTTGATTACTGAAAGCCGAATTCATCAAATTTATAAGATGAATTCAATGTGAAAGTCACTCCAATTTTGCAAACTTTATACTTTTGGAAAATAAACTGACTATGCCTTTAACAACAACAAATATATACAAGGCAGCATCTAATCTATCTAAAACTCGATTACATTTCGAACTTAATGAACCCTACTCGTCCGATGTCAATCAACTTGCGCCAAAACATTAAAGGAATGCGACACGTGACCGCAATGTTTATTCTGCCACACGTTCGGGTTTAAATCCATGACGAGCACTTGATCTCACTGGGTCATTTGAATACCCGATTCTTCTTATCTAGAGGCCATAGTAATCTCGCGATGTTTGACATGTCACATAAATTCTTGTTCTGCGTTGGTCTTTTTGAATATTGGCCGCTGACTCGATGGCCTTACGTTGATGTCAATGCGTGCAACAATAATCAGACGAATATTAAAGCTGCACTCAAGGTTCCAGGCTAATTAGTTAACCCATAGGGAGCCCCACATAGACTGGAGCAGACGACACTCCATAGTGCATGCTTCCATCTGTGTGACGCTCCCTGTGGGTTTAATGATGTATTCAGGGTTCCAGGATAAGTTTTACGAAACATATTTAACTTTTTATTTAGATTCCACGGTGGGGAACCACGTGGTTTCGAGTTGATGAGTATCACGCATTCAAAATGGCCGAGGCGATCGCAAACGCGACCAGAAACGAGGAAAAGGGTAATAAAATATGATAATGATATATTACTTAGTATTTTGGCAGCTACGAGCATATGTTATACTATTTTTCAAACAAGCTGATACCTCATTAGTGTCCAAACTAACAGCTGTTTGCTCCAACATTCTGACCAAAGTTGTCAGTCGAAGGATTATCCTAGATGTATGGACTAGTGTGTTGCACGAACCTCCGACTGGCAACTTTAGTCAGAATGTTATAGAAAAGTACTGAGTATTTCCGAACAAATAAGGTATCAACTTGTTTTAAAAATAAACTAGCATATGTTCGCAACAGTCAAAATGCTATGTTTTGTGTCAGTTCCCCATATAGGCCTATTATGTATTTGTGCGTTTGCACATTTTGAATGCGTGGTACTCACCAACCTCGAAACCACGTGATTCCCCACCGTGGATTCTATAGCGTATAAAGTAACACATTTGGAACGAAGAGTGCTCAATTAAAGACGCCATTTTGTTTGATATTGAATATCTACGCATTTATTTTATACCATTTTGAAGTATTAGAGGGACACCAAAAATGATTTTAATATATTTTCAATAACAAAAGGATTTTCTTTAGAATTAATAGGTCTATTTCATATGTACTATTTTATTTTCAACAATATTTTCAACAGAATAATGCAGAAAATGGTGTTAAATGATATTCTGTTTATGTTGTTGTAACTGGAGTGTGGAACCGTGAATGCATCTTTAAGCGATTCGTAATATCTTTCATGTACTAAATTATACATAGTAATTTCTCACGTCTATCACGCGCCCGGTGATCACAATAGTTACTAAATATACGCAGCATTATGCGAGTATCATCTGCTACTGATAAGTGATGTAATTAGAGATATCCGTGCAGTACATTCCAAATCTCCAACGCAAGAACAGTTTTATGGCTTGCTATTGCTAATATATTTGATATATCGGTCCTGAAATCTGAACGCCAATATCTCCTTGAAGGGGTACTGTACGCCATTTTCAATAAATTTCCGGTGATAACAAAGATCTAATATCGATAATATATGCATGTAGAAAACTAACTAATTTGTGTCGAAGATGTATTCTGTAAACGTTCGGGTTAATAGGTTATCTTAAAATCAAAGTTAATAATTTGATAGAAATTTAATTTATGCTGGAGCCATAACTTAAATTACTAATTTCCGTGTACAAGACGTAATCAAAATAATTCACGGATAGTGGATTGTGCAACGCGTGCCACACATGATCGTGAAAATATTATGTTGATAAGGGGCGTAAACTCAATGACTTAAATGAGTATATGGCACTGGTATGCATATAATATAACATTTATTTGACACATTTTCTTGAAAACTGTCCAAAAATTACTCGACAACGACCATTGGTATTGTAGCATTCCGGCTAATCTGCCATCCGTAACATTACTTCGTATACTCAACAGACTTTCAAATAATGCAAATATGTTTACCTTAATCCACGACCTAGAGATATAGAAACCAACAACAATATTTGAGTACAGTATCCCTTTAAAACAAATCTTTTGATATCCAGTTTTTACTGTGTTCGAGATGAGTTGTTGGGATAGTTCATTAGTCTAATAGATAGCTGATAACTGAGGGAAATTATATCCATATATATCTGTAATGTCTCAACTTGACGATCAGAATAAACTAATTGAATTGTACTAAATTATACATAGTAATTTCTCACTTATTTCGTGTGCCCGGTGATCTCAATTGGTCACTAAATACACGCAGCATTATACGAGTATCATCTTCTACTGATAAGTGATGTAATTAGAGATATCCGTGATATGTGATGTAATTAGAGATATCCGTGATATGTGATGTAATTAGAGATATCCGTGCAGTACATTCCAAATCTCCAACGCAAGAACAGTTTTATGGCTTGATATCTGTTGATATTGCTAATATATCTGATATATCGCTCCTGATATTTGAACGCCAATATCTCCTTAAAAACAATTCTGTTTGATATCCAGTTATTTCAGTGTCCGAGATGAGCTGTTGGGATCGCTCATGAGTCTAATAGATAGCTGATAACTGAGGGAAATATACCAAAAACGAATGTTGAAATTGCTAGGCGTGAAATCCTGCTGCAATTTTCAAGAAATGGTGACGTATGTTCTCGGCCCTGAAGATTCTTGTGGAGTTAGACATTTTGCAGAATGAGGTCCCAAGAGGGTGAATTTAGTCACGCTCATTCTGCATGGCCTCATCTCCTATTTCAGACCTAGACACAGATTTAAGATACCAGATGGTTGATAGACGTTTTTAAAACAAAATATCTTACTTTACATCTTAGATAAATCACGTTTATACAAAGCCCATACACTCCCACGTGGCAGGGATAAGGGCGTTCTTTAATTTGACCTGAAATTAAAAGGTTATACCATACAGAGGGTGCTCCAACATAATCGTAGAACGACAACAGTGTTCGAATGCGCAGCTAAACTGCAAGATTAACTCCCATCGGGTGCGGCGGCACACCGGCACACGTATGCCGTTCTGTATTTGTTACCCACCATATACTGACATAATATTATTGTATCATTGTGGATTATATATTATTATTATATTACCAGCATGGCTATCGCGCAACCAATATGTGAATGGCAGTGCTAGTGGTGGTGAAGATGGTGATGTGCACCCACTGGGCACCTAGATTATGCATTGTGTCGTATGTCAATTTGTGGATATAGAGAAACTAAACTAGACGAGAGAGGAAAAGAAAGAAACTTTCTAAGAAGTTTCTAAAGAAACTAAAAAACTTGTTAATTTTATAATAAAGATACTTTTCCGAGAAGATGAAGTCTTAGCAGAATGATGTCCCCAGAGGGGTATATATAGCGTCACTAAATTCACAATCTCTTCTGCAAATGTCCAGCACCATATATCCATCGAACACCGAAACATTGAATTCTGTGCTTCTTGGACCCTTCAAACGCCCCGACCGACCCTATGTGTGCCGATCGGTGTATTGCTGTGGGTCGGTGTAGAGCTGTTAACCGCGGGAATTCCCGTACGAGGGGTAGATTGGAAAACGTGGTTTGTCAAAGCACAGAATGAAATTTTCTTAACTGTTTTTTGCTTTAATCATCGAACAAAGGACCCAACAAACAGTAAGTATGATTGCCTAGTTAATAATATCGCATAATCGCGTCCCTTCAATACTTTTATCACAGCTTTTGCCTCGAAAAAGGTAAAATTCCTGTTTAATCTCCATAACTTTGCAAACCAAGACCTTTACTTCGGGAAACCAATTGAAATTATAGGCAAATATATTGGGAATCGATTTGGGTGCGTAAACCCAACCATCAAAGCTATATTTTTGGTAAAAATTTAGTTTGACGGAGGCCACTACCGAGAAAAAATGGCACGAATATAGCAATGAGAAAACATGGTATGAACGGTAAATAGCTGTCAAAGATCGTATGATAGCTGAAATTAAACCTTCATATATGCTGGTATTTTAACAGGTTTAGGCGGTGCTATTCTCAGGACATTCTTCGAACATATATGGGACTGATTGATCATGACTAAACATATCGTATAAACATTTACGTCAGGTGCAAATATCGTTTTATTATGACTTAGCCATAGTTGCATTAGCTTTTAGAATTATGTTGGTCTCAACGAGTCTTGTGATGATGAGTTGTATTATCGCGACTAATTCCGAAGATGCAGAAGATAAGACTGACTCCAAGTCATCGATTCCACAGGCCTCACAATCTTCTATAATTTCCAAACATCTTGATACTGCTTCTTTGTCCTTCTCCAGTGTTTTCCGTCTGTCTTCCAGAGTTGGCTCGGTCTCTCTTCCCCAACAATCAACATCACCAAGAACTTTGACTTTTCCTCTGCATATCTTTTTTCCGTCGACTGCTATCTTAACTATTTTTTTTTCCAAACACATGTGCTACTTGCTGGATAACGTCTTGGCGAATACCAGGAAGATAACCCTTAGATTCTTGGTCTTTTATAGATTCTCGGTCCTTTGTCATAAGGTTGAGTCTATGAGGTACGGCAACATTCAGCTTAGCTGTTAGCGGGTCATAGTAGTTTTTCTCTGTTAATCCTTGAGTTATGTCGCCAATGTGTTGAGGACCCCGCATGAAACGAAGAAATTTTCCTCTAAATAGCCGATATCCAGCTAACCAGAACGTTTTGGTTTCTCTTGGAAATCGCATCATCGATGGAGTTGGCAAAGAAAATAACCGGACTAAGTCCAGGAATAACAAATAACATATATTGTCTAAGGGCAGTGAGCCATGAGCGATCAGTCGATTCATCTCCATATACATATCGACATGCCCCTCACCTTCTAACTGTTGTAGCACTTTTGGCAGCAGGTCTGTTAGTTCCTCAATCTCAACTTCAAATTCCGTTTCGTCTATTGAGATACTACTGCTACTGGTATCATCCATTGAACTGTCTTCTTGTTCATCCACTAGTTCTGATTCATAGTTTAGTTTTCGCTTGACAGGTGTGTTGAGTTTTTTTACTTTCGATTTCACATTGACAATGAATATTGACTCGTCCTTAACATCGACCCTTCTTCCATCTGAGACTAGGTCTGTTGGAATGACACCACGATGAACTTTCAGCGCGTATTTCTTTGTCCCTGTTGCATGGTCCAAAAACTTTTCCAAATAGCGCAACTCACATTGTCCGTGATCTGTGACATTGCGAATTTGTGATCTACAATATCACTCAGGTTCGTCCACTTTGATCCACAGTGAAAACATTTAAACGCCTGCACCATCCCCGAAACGATGAGAGAAATCACCATGTGAATGAATACTATGCCACTTACTTATATTGATATCAATCAACTGGATTCAATGATTACGTGATATACGTCACAAGGTGGATGGACCTGACAGAAACCCGAATGAAGGAGTTTACAAGTTAGTACAGCTACTGAGAGCGTTATATCACGTAATCATCGCAGCCTGTTGATTATTCTGTTTATTACATATACCAGCTAGAAATTTGGCAGCTTGGTGTGTGGTTTAAATTGTTGGGAACAACTTTTAAAAGACAATTTATGCACGAAATTTCACAAAAAGAAATTAAACGTCAAAGGGGAAATTACATCAATTTCGGCAGTGACAATATACATATATAGGCCTACCTGATAATTAACTGGGAAATCTGTATAAATCACACATATATACTAGATAGGTAATAAATACAATGTTGTAGGTTATTACAGACATGCCATATCGATATTATATCAATTGCATATTCCAACAGATCATCGAATAAGGAAACAGCTGCATTTAGTTAAAATTCCATTAAAATCTCAATGAAACTGGAATGTCAATAATTTGCTATTTCCCGGACATTTGCGGTAAAACCGTAACTATCAGATGATCTTCTCGTGCTATATTCGTGCCATTGTTTCTCGGTAGTGCCCTCCGTCAAATTAAATTTTCACCAAGAAATATAGCTTTGATGGTTGGGTTTACCCACCCAAATCGATTCTCAATATATTTGCCTATAATTTCAATTGGTTTCCCGAAGTAAAGGTCTTGGTTTGCAAAAGTTATGGAGATTTAAACAGGAATTTTACCTTTTTCGAGGCAAAAGCTGTGATAAAAGTATTGAAGGGACGCGATTATGCGATATTATTAACTAGGCAATCATACTTACTGTTTGTTGGGTCCTTTGTTCGATGATTAAAGCAAAAAACAGTTAAGAAAATTTCATTCTGTGCTTGGACAAACCACGTTTTCCAATCTACCCCTCGAGCTCGTACGGGAATTCCCGCGGTTAACAGCTCTACACCGACCCACAGCAATACACCGATCGACACACATAGGGTGGACCCATAATCAGCAATATTTAAGATTATCTTACTCACAAATCACTATCAATTCACAAGAAGTCCCATATACACGATTCCTAAACGTCGACATCTTTACGCTTTAAAGATGCATAATCCCATTAACGCCCCTCAATTACTATTTTTTTATTTGGATTCGGGGGTAACACATATGTGATTCGAGTCGAGGAACCTACATATCAAAGCTCAGAGTTATTAGGTATCGATTTTTGAAATCTACTATTTTTCACCATCGAGACTTATAAGTGGCCCAGTATAAAGTCGACGAGCCGACGGTCTCGGACCAAATTGCGGATGAAGATGGATAACTCTAAAATCAAGTGCCTTTGTGTTGATAATAAGCCAAAAACTTTTGTTGAACAAAATGTTTATAAATAACACGTTTCGGCCAATTTTATACTAGAGTTGACAGTGGTTAGCATTATTTTTGGGCAATTAATCCATTCTGATAACTGAAGCGGCATTTCTAAAAATGTTGTCGTTGTTGGAATTAATATGGGGACCATCGAATCGGATTGAGTTCCTTTAAATTATTACCAGTTCAAAATTTCTATTTCAAATTATTTGGTCCTCAATGGGATGTTGAAGTCACCACGGCTTGCTGTTTAAACATAATTATTTATGATTGATTTCAGACACCAATGTCCATATACAATTATCTGACATGTACTAACATTCGGATGTTAAATATACTGTAATTTAAACCAAAATCGGAATAAGTTTGATTAGTATATGATTTCAGATGAACATATATACACAATATCTTATTGAAGTTTCAGTTTTAGTGATTCTCTCTCGTAAACCTTACGCACACTTTCTTCTCAACATTTGAAACGACAATACGCAATCATTCACACACATCCTATACTGAAATATCTTTCATAACGCATAGCATACGATAAGCAATATTATAACACATATTTAGTCTGTTTATAGTTGTGTTACATGCAGTAAAGTTGGACAACATAACGCGATAAATGCATACAATATACATGTCTTTCCTGCCAAGAAGCATATGTATATACAGCATTCATCAACTTTATATTTCGAACAGGGAAATACCCATTTAATTCAGCACAGAATATAGCAGGTCATCAATGGAAGAACTCCATTGTTGAAGTGTTATTTTTTATATCGCACCAAGGCCGCCTTTATCAGAATGAACCAATACACACGATATTATTGAATTTTTCATTTTGGCGATGCTCTCTCTGAAACCATACACATACGTACTTTAATTCCTCTCAACATTTGAAACGACAACACGCAATCAGTCACACATATCCCACTGACGCCCGATAAGCATTATTATAACACATATTTAGCCTGTTTAGGCTACATTCATACGCTGGCAAGTTTGCACGGTATGTTTTTGCGTGCATTTCGTCATAGAAAACCACATGGTGACAGAATATAAACGGAAACGTGCACATAACATGCATCTTTACCAAAGCGAAAGACACGAGAAGTAACATTTATGTATAGTTCCACTTGTAACAGTGCTACTGGAATTTGCCTTCAAACACCTGCATTATTTATTCTTGCGAGATAATTGCATGATATTTACAGGCAAATTCCGGTAGCGTCGTTAATATAGTGGAAATACGTAGATTTTACTTCGCAAGTAGTTAGCTGTGGTACAGATGCTCTTTATGTGCTTGTTTCCGTTCATATTGTGGCACCATATCGTTTTCGACGACAAAATGCCTGCAAACCATACCGTGCAAACTTGCCAGTGTATGAACGTACCCTAAGCATTATTATAACACATATTTAGCCTGTTTAAGGTACGTTCATACACTGGCAAATTTTCCAGACATTATTTCTTTTGCAGGCAGTTCGGTATAGAAAGCTACAATGTACCTGACACCGAATGCACAAATGCTTATAACATGTATCTGTAACACAGCTATAACTACATCAGGGGGGGGGGGGGGTCGGAAACAATTTGCAGGCACGTACAGGGGGGGGGGGTGCAGGCACGTATGCTGATTTTTGACTTTCGACCCTTGTTGGGATGCACCCACCCCCGCGTCCAATTGTTTTTCCGTTTTCGGCAGTTTTTTCCGTCCATTTTTGGACACCCACCCCCCTTTTAACACTAAAACAGAGATTTGCGGGGGAAAATTCACTGTAAACAGCTGTATATGAATTTCTGTGCATACTATTAGTCATGGATGTTAATATTGACATGTAAATAGGAACAAGTCATTTTGGGGTTATTCGGTAAAAAAAAACATGGCTGCCAGCAGCCATCTTGGATTTCAAAATTAAATCCATTAGCATGGGCTACAGGCTATACTCTTTGTCTGATCATCATGAAATTTGTCATTTATGTTAATATTGACATATATATGTGTTTTAAGCCAAACTCTTTGCAAAAACAGTCAAAAAGACTTGCAGGAAAAACATTTTTGAGTTGCGGAAAAAATTGTTTGTTGGTCCTATCGACCACCCACCCATGCACCCCGGCATACGTGCCCGGAAAAAAACTTTTTTCCACCCCCCCCCTGACTACATGGGAAGTAAAAACAATGTAGTTCAACTAGTAGCTATGTTATCGAAATTTGCATGTAGAAATAGCATGCAATAATCGTGCAAGAATGAATCATACATGTATTTTAAGGCAATGGGTTAGTATCATCATTACATGTGGAACTACGGAAAGTTTACTTTTCATGACGTTAGACTTGGTAAAATATGCATTGTATATGCATGTTGCCTTTCGTATTCTGGCACCATTTGGGGTTTCCGTGAGAAAATGCCCGCAAAACACACCGTGCAAACTTGCCAGCGTATGCACGTACCCATATAGTTGCATTAGTAAAATTAGACCACAGATGCATACACTCTTATATATAGGCCGCGCCTATACGGCCCTGCCATTCATTAAACTTTATATTTCAATAGGGGGGAATACCCGTTTAATTCAGCGCAGTAGAGCTCGTTATCAATGGAAGAATTCCATTGTTGAAGTGTTTCTTTTTAATATCGGACCAAGGCCACCTTTATCAGTATGATTCACGGTTAAGAAATTCGGTCCTTTATATAAACAACAACAATCGATATATATTCAAATACACGTGTAGTGTACTATATGGCGTGTGTAACGTATGTATCACCACATATCGACATTTCGTCGTTCAGTGCGCGGTTTCAATAACATATGTTAGATTTAGTAACTATCTCATAATCGTTTTGGAAAAAAGATTAACAGACTCAGGTCAGTATATTCCGTGTATTAAAGGGACATACATTGACGTGCATTTTTCTTTCGTGCGTGGTTAGACGATGAAATGGATTCAAAATTTAAATTTACAAAATTTTGTCATAATCACAATGGTTTAAAAAGTTCAGTTTTGATCTAACATAAGATGTGCGGGACCCAGACATACTTTCACATTTATTTTAAATGTTGGTTGTTTATAGGTCAGTTATTATGCTGAGTTAATAATCTGTTTAAACAATTTAGTCATCTGTTTATACAGATTACCAATTTGTTTGCACTGATTAAAATTACTTAATCTGTTTTAAAAGAACACTAATATATATATTTACAGATTGACTAATCTGTTTAAACAGATTAATAATTTGTTTTGACATATTAATAATTTTGTTATACATATTATTTTTCAGTTTATACAGATTAACAACCGGTAATACTGTATATGCTATCGGTTGGTTAGTTCTACACTCAGGTTGTGCAGGGTCGCAACCAGAACCACGATGTATGTGGTACATCTTAATTTCTCACTGAATTTTTTTTACCAGAGTGTACAGGCTGGAGTATAACAAGTTTTTATGCTAAAACTCCGATGAACACGATGAACACGCAGGGCATGGCTGTTAGGGCGTGTCACACCTCAATGCATCCATAATAAGATATACTCGGCCATAGGCCTACCAATTACACCATGTATGACCCATGGGGATAAGAATTTTCCATCTAGAGGTCGCATCACATGACTCTAAATTTTCAAACTGAGCCTCCAGGAAGTAAGCATGTTAACCACACGTCAGAATTTGAACGACTTTTTCTGAATATTCGACAGCAAGAGTTACCTACAATTAATGCTGGCGGCGATGTAACACATATATTTTTTATCGTAGCCCTTACCCCAGGACGTCGCGAGGGGGTCCACTTGAGGATTTCCACTTGCGTCCCAATTGTTCGATGATCAGCCCCCAAACTTCCAATTACCATTCAAATTTGACTTTCACCCCCTTTATTTAGAATCTGCAAACTGGTACCCCATCGAGTAGGAATATTAAACTGGTACCCCATCGAGTAGGAATATTAAACTGGTACCCCATCGAGTAGGAATATTTTTGGATTCTCAACGAAAACATTTAAATATTTACAATTGTTCAGTTGAAAATATCAAATTTCAAATAAAATTCTACTAGTTTAGAGTCTAGAATTTCCAACTTGGACGTCTCAACACGGAATATGGTCCTGTACTGTGAATCGATGAAATTCAGAGAGTTAGCTGCATCCAGTTGAAAAATTTAGATTCTAAACTCGTAGAATATGATTGAAATTTGATATTTTTATATATATATGATATAGAATATTGTCATATTTTTGAGATTTTCGTGGGAAATTCAGAAAAATAAACAGTCCTATATAGTCGATGTGAGTTCCAGTTAAAATATTCAAACTCAAGAGGGGGTGGGGTAAATGTCAATTTGAATGAAGTTGGACACTTGGGGCTGGCCAGTCGAACAATTGGAACTCAAACGGTGCAATAAGAAATCCTGAAGTGGACATCCCCACTCAGGATCCATTCGCCACGTCCCCGGGCATGATACCAACTTAAATCAGGATCCATTCGCCGGGCATGATACCAACTTAAATGGAACATAGCCTTTTGCATTAAAGGTAATTATGGCAAACCTGATCGTAGCACTAACCAATCGATAAAATAAACCGCGTTACCGGTTGTTCATCTGTAAAATTGCTCCTTTTATTTATTTCGAGTTCTTGTACCCTAATAACTTACAGCATGACACGAACTACTTGTATAATTATGTAATAAGCATGCATTACAGAGCCTTCGACTACGTATAGGCAGCTGAATAATTTTCGTGCAATCCTTCACCAATGTCTGTCTATTGCCCACCTTTGAGTGATAAGTGCTTGAAAGTACAGTATATGTGTCGTCGATTATTTTACAACTTCTTAAAGGTACTCAATCCGATCAGACGGTTCCCATACCATAAAGATAAACAACAACAATATGGCCGTATTATCACTAAGGTATCACGAAATTTCACCGTATTACCACTTGATTTTAAAGTTATCCATCTTCATCCGCAATTTTTTCAGAGACCCTCCGTTTGACCACGTGTTTCACATATTATTACAGATCTCGAGAATAACAAAAATCGATACCTGATCACTCTGAGCTTTGAAAACTCGACTCGAATCAAATATTTGTTTACCCCCGAAACCAAAGAAATAGTAATTTAGAGGCGTTTGATCGGATTGAGTACCTTTAAAGCTAGGTCATATCACGTGTTGTTGCATGATTGATTCTTGCCAGACATTTGACGGCTAATTTGGAGGAAACGTCAGTTGTAGACTAACATAATGAATACCATATTTCTCATTGCAGTTATGTAGTAAACGAAGGGGTAAATGCATGTTATAGGTAGAATGTCACCCATATTATTTATTGCATGCTGTGGCGAATTGCGTGAAATAATGCCAGTTATATTTCACAGTGTATGAACGCACCCTTATTAAAGTGATAGAATTATGTCCTAGAGAGAGCAGTGGGTAAATGCATGTTATAGGTAGAATGTCACCCATATTATTTATTGCATGCTGTGGCGAATTGCGTGAAATAATGCCAGTTATATTTCACAGTGTATGAACGCACCCGTATTAAAGTGATAGAATTATGTCCTAGAGAGAGCAGTGGGTAAATGCATGTTATAGGTAGAATGTCACCCATATTATTTATTGCCTGCTGTGGCGAATTGCGTGAAATAATGCCAGTCATATTTCACAGTGTATGAACGCACCCTTATTAAAGTGATATAATTATGTCCCATAGAGAGCATTGAAACGTGTGGAATGTGACAACAAAGAGCCTTCTATTGTAGTATTATCCTGCTACATGGTATCAATACACAAATAATGTTATTGGTGGGGGGGGGGGGGGGTGTCAATTGACAAATTTTGAATGAGGATATCCACCAGGGGTGGGATAATGATTAGTGCCCTCTGGAAAATGTCTGTGGTTTATCGGTCGCTGAATGTTCACGGTTGGAATTATAATGTACTGACGTTTTGTACATGTCTCGGTTTTGGAATGCACGTGCATTCTCTACTGAGATAGACGACAGTTCATGGAACTCATATGTCATAGCATCCATGAAACGTGGCCACATATGAGTAATTTCATGCATTTCATTCTTGTTGTCAATTTTATTTCGTTTCTTTATTTTCAATGTTGTCATTAGCATCCAAATCTGTTAGGCATATACATGTATAGGGGTAGATAACGGTAACATTGAAGATTTCTAGTTCGGGACATCAGGCTGTGCAGAAGTCTGTTGTCATCGAAAAATTGATGGCGTTCTCTTTCGAAATTTATTAGTTTAATAATTCTTTTGGATGCAAACTTGCTTGATTTCGAGATCGCTTCCCACAATCCTGAAAAATAAATCACACAATTTGCCGTCAATTGAGGTCGTATAAAACGAATAGGGCTTATCATATTCATTGGTGCAGACACTATATATCAAAGAAAAGGCTGAATATATAAATGTTATTGTTATGTGCATGTTTTGATGTGAGAAAATGACATTTTTCAACTTTACCCGAATGACCTTGACCTTTAAGTGTGATATTGACTTATAAACATAACACATGACACCACATTGTGTTGGACCCTCCCCCATATGTATATGTATATAAACTAATCTTACCCAGATCAATTATATTAAATATATGACATTTTTCCATTTCCCCCCACAAAAATAGTATTTCGTGACAACAATAATGTCTATATTATCTTACCACTTTTTCTCACTACAACAGGACTACCGGTACCAATAATTGACATGCCATGCATAAACTTTCCATATTAACGAATGTGTATTAACTCGCCCGTTTCCGCTAATGGCCTCTCACCTATATAATGCTCATAGACAAAGTAACGATTATGTCGCGGATTTCCGTAATCTAGGGGTTGTTAACAGCTCGGTGTTAAAGATACGGATAGCGTTCGCTGTGGATACTGCTGTTAAAGATGGATTTTCTCTTCATATAACAATTTTGGAATAGTTTCGTTGGTGTAAAATATTAAATATGAATTGAATGTCCGTAAACGCTTCTATCAATTAATATGGATTTTATTTAGAATATTTTATTATAAAATGAGATGCTTAAATAGGACACTTTATTGTTCTATTTTTGAACATACCATATAGAGACCATTAGGGTGTTGCCATAGCTTTGCTAGGAACGTCAAATGTCCCAGATTGATTGTTTGTATTGTTTTATTACACAGTTATAAGCTCTAATTGAGTCAAATTAACGTTATTTTGTGACACAATTACACAATACAATTCCTGGTCTCTGTTAACAGTACTACTATTGTTCGTTAGCTAAACAATCACACGTTTTTAGACCAGAAAATATTCGAAATATAATCAATAGATAGAATCATTTCCGGACAGGGGTCTTCGATTCATATCTAATATTGTATATCCCGGTATATAACACGTGTTTACTGACATAGTAGAAACAGCCAATCACCGCTCAGTGTTAGAATCGAGGTCAGGTCATAATGAATATTAAAATGAGGACCTCGATTCTAACACTGAGCGGTCAGGTCAGGGCCCTGTTTCATGAAAGCAACTTAACACATAGTTGGGAATTAAGATGGTCATAAGTTCAAACTTCAGTCATACGTGCGTTTCACGAACAAGGTCTTAACTTAAGATGGTCTTAACTTTGGTCTTAACTTTGAGACTGCTGTGAGGTGGCATAAGATAATCTTAAAGTTAAGACCCACGTGATAAGTGTCATATCGATCAAAAGTATGGCGGCCTATGTTATTTTGCAATTACGGAGATATCTGTACATTGTCTGGGTGGGCAATTCGTCGTCTGGTATACAGGGTCGTGGCTACAGAGTGAGAGGGGTGTTCGCCTCGAAATTTCCAACTACACCCCCTTAAACAACACCAAATTCTCTTTGGGTTTAAACATTCCAACAGGTACCCCAAACTTTCCAAAACCAAAGTTTGGAGAGGGCAACCCCCCCCCACCGTATAACAATAGGGTTAGTTTGGTAAAAACAATTCAGAGCACAGGCTTATCATGTATGGGACGTGGCGAATGGGGTTTGTGTGTTGTCTACCCCCCCCCCCCCCCCCCCCACCACACACACTTTGGTCAAAATGTTTAGCCTGGCGACAACATTAATCGTACACTATATATATGTTTCAATTGTTTGAATTTCTAACTAGTAAAGGAATGTGTTGTTTTAGACAAACAGCAGCAACCGAAAATCACCAACTTTAGGGGCGTCAGTTAGAAATTTCGAACTGTTGGAATATTTGAGATACCAATTGGAAAGCTTAAATCCAACGGGTGGGTGAACTTGGCATTTCGCGAACATGGACGTTTGGCCCGGTACAATTAAGCGGCGGGTGCAGTTGGAAATTGCACGATGTACCCCCCCCCCCACAGAGACCAACTAGCCACCCCGAGGTTCGTCGAATGTAGGATATAGTCAATTATCAGCTGTGTATGAGACCAAAAGATAATATATATTATAAATTTGTATTACCCACGAATTAAACTTTTGATAAGAATTATGGCCTAGCTCAAAGCTCACAATCTCCTCTATGTTATTCCATATGTGTGTGGGGAGATGGGGTAAAATGAGATCAATTAATGTATTGATTTTTTCCTCTTTCGTGGAACTCATAAAAGTCTAAGATCCATATGCGAATATAAGGCCACTGACTATAGACACTAAGATACATGCGCTGATTTGCCCATCCCACCCCAGCCGCTATCCAGCATCCCTCTCACACAATAATGTCAACTCGGACTCGGCTCTTTCTCGATAACCTCTCAATGCCATACATAAAGATTGCACAAGCCCACATTTTTTTGTTCCGGACTGTAGAAAAATGTCGATAACCAGTCTAAATGAGCTGGAACTTAACTTACTATTTAAGTAGGACTTAATCTTGTTTTGTGAAACGCGTTCTTGAAACGGAAAAGTTACATAATAAGATCCACCTTAGATCTTAGATTAAGTCCATCTTAAGATAATCTTATGACCTTGCTTTATGAAACAGGCCCCAGATCACAATGAATATTAAAATTAGGAACTGTGTGACTTGACAAATTTGTTTTTAAAAGTTGGAATTATCGACAGATTTCTCCTCTATAGAAATTCTTTACTGACAATCTGTTGATTTGTATGAGTAAATAAATTATTAGCCGACAAGAAATCACTAAGTTCCAGGGCCCTGTTTCATGAAGGCAACTTATGACATAGTTGGGACTTAAGATGGTCATAAGTTCAAACTCCAGTCATAAGTGCGTTTCACGAACAAAGTCTTAACCTAAGATGGTCTTAGCTTTGGTCTTAACTTTAAGACTGGTGTGAGGTGTCATAAGATAATCTTAAAGTTAAGACCTACGTTTTGATCCGCAGTTGGTCCGAAATGTGGATGGGATCTAGTTCATGTATATATTATTATAAACACATTTAATTGAATAACACCTTGCTAGCACGGATGGGTGTTTCAGAAATGATAGTAATTAATAACCAACTGGTATAAGCTATAGCAGTGCCGTGGCCAGTGGTTACAAGATTGGCGGGGTGTCCGCTGCTAACTGTAAACCGCCACGACCGGACTATATATCTGTAACAAAACATATATTTACATAGAGTTGAACATCATTTGCGATTCAAATCACCCAATCGCACTGTAGACAATAATCATGTTGAGACAATTAGTCCGAACATTTTCACATCGAGGATAATAGTGAATGATTTATACTCATTGTTTTTTTTATAAATGCTTATGTCAGCTATTATTACTATTATTTACTTGCCTTTGTATATTATTATGTTATAATTTGATTGTAAAATGTATTGTATATGTACCCCGTATATATATCGGTAAGATAATAATACATAATATGTGTTATTTTATTATTATTATTATTATGTATATTATCATAATCTATTAATAATGAAATAAAAAGATATATAGCATGTATATAGTATACGGACCGCGCGGGCACACCGCGATCCGCGAAAGAACATATAATATCACTGTGAACCGGCCCACAGACCCCTGGGGGAATTACTAAAATACCAATATAGACTATACCAGTGGTATAGTCTATATTGGTATTTTAGTAATTTTCCCCAGGGGCCTGTGAACCGGCCGTCTGTTCACGAGTTGTTAATTATAAACGCTCTTTATTAGAAGTCGTTGATTTGGTTTTTATTAAAACATATATGCAGAATGTCGTTCAACGTAACGTACTTTCGAAGTTCATACGCAGTTTGTTAATTATAACAGGCGTTTAGCACATTTGTCAACAGAACCAGAGCAAATGGCATTAACATCATTTATATATGGCTTCTACAAGTATATGTCTCAGATGGGAAATAAGTCTATTTGTAGCACGATATGAAGTCCTATTCACATTATTGCAATATAAATAAAGAGCGTTTTGTGTTAGTATTCCATGAATGTTGGCAATCAATAAAGAGCGTTTAGCTCAGTGCTTCCATTGTGGTGTATGCCTTCGTGGCGACATATTCGGTTTCCTGGTATTATAGATGCTTCAAAGACGTATAATGTATTAGAACCTAATATCAGCATTGAAAGGAGCGAACATATGTCTCGCGTCGCCTTAATGGCATGTTATATGGGTGAAGGTTCACATTCTGAGTTACGATGTATAAGTCCCTTTAATAACTGAAATAAAATATTTGAGCTCGTTACGTTGTATAAAATAGGCATTGGAAGCATGCAGCTATGTGTGGATGGGGTGTGACGCGAAAACACAGTTAAAAAGCGCGCTCGTGCAGTTAAGTATGCACCAGTCATTATACTGATTATCGCCCTTGCATTAAAATATCATAATTATTCTTAGACACGCCCTAGTATCTGTCACCAGACACTGTACCTAGGCGTATAACATGCACAGAACCAACATTTTCTGTGCATAGCTGTAATAAATTGTCGAGAGCCATGCAGTCTAAAAGCGCGCGAACTTAAATTACTACTTAAGTAGGACTTAATCTTGTTTTGTGAAACGCGTTCTTGCAACGGAAAAGTTACATCATAAGATCCACCTTAGATCTTAGATTAAGTCCATCTTAAGATAATCTTATGACATTGCTTCATGAAACAGGCCCCAGATATTTAGTTGATCGTTTGACCAATTTTTAATGATAATAAACTGTATGGGTGGTGAATTTAGAGACACATGTCGGCCATTGCTTCTGAGCCGGATCAATCCTAAAAAATACGCTCTCCTGAGACAATATTCGGTGGTTAAAATGTTACCAAATGCAACGTGTATGAATGTTTCTGATGGGAGTTTGTGGTATTTATTGAAAGATGAATTCTTTGCCGATCCATCCGTGTATATATCGTTATCATTACTGGGGTGAATGGGCGAAATTTGTGCGACTCCCGAGCGATGGTGAAACGTTGAATTTCTACAGTGCCCCTTGTCTATATAATATTCCATTAACGCGAAGAAGGCGCGTATATAGAGGCGGCGTATATGGGCAGTGCAAGGGGGTGGGCGGACAGCGGAGCGCGTTACAGGCCCCTGTGGGTAGGGTGATCAAAGATAAATGGAGAATAATCTTGTTCAAAAGTAGTAATTTTTACTAATATTATATCAAAATTGACAACGCACATTGTCATTCTTATATATTCAAAGAAGTGACTCTCGATGGCGAAATCAGTTACGTTAGTTTATCGCCGATAGATGCGTCCCGAATCGAGTAGTAAATATTTACAACTGAGCGTAGTTCAGACGATGTTTTCTATGGAGTGGTACTGTCGATTTGCTTCAGATTTTCGGCAATGTTAGTAGAATGCTACATTCTTCCAGTTGGCATAGCGCCTGGATTCTACCTGATCAGTTTCACATCCGTGCCTTTAAACAAGGCAATCATCACGCACATGTATAATATAGTGGGATTATGTGTATCTACACGCAGCTTGGTCTCGCACAGTACGATAAAAGACGTGATTTGAATTTCACTGTTATATGTGGTGTTGGTGCACACTTGTTCATGCCTATTATAATGTGAATTTCAGAAACAATAAGTCTAGCATTTCAATATAAAGAGCGTTTATATTCAACTCATGATATTACCTAATTTTTGCTGTTATGGATGGGACAACACCAATAAAATTTGGGAAATGTATAAATTATCTATAAATGCGTGTACCTTTAATTGAGGTACGATATATATGGTAAACTTGGTACCCAATATACCGAAGGACGTGGGGCTTTCTTGTTTAATTTATTTCAACTTTCTGACTGATTCTGAAACTGCCTAAACAACAGGGTGATCTGCCTTTCATTAGCTTATGTCAGCTTCCGGTGGGAAAGACATGGTACCTCTTGTCGTGGACTCAAGACTATATGTGACCCGCCATATCAAATCCAGTCGTAAGTCGGGATTTTTTTTACCCTGTGCCAATGCATTCTCTTATATATGCGAGTCGACCATAGGTCGCCTCGCATATATAAGAGAATGCATTGGCCTAACAATTTTTTACAATTTTAATAATTTTTTCTTGTATTCTTTAACAATTTTATAATTTCACCCATACAGAGCCCCAGACAAACATGAGCAGACGACACTCTTCTATATGCTTCTATATATGTGTGGGGCTCCCCGCAGGGTAATGGATGTTTTTTATTTTATGTCCTAAAAATTGTAAGAAACATTTATTTAAAAAAAATGATAAAAAATTGTTAGGCCAATGCATTCTCTTATATATGCGAGGCGACCTATGGTCGACTCGCTTATATAAGAGAATGCATTGGCACAGGGTAAAAAAAATCCCGACTTACGACTGGATTTGATATGGCGGGTCACATATATAGTGTCATTGGGTATCCCCCTTTACTCACGTATGTGGGTCATACACAACTTTTTCCGATCCTTAGTCAAACAGTTGCATTTGCCGGTGACCATCTGGTAGAATCTCAACACCTCGGCCATTTCCGTTTTTACATTGAAATAAAATACCGATCCGTTCAGATTGCATGCGTGATAAAGTGCATGCGGTATTGCATGACGCATTCATCACCCGGTTGTATTAGACCATTAGTTTAGCACTGTATTATAATCTATTATTGTAGTGTATATTATTATCTATTATATAGTGGAAATTAGATATGACAAGTTGTCTTGTATAATATAAAATTTAGAAAATACTAGTATCACGACAAGATACCGAGCACGTAATCGAAAGTATTCATCTATGTAATTGGGACAAAAAACGTGTAGACTTATCATCCTCCCACGCACATTCAGCGACGTAAATAAAACTTCAATGGAGGCAGTAATATGAGAAGTAAAATATTGAAGTGGTGGTTATGACCGAAATGTAAACGAAACATTGTCCCCATTATATGAAACGCTCAGTTTAGCCTTTCAATTATATGCTACAGCCCGTAACAATGTCAATACACTCAGGGCGCTTAATAATTGTTATGGCCCGGACAATTTGGGAAATAACCACTGGTTATAGCCAAAAAATGCGCTGAGCGAATAAATATTTATAATCTATTAATGTTGGGGACACAGTGACTCACAGACACACATATCTTAGTCATCATTATCTGATATCGGTCAAATTGTTGGAGATAAATCTCACATAAAATGACGTGATCTCTGGAAGTTCCTGTGCACCAACAGGAAATGTAGGGACGTGGCTAGAGCGTCCGGGGAGGGGCGGCACATTGACATTTCCAACTACACCGCCTTGGACCAGACCAGTTCACGTAATTCTATTTGCACCCCCGCACCCACCCCCTCACCCACCACCCTCACCCACCCCCTCACCCACCCCCTCACCCGCCCCACACCTTTACCCCCTCACCCACCCCCTCGGGTTAGAACTTTCCAACTTGTACGTCAAGCTTTCCACGGTAAGTAAAATTCCAACCTGATACCACACTAAGTTTGGAAAACTGATGGCCATTTTAGATGCGCTCGTCTTCCTCAAATCAGAAAACCTAGTACCAATGCACATCTTAGGTATAGCTACAGCTTTATTCAATAAAATTTGATAACTTAATTTGATTTATTAACATTATTTATTTCTATGGGATCTAAATGGTTGGAACCAATTTTACGTGAGGTTTATCTTTAACAAAAACAAAAATCGATTATATTGGTAGGTAATCTCCCCAACCCTGATTGGCTGATATCATATCAAATTATTAAAGATGCCCTATCTGTTGAGGGCCCTGTATTATAGATTCCTATAATACCCGTGTTTTGATTCGCGGAGAACGTGTCGAATATCATGGGCACTGGCAATTTAACAGTGTATGCGATTTCCCGTAACTCGAGTATTATAGATCTCCGTTTGCTATGCGTGAAGCCGAACACTTGTGTTACCAGGTAAAGGGAAATTACTCTAATGATACATTCGAATGGATATAGCAATGCCTATTGGTGTCAGTTGGCGAGTGGTTCAGTTGATGTATAAAGGTACATCTCTGTGACTAGTTTCCGATACTTGGGTTATCTTGTCCACAATTGCGCACGGTTAAAATTCATTCCATCGGAATCGTGTGGAATACTGGTTACCATGTTGAGATGTTTTATCCCGCCTCGATTGTATGCATATTATAGCGGGATATTATAGCGGGATATTATAGCGGGATATAGGGAATCATATTATAGCGGGATATTATAGCGGGATATTATAGCGGGATATAGGGAATCATATTATAGCGGGATATAGGGAATCATATTATAGCGGGATATAGGGAATCATATTATAGCGGGATATAGGGAATCATATTATAGCGGGATATAGGGAATCATATTATAGCGGGATATAGGGAATCATATTATAGCGGGATATAGGGAATCATATTATAGCGGGATATAGGGAATCATATTATAGCGGGATATAGGGAATCATATTATTGCGGGATATAGCGGGTTATAGCGGGATATAGGGAATCATATTATAGCGGGATATAGCGGGATATAGCGGGATATAGCGGGATATAGGGAATCATATTATAGCGGGATATAGCGGGATATGGCGGGATATAGGGAATCATATTATAGCGGGATATAGGGAATCATATTATAGCGGGATATAGGGAATCATATTATAGCGGGATATAGCGGGATATAGGGAATCATATTATAGCGGGATATAGCGGGATATAGGGAATCATATTATAGCGGGATATAGCGGGATATAGCGGGATATAGGGAATCATATTATAGCGGGATATAGGGAATCATATTATAGCGGGATATAGGGAATCATATTATAGCGGGATATAGCGGGATATAGGGAATCATATTATAGCGGGATATAGGGAATCATATTATAGCGGGATATAGCGGGATATAGGGAATCATATTATAGCGGGATATAGCGGGATATAGCGGGATATAGGGAATCATATTATAGCGGGATATAGCGGGATATAGGGAATCATATTATAGCGGGATATAGGGAATCATATTATAGCGGGATATAGGGAATCATATTATAGCGGGATATAGCGGGATATATAGGGAATCCATATTATAGCGGGATATAGCGGGATATAGCGGGATCCAATGTACGCATGACGTGACACCCTACCATAATATTATTAATAATGTACTACGAACAAAAAGGGAGACGGGCGGATAGAGAGCCCAATAATAAAAGCCACAGACAGAAGGAAAAAAACGTACATATGGTGATTATATGGTGTCAAATCGAACAGAGAAACCTTAACTGGATGTCGAAAACACACGATTTAGATTTACAACGTAATTAAAAAAAAACTGAATTTCCGGTGATAAATATATTTCCAAGTGGGGAGAGTGCAAATATATAATTCAATTATATTTTCGTTTTCCAACCCTGTCCAACATAGGGTTTACTACCAAAATTAGACTGAACGTATGCCAACATCCTACTGGTGGTATAAAGTATAATGTACAGTTAATATTAGCTAGAAAATTAAACTATTGGAATGATTACAACCTATTCTCCAGTCTTAAATTTCAAACACAGTGGTATTTTTCTGGTATGGAAATGGGGAGGGGCTGGCCAAGTGCACTTCCACCACTTGGACCAGATAATATTTCCGAGTCCGGGAAACTATATCTATGCACCCATTGGGTTGAAATTCTTCAATGGTTACTCAAGATTTCCAACTGTTAGAAATCTCTAACCCAACTACTCCTACCGATCGAAACTTCTCAACTCATTGCCATTTAACAATATATGGGATCATCACGAACTTTAGAACTTTGGAAAGAAGATTATGGTGATGCACCCCGATCCCCAATCCATGCACGAAATTCCCAATTGTTAAGTATTTTAGTGAGAATCTCCCCTGTCAGTATGTGTCTGTGGAAGCCCTGTAACTATCAAAGGCATATTATATCTATCTATGAACGCCAATCCTGGAATATATCTATATACGCCCGAGCATGAAGTCAACCCTCCGCTTAGAAAACTATATTACAGATTTCCCCTTCAGTCTGAGAAAATATTTGATAAAAATACGTACATGCAATCATAGATTGGAAGTAGAAACAAGTAGATGGGGAAAGCGAGGAGAAGAAAGAGATTTATGTAGCTTGTGCAAAAATGAACTGGGTGCTGAATACCATTTTGTTATGAAGTGCGCCAACTTGAGGCACCTGCGGGTAAAATACATATCCGAACACTATTGGAACCCACCTTCTAAGAAAAAGTTTTACGAGCTACTGACAAAGTCTGGTCGCGTTGACTTGAGAAAATTAACACTTTATCTGAAATTAGCGTTCAAATATAGAAATAGAAATTTATAGCTGAATACATTTTATTAATGTTATTGAAATATCAAGTCAAAATGTTATGGCTGCTGTTGTTGTTGTTGTTGTTGTTAGTATTAGTATTAGTATTGATATAAGACATCCTCGAAAAGTATACTGATATAACGTATTAGATGAATATAAAAACGACGATAATGAGGACTGACGATGGTTAACAGAGAGACTACCGCCATATCTATCGACCAATCTTCTTCTATCTTATTCTTCTTCTTATCTTCTTCTTCTTTTCCTCTCATTCTTTTCCTCTTCTTCTTTTTCTGCTGCTTCTTCATTTTCTGTGTTCTTTTATGTATATGTATATATTTCGCACTAAGCACCTTGTAAATATTGCACATCTCGCCAGTTACATGTGAATTCATGTCTTAGAGATTAAAGCATAGCATAGCAAACCAGCGTCATAACATGATATGACATTGGGTCCCTGGAACTTAGCACCCCGACAAAGGGTTAATGTATGATTGCGCACTGAACCCAGCGATAATCCTCCAAATACATAGCGACATTCGCACGTGTTTCACTGCGGAGACAATAACGATAGTTCAGCATCGTGGTCGTATACCAGCAATTTAACACCATGTTCTACCCGATGCCGTGTTATTGCTGTATTATGTAACTCCATAAGCTGGTCATTTATCAGCTCATCAATCGAGTTCTTGTTTTTTCTAAGATAGACAATTCCCGTACAACAGAATAACAAACGTTAGGGCACTCCATTCACCCCAAAACCGAACAGCTCGCCGAGAAGATCATATAAACATTTCACACCGATATATGGTGTGAACAAAGAATAATCGACTGTTGTTAAATTCCAATAAACAATGCAAGTCATTTACAAGAATACAATTTATCGAGTATATTATAGAACATGCACAAGTAACGATACAGGTCTTAACATTTAATATGTCACAACCTGGGAATTTGTTTTCAATTTGAGGAATCATAGTCATATAATTATTTTCCATACTGCATGTGAAAGAACGCGTCAATTTATTTTTTTGAATTGATCTTGAGATTCAGCTCCAACAAAGTCCGGTAAATTATTCCAATGTTTGATAGCCGTTGCGTAGAAAAGTGCTTTCCCGCATTCTTAGAACGGGGCATCTGCAACGACTGTCCAAATTGTACTGGTCGAACGGGGAGCATCTAGCTGACTTTAATAGAATATAAACGAACGTCAGGGTATCTTCATACAACTCGGCTTTGGGAAACCATCCAGGCATGCACCCCAACTCACCCTTCCTCCACTCCCACGAGGTCAGTGAAAAACAAACCAAGTAACTACTATAATACGCGAGAAACTAGAAAACAAAATAATTTTGGAAATTCTTGACCGGAAATTGAGGGCGGCTATAGGACACATACACAGATTCCCCATTGTTGCTTCCCCGGCCTGACAATACGTTACCGACTTATTGTATTTATACACGTGCAGGCCGCAGTTATTAAATTCTGTGTTCGACCACATAAACAAATTAAATTATTAAATTTGTGTTTGACAACATAAAAGATGTGAATAAGTGTGTCAGTTATTAGTTAATTCATAAACTAGTAACATTGTGAGAAATACTACATCAAAATTGTGAAATCGAAACTTTGGGTAAACAATACACAGTTAAAGACAATACAGCGCGATAACCCAGAGAAATGTTTTAAAATTGAACATGGAAAAATTAATGAAATGTAAGACACAAACTAATGTCTGTGACGTCTATAAATGTATAATATCGTATATGTAATTACGGGAACTAAGATTCGGTTTAGACTCGTTCCGACATTAAATGATGATGATGATGAATACATAACATTTGTGATACAATGTTTACCACCAGGGCTGTTGTTGGGTATGAAAAGTGAGTGTGAAACACGTTTTTATTTTGGCCCAACATGGCATGTGCGAGTTCATGACCCACGCAAATCAAACATCTCGACTATAATGATAGGTCAGACATTCGATAATTCAACAAGGTACAAGCAAACAGTACACAGTCATCGAGTACACTTCATCGAGTTTGTGGGTATTGTTAAAGAAGTTCGGGTATCCGAACCACGCGCTATTATCTATAGTTATTGAGAATAAACCGATTCACTTAATGACCTCAAACAAGAATTCGGGTCAAATATGACCACACAACTGCTACGAAAACCCATAAACCCACCGCTTACAAACCATTGTGGGTGTCGTATACACGTAAACAGATTTCCAGTTGTCGAGCAAAGGGGACCTATAGCTTTTTAATGACAGTATTACGAAGATACCACCTTGATGGTAGGAGTGCTCGATTCGGTGCTGCACTTGGTCACTGTTACTTGATCTCGATCAGTTACTCTCTCGTGTCTCGCATCGCGAATTCGACACAAAGGATTTTAAATTGAATGAGAAAATACAGTGAGTTTTTTAATTAATTCTTTTTCATCCATTTCTGGGAATTTCCAAGTTGATTTATGGTAGCACCGGACGTGAACGAGGTTAGGCAGACTATAAATCGAGAGCCGCGTGTGTCGGTATAGGCATCTCGTGATCGTACGTTGTTACATGAAAACCTAAGAAAGGAGAGAAATTTAAGTGAACTCAGCGAAGTGGATTCTTCAAAACTGTATGTTTAGTAGTTTTTTATGTGTGCATTGGCAAAATTACATACATGACAAATTGGTCTTGCTCATTATCTGCAATCTAAATAATAATTGACAAACAAATTAATATAATTTTTGCCAAAATTTAGTATTATAGTTTCTTTTGGATTTGGCAAATGGCAGTGCGTGCTAACAGTGCTAATTCGACGTATCTTATTCCTGTCAAATGCATGTATATATTTCAAAATTACAAATTCGACACTTGTTGCCCATCATCATCTGCATGCTCAATAATTATTTCTTGGGCAAATTGACAAACAAATGAAAATATTTTTTGCCAAGCCTTAGTGTTAGTTATATTTTGATTTGGCAAATGACAGTGCTAACCCTGCTCACTCGAATAACATTCGTCGTATATTACCTGTCAAATGCATTGATGTTCAAACAGGTCCTTTTTGGACGATATTCATGGCATCTTTTATGGATGACTAACATTTATTAGAAAATTTGCCAAGAAATAGAACAATTCGGACATTTACTGAATGCTTCTTTAACAATTTGTCGATTTGTCTGTTCCATATCGAACATCGACATGACCATGGTTAATTCCCCCACGCATGTCTGCAAAACGATTCACATTAATTTGTGATATATTCCCTAACATGAACACGGTTTTATTCCTGACTTTTCAGTCGAGGGTCGTGGTATATATAGTAGTCGGTTATCTAATGGGGTGCCGTTGTATATACACACTTAAGGCTGTTCTGCATTTCGAATCATGTAAATGTACTATTTGGTGTACATGCAAATCAAATGCCATTGAAACGGCATTTCTGAATTTTTAATCATGTAGATATTTACACGGTGGGGAATCACGTGGTTTCGAGTTGATGAGTATCACGTATTAAAAATGGTCGAAGCGATCTAAAACGTGACCAAAGCGAAGAAAAGGGTAATAAAATAAGATATGACATATTACGTATTAATTTGACAGCTACGAGCAGATGCTATACTATTTTTCAAATAATCTGATACCTCATTTATGACATTTGTTCGCTCTAACATTCTGACCAAAGTTTTCAGTCGAAGGATTCTCAAAGATGTATGGACTGGTGTATTCCATGCACCTCCGCCTGGCAACTTTGGTCAGAATGTTATAGAAAACCACTAAGAATTTCCGAACAAATAAGGAATCAACTTGTTTCAAAAATAAACTAGCATATGCTCGTAACAGTCAAAATGCTACGTTTTGTGTCAGTTCCTCATATATTATGTTGTTTCTGCGTTTGCGCTAGCCTCGGCCATTTTGTATGCGTGGTACTCACCAACCTCGAAACCACGTGATTCCAAACCGTGATATATATTAATATGCATGCCGTGATCTTCACATACAGAATATAATTGTATTAGCCATGATTGGGGCCTGTAACGCGCTCCGCTGTCCGCCCCCTTTTTGCACTGCCCATATACGCCGCCTCTATATACGCGCCTTCTTCGCGTTAATGGAACATTATATAGACAAGGGGCACTGTAGAAATTCAACGTTTCACCATCGCTCGGGAGTCGCACAAACTTAGCCCATTCACCCCAGTAATGATAACGATATATACACGGATGGATCGGCAAAGAATTCATCTTTCAATAAATACCACAAACTCCCATCAGAAACATTCATACACGTTGCATTTGATAAAATTTTAACCACCGAATATTGTCTCCGGAGAGCGTATTTTTTAGGATTGATCCGACTCAGAAGCAATGGCCGACATGTGTCTCTAAATTCACCACCCATACAGTTTACTATCATTAAAAATCGGTCAAACGATCAACTAAATATCTGGAACTTAGTGATTTCTTGTCGGCTAATAATTTATTTACTCATACAAATCAACAGATTGTCAGTAAACAATTTCTATAGAGGAGAAATCTGTCGATAATTCCAACTTAAAAAAAAAATTTTGTCAAGTCACACAGTTCCTAATTTTAATATTCATTGTGACCTGACCTTTCCATGCCTGACATAGTAGAAACAGCCAATCACCGCTCAGTGTTAGAATCGAGGTCCTTATTTTAATATTCATTATGATCTGACTTCGATTCTAACACTGAGCGGTGATTGGCTGTTTCTACTATGTCAGTCATGGATTCGAGATGTTATTGTTCGAGATGTGTAGTTAATGGTGGTTTGTTGAAGTCCAAATTGCGGATAAAGATGAATAACTCTAAAACGTGACTTTGGCGTTAGCTGTATTGACAATCCGGCCATACTCCGTTGAAAAAATGTTGATAAATATCATGTTTTGGACAATGTTATACTAGAGTTGCCTCTGGTTAGCATTATTTTTGGGCAATTAATCGATTCTGATAACTGAAGTGGCATTTCAAAAAATGTTGTTGGAATCTGATGATATGGGGACCATCGAATCGGATTGAGTACCATTGACTGGAAACTATATATTTTAATTCCCCGCACTGCTTTCTCTACTTTCTATTCATTTAATTTATGTAATAACGAACCAAAGCCGGACGCTTTGGGTCGTATATATAGACTGTATCTGGTTTTGTGACGTCACCAATTATTATTTAATATGACGCTGTTGTTTTGAATTTATGCGACCACTTTTGTCAACAGTAGATCGGTGAGCGTAAAGCATTAATGTCGTAATCGGATTTTTTTTTACTGTGTCTATCGATTTCTGGTATTCCAAAATAAGTGGAATTACTATCGGAATAATGAACAATTGAAGTATTTATTTATATATACGATAATAGCATAGTGTGTTTTGAGATGTGTTTTATCTCAATGAGTTAGAAGTACTTCTAACGAGTTGAGATAAAACACATCTCAAAACACACTAATGCTATTGTTGTATTTATCTTATGCCAATCGACACTACCATTTTTTGTCAAATTAAGCCAAATTTAAGTCAGTTTTGAGACAAAAACAACATACATTTTGGTAATTTCGAAGAATAATTTGGTAATTTCGAAGAGCAATTTCCGTTATGCATGAATACGCAGTTACAGTATTGTGATGAGGTGGCGGATTTATGGAACACTTGGGTGATTTGTCAGCAATAAACAAGATATAAGTCCTGATTTAATATTAATCCATGTTCAGAAATCAGAACTGTGAAATTCTTTCAATCAAATGTCCCCTGTTCTTAAACAAAAAGCAAATTAGTTCAAACTGTTATAGTTCAGAATTCGCTGGATTGAAAAGTGTACATCGTAAATTTAGCAAATTTTGTGCGGTGCAATCCGTCCAAAAAATGGGAACAGAACAGTGAAAGTTAAAATTTAGGGACATTTAATCATGTTTCATCGAATATTTAGCTACATTACTGTTTTTAAGTGTTTTATTCTACTTGTATGCATTAATTTATTCGTTTAAACCATCCGAGACGCTAAATTAGATGTGATCCAATTTCGAGGCGACAGTTTTTTCGGTGAGCCCGTGTGTCCGGAGTGTAATTAATAATAATCACACAACGAAGGAAGGCCTAGGTGAATCTTAATTGATAGGAATACATGTCAATGGACTTATTTTTATAACATCAAAAAGCCACATATATACCTTGTGTGTGATTTAGCTGCGGTTTGTACATTATGCTGGCGTATATGGTCATATTATATATGCCGTAAACGTCACAAAGCGACGACCGCTCTAGATTGTCCTCCCATAAGCAATATCACTAAGTCGCTACCATGTTGGATCCATCCAGCCCCATTCCGTTGTTGAAGTGCTACAGGTCAAAGTTCAATTTTCAATTCAATTTATTGTTGTAACTCATCGTCTAATGTGACATTTATGAGTGTTCATTTGCAATTACAAAATAACATAAATACATACATATCAAATAAATATCAAATATGGGGAATACACAGAAGAGAGTATTTACCAATACAAAATATGGATATCATCCAGGGGGTGTACCCGTACATGTGTATGAGAGCTTTCATATAAATATGTGTGTTTTATAATGCTATCTTATGATTAATGGGGTATATGATGTATGTGGTGCGATTCCCTGTTCATATGTTGTATGATGTGGGGATTTTTCATTGAGCCTCAGGAGTGGATCATTAGTGTTTGGGCCTTTTTTAGATATATTGATAGATTTATTATGATCTTTCTGTTATTTGTATCAAAGAGGTCATGCAATTTAATTGTGTTCGGTCGGTTGCGATAGTAGGCTTTCAAATATTTCATTCTGAGCGCAGTTAAAGCCCCGGTTCCATATCCCCGATTTTCCACCCCGAATGTTCCCGAATGACTCCCGAATCATAATTTTGCAAAATTCGTGGAGTAAGTTCGGGACGAGTCGGGACAGTGAATTTTTACCCCCGAACATGATCGGGGATATCGGTGCTATCGGGGTCTATTCGGGACAATTCTGGACTCGCTCCCGACAGTTTTGAAATGTTCAAAACTATCGGGAACCAAGCCGAATAGCTCCCGATTTGTAAATCGTCCGGAGAAATTCGGGAGCAATTCGGCACATATTCGGGAGTAGTCGGCAGTATTCGGCAATATTCGGGTGGATATTCTGGAGTAGTCGGCAGTATTCGGTAGGTTATTCCCGAATTCGCCATGTATGGCTACTTTTATACTGAGATCCGGTGTATCTGCAACATTCGGGACGTTCGGCAGCAATTGCATACCAATTCGGTATCTATTCGGCATCAATTCGGTACCAGTTCGGCATTGATTCGGGGTATTCGGCAACAATTCGGTGTAAGTCGGTAGTAATCTGGGCAATTTGGCAGCCACCCGCACGAAAGTTCGGGATAATCTTGATCATTCGGGAAGATATTCGGAAGCATTCTGGAATACTCGGCAACGTTCGGGACGATTAAATTTTGTCATAATTCGGCATCAGTTCGGCGGCTTTTTGGAATAAAACTCGTCCAGAATTCTCTCGAATGCTGCCGATTTGGTCTGGTCCCGAATTTGTGCCGAATATACTAATTCGGGACAGAAAATCGGGAATATGGAACCGGGGCTTAACCGAGGGCAGTTCATTACAAGGTGGTATTCATCGCCGAGTTCCTCCATACAAAGAGTACATCTTCGTTCTGAGTATGGGGTGTTTGTCCAAGAACCAGTTTCCGCCGGAAGCCGGTGGTTTCTGGTTCTGAATCTCAGTAGTGGCAGAACGATATTGTTACCATCTAGAGATAGGTATCGTGGTCTGCAGAAGTTTGGCTTTATGCATCTATAAAATGCGTATTCATTTAAATGTTCCATAGATGCTCGCCAGTCTGATATATATATATGTCCATAGTTCTGGTTTTTATGGCATTGGTGAAAATGTTTGCGCTACTAACCGCTTGGTTTCTCCACGTATATGACATGCCCAGTTTGTTCAGTTCAGTATTTACAAATTCTAGCCAGGTTTTTTTTTTACATTTTCTAGCGTGCGTACATTCATCATTATATTGTAAAGAATAAAAGGGAGTCGGGTGCTTTCCATCGTGATTATTCTGCTCCAGAACAATAATAATTTAGTTTTTATTTTCAGCGAAATTGGTTTAATTCCCAGCTCCCCGTAAATGAACACTTCCGGTGTGGTCTTGTTTAGATTAAATATAAATCTCAAGAACCATGTTTCTAGTTTCCGGAAGCACTCTAAGTTTACAAAGCCCCATATCTCGGTTCCATATGTCATAATCGGCACGATTGATTTTTCATAGATATCTAGAATCGTTTCAACGGACAGTTTGTTCCATATACGGATATGTTAGTGATTTATTGCCCGCTATTTTGATATTCGTTTGCTCTTCACTGTACATATAGTTTTCTGTGATAACAGCCGAAGAATCAACACAATTATATCTATATATATAGGCAACACATGTCATGTTGTGTTATATGGTCAATTGCGCTCATGTAAATATTAACCGCCAATTTGATTTATCTTTTCAGATTCTTTCACAACATTTGTGCTCTGAAATCACTATAGGATGGCAGCCAAAGTGTTCGCCTCATTTCTGTGCGGGATTGTTCCGAGTGGACGAAAGAGGAAGACCCAAAGCAAGGGCCCCAAACACGCGGACAACCAACCAGTAGCCCGAGATAGTATAAAGCTTACATACTATAGAAATAGTATGGACAATATTGATGAATTGTACGAGAGGTATGGTTATTCAGAAGGGCCGGAAACTCTCTACGCTGACTGCGTCGGTAACAGACGGAGTAAGGTAGCTAAGGTAGCAACGAACCAGAGTAACAGAAGGAGTGCAATCCTCTTGCAGGATTATTTCCCGCACCAGGAAAATGTCAAACCACAGAAGGATACAGCAGAATCGTTTTCGAAAATGAACAAAGAGGATCGATGTGTTCAGAGTTGTCTGCATCTTTCGGCTCTACGGGAGGAAAGCATGAATGATAGTGGGATAGTAACTGACAATAATGATTCTGTTTTGAGTCATACGCACGCATCAATGAACAACTTGGTCCGCACTACCAGTATCCAAGACAGAGCGATGAAGCTGATGAGAGACCGTCATAAGAAGGTAGCTGAACGGAAACGTTATTCAGCCAACGTCGAGTCTCTTATATCAGGAAAATCATTGGATAATATGGACAAGCTTAAAAAATCAGTTCAGTTCGCGAGTCTGCCCGATCTCCAGGACGTTACCGAAGATGATGGCGAGAAAGCGGTCTTCTCCAATGGAGCCAAAGTTGAGCGAGTTAGCAGCATAAATAAAAAGTCGTGGGAAATTCGAAGAAGAAGGAAGCAAGTTTTATCTAAGAACAGAAGATCTCGGAGTTATGACAATTTGCTTGTAACTGACTTGTGAAGAACCCGTATCGGTAGTTCATGCCACGAGTTTCTACCTTTAGCTACGTCCGTAGATATATCATATTCCACCATGCAGTACCAAATCTGGCAAGTTGTTGTTTTAGACAGGTGTAATATATTTCTTTGTTAATACTTGTTCCTCAATAATTCTACTTCACTTTAGGGGGTGTTCCCATCTCGAGATTGCATGCTTTTTTGCGACTTTTGTCACTTAAAGCGTGCAACTTCGAGTTGTGGACCTTCACCTACAGTGAACTACATTATTAAGAAACAGGTATTACATTATTAAGGAAGAGGTATTACATTATTAAGGAACAGGTATTACATTATTAAGGAAGAGGTATTACATTATTAAGGAACAGGTATAACATTATTAAGGAACAGGTATTAACTAAGAAATATATTACCATGTTATAAATTTCCCTGTCACAACATCAAAACGTTTCCAGGTTTTTTTCCATTGGTGGAATATGATCTCTGTGGGTGTAATGGAGTAGAGATTCGTGAAATGAGTACCATGTCGGGTCCAATCATGCCATGTGTCGTCTGCCAATTTGGGGATATGGAGAAACTAAACTAAAAAAGAAATCAAATCTTTGTGAAGAAGTTTCTATAGAAATTTGATATTAAAGAAACTTTCCAGAGAAGATGAGGCCTATTAAGCAGAATGAGGTCGCAGAGGGTCAATTTGGTGATGCTAGATCCCGCATATAGCGTCACTAAATTCACCCTCCGGGGACCTCATTCTGCAAATGACAGGCACACTAAACTCAGGCTTGCAGAAGAACAATGTTATTACATTTGTCATTTTTCAGACACGTATTTCAACGTTGGAGAAAATAAATAGATTTCAAAAATCTAAATCTAATAGCTTGAAGGGTGGGTGGGTTCTTCAACTCAAATCAAACAGTTCTCATGTACATGTGTAAATATGACATACAAATATAGAGAATCATTAAACGGACAATCACCATGTACATGTGTAACTCAGCCATATATATATATAGATAATCAAATAACCCTTTCGTGACTGGAGGTGTGCTGACGCAACATTAAACATCCTGTGCCAATGCATTCTCTTATACATGCGAGTGGACCACGGGTAACCTCGCATATATAAGAGAATGCATTGGCCTAACAATCATTTTTAGTCAATGTTTCTTACATTCTTAAGCAATTTTTATAATTTGTTATAATTTTTCTTTCATTTTTTAACAATTTTTATCTTTTTGTATCATTATTTCCTACATTCTAATTCTTTAACAATTATTTATCATTTATTTTCCATTTTTTCGATCATTCTTTAGCAATATAAAAAATAATTTAAAATTTGGTCAACTATGTATAAGAGAATGCATTGTCACAGGGTTTTCGCAAAATTGTAGGAAGCTCCAGTAATGAATGGGTTGAACGGACAATCATCATTAGAACATTACAGACATTACAATTACACCCGATGAAACATTGGAGGGGGTTACTCTGGGTACACTGGATTGACTTTGTCCATCCGTCCGGATATTAATCTCAGCCATGGGTTATCGAATCTGAATAAAATTTGATATGGATGTTCGGCATCAGAAGTGCACATACTTTCAAAACAAGCGCCCAAACGGCATTGTTCGCATTTTACATTTTATATTTATCCCTCTTTGTGGGAATCTGGAAATGATTTTTCATGGATGTTCCCTATCATGAGTGCTGTTAGAATAGTCAGTTCTGTGGTTATCCTTTTTCATAGAAATAATTGTTTTTTCGCTTCCCGCGCTTCCTTCGTCATAACATGATACATCATTGTTATTTCGCTTGCTTCGTTTATTTTGTTCGCTTCCTTCGGTTCCTTTGTGGTATAATTTGTTGTTTTTTTCAGTATCGGCGGTTCCTTCGCGAAGTATCTGAAGCAAGCGAAGGAACCAGCGTCCCGGAAATTATACTTATCGAAGGAACCGCCGAAAGCGAGAAAACAAAATGTCATATATACGAAGGCACCACCGAAAGCGAAAACGAAATAAACGAAGCAAGCGAAATAACAATGATGTTTTTTTCGCTTTCGTCATTTGATTTTTTCACTTACTTCGTTTGATTTTTTCGCTTCATTCGGTTCCATCGTGGCGAAGGAACCGAAATAATTGAGATTATTTCGCTTGCTTCGCCGCGAAGGAACGTAAGCAAGCGAAAAAAAACAAAATGAAGGAAGCGAAAAAAGTATGTGGCGGAAACAGGACACCATACCTTTGGCTGAGTATCACAGTCGTGTGATCTTAATTAAATTTGGTTTGGATATATATCATCTAAAGCTTTTCATTAAAGTGTTGGTGATGTTCATATTTCACCTATAGAGTTTTTTTTATTTGAATTAGGGTTCCGTCCCGTCCATATTTCGATATGGCACCGTGGAGTAAGCCACCATGCGATGTGAAACCTCTTGTTGCAATACAATGATAAAGGTTATTCATCGGGCGCACCTAATGCGCATAAGTTTGACCATTAATAAATGGACAATCCGTACCTAAATTTTCATTAATTAATGGTCAATCTTGCAACACGTGGCACGTGAGCTGGGGATTGACCACTAAATCACGACAAGTATAGATAATCCGCATAAGTTTGACCATTAATAAATGGACAATCCGTACCTAAATTTTCATTAATTAATGGTCAATCTTGCAACACGTGGCACGTGAGCTTGGGATTGACCACTAAATCACGACAAATATAGATAATCCTGCATGTCTGAAGGGTAATAACTCTATAAAGAATGTACCTTTACTTTAGTTTTTGGATACACCAGCGCAGTCATTCTTAAAGGGGTAATGTACGCCATTTTTAAATTCTTAAAGGGGTAATGTACGCCATTTTCAATAAATTTCCGGTAACAATAACGATCTAATATCGATAGTATATAGCACAATAAGTAATTTGAGTCGAATATATATTCCGTAAATGTTCAGGTTAATAGGTTATCTTAAAATCAAAGTTAATAATTTGATATAAATTAAATTTATGACTGGAGCTATAAATTAAATTACGATTGTTAGTGTACAAGACGTAATGAAATTAATTGACGGAGAGTGGATTGGGTAACACGTGGCACACATGATCGTGTAAACTATTGTGTTGATACGGGGCGTAAATTCAAGCCACTCACTGACTAGTGATTATACAATAACTAAAATGAGTATATGGGACTAGTATGCATATAATATAACATTTATTTGAATACGTTTGATTGAAAACTGTACACAAATTACTCGACAACGACAATTTGTATTTTCGCATTCCGTAGCATTACCTCGTACTCAACAGACTTTCAAATAATGGAAATCTGGTTACCTTATTCTACGACTCGGAGACTATAGAAAACAACAAATTCCAAAATTGTTGTATTTGTGTCAGACGATTAGCTTTCTTGAGTAAATTCTTCCAACCTTCAAATGTATCTGTGTCACGTGATTAGCTCGCTTTGCTAAATTCTCCCAATTCGTTATCGCCAATTTTATCACGGAATTTCATAGGGAATGGTAGATAAAGCATCAGATATTTAGAGGATATTACTTGGTTTGTTTGATATTAGGTCCGATATCAGTCCAAGATAACTGTTTCGCACATATAAAAAAGTACTATGCTGTTACCATGCTAAAATACCATGGTAAAGTTTACCAGCATGGTAACATTTACTGTGCAACTCACCATGGTATTCTTTACCGTTAGCATTACACGGTGAACTCGCTCCCCGACTCTGGAACACATTTAGCTCCCTGATTCCAGAAATCTCAAATGACCACGTCCATTTGTTTGATTTATAGAGTGATCTCCCCTTCACCACACACATTGGAGAACAATCTGGACTCATTGACCTATGACCTCTGGGGGCCAACGGTGACTGAATCTGACGAGGTTTGCCGAATGATCAGAGAATTCACAAATGAGCTCGTCTTTCAGTTTGATTTATAGTGTGTTAATGATAATGATGGAGCTTATATAGGGCCCTAAGCGCTTCACTTTATTACCCCAGCTGTCGAGTGATGCCATGTTGCGTAATCCTTAAACGCATGCTGCCACTTAAGGATTTATAGGCTTACACTTACCCAACAACCAGGTCCCTATTTCTCGCCTAGGTTCGACGAAGCGAGCACAGTATAAGTGACCTTGCACAAGGGTCACAACCTGGCGCGAGATTTGAAACAGCATGTGGCTATATATAGCACACACCGCTTAATCTGGCCAAGCCACTGTTGTGGAGACGAGAGTCCACCGGCCGGGCGCGAACTCATGCCGGTGCAGTAACACCATTAGGAATCACTGAACTAAATGGTTTCCCATAGGCGACAGTGTTAACATTTCGGCCAAATTCACTGAATTGAAGCCTGCAGGCCATACCAGTGATGTTTACCCAGCTAGACTGACACCAGTTGATCACGAAAATGCAAGAAAAATCATAGGTCATGTGTTTACTTTTTTAAATAAATCCCCAAGTGTACGACAGGGCTATCCCACAGCCAAATTTGATATGGAAAAACCCAGATCTACAACAGCTAGTTAAATACATTTCCCGCTCACAAAAATCCGTTCCCCCATTCATTCACCAGTTTAAATTATTTAGATATTATGTACAAATCAAATAAACGCGATGTCATCCTTTAATAACGTGTCGCAAGTATCAGGTGAAGATCATTCTTCAGTTACCTTCACCTTTAGCATTCCACGGTGTACTCGCTCCCCGACTCTAGAACACATTTAGCTCCCTGATTCCTATATATATGTATATGTGTGAAACACAGCGTTTCTTATAGTATTTTATCAAAATATAGACCTTACTGAAATCAAAAATGGATTATATCGAGCAGTAGTGGTTTATTTTTCCAATATGAGGCATCCTGAAAATTAGTGTCAATCCTCAAAATAAAGCCAAAAATTTTAGCTTTTTTTTCAATTTTACTAGCTAATGCATCTTGTATAACTGAAGTATGTCCTTATATACCATAATATTACTAAATTGAAGAGGAAATGTTAATATACATTTTGAGAGGGATATATTGTCCAATTTTAAACCCTTTTCATGCAGAATTTGGCAATTTATAATAAATATTTACCAAAATTAACAGAAAATAAAAATAAAAAATATTTTAATAGCAATGTAAAGCAACCATAAGTCAATTTAAATATCGAAACATTATGATACAACATCAGACACAGCTTCAGGCATGAAATTTTACCAGATGGCAGGGCATACTGTCTGTTCAACAAAGCTGCCATGACAGTTTTGCACGACAGTAACTCTAGTGGTGATGCCATCACCCCCCCCCCCCCGACTTGGGGTGGGGCTACGGTCCCAGATAAGGCTACTGGGTGCCGGAAAAGCTTAATTGGTCAAATGACACCTTTTCCCAATGGGGGGGGGGGGGGGGGCTAACACTCCTCAGAATTGTGGGGAGGGGGGCTTTAGAATGACCTTCACCTGATACACGCGACACGGCTTTAATGGTACCTGACATCCATGCAAAATTACCAGATTTATCACTTTCTTTACTATCTACAGGCGAATCCATGCGTTTCTTCTTTAAATCTGTCCAAAATGTGGTCATTATCATTTGAAAATAAGAAAATATGGAATTAACAACTTATCATGGCGAGACGTGAAATTTCGTAAAATTCAAATTTTTCTTATAGGAATCACTGAACTAAATGGTTTCCAATAGGCGACAGTGTTAACGTTTAGGCCAACTTTACTGAATTGAAGCCTGAAGGCCATACCAGTGATGTTTACCCAGCTAGATTGACACCAGTTGATCACGAAAATGCAAGAAAAATCATAGGTCATGTGTTTACTTTTTAAAATAAATCCCCAAGTGTACGACAGGGCTATCCCACAGCCAAATTTGATATGGAAAAACCCAGATCTACAACAGCTAGTTAAATATATTTCCCGCTCACAAAAATCCGTTCCCCCATTCATTCACCAGTTTAAATTATTTAGATATTATGTACAAATCAAATAAACGCGATGTCATTCTTTAATAACGTGTCGCATGTATCAGGTGAAGGTCATTCTTCAGTTACCTTCACCTTTAGCATTCCACCGTGTACTCGCTCCCCGACTCTAGAACTCATTTAGCTCCCTGATTCCATTACAAGTCCGACACTCTAATCAATGGGCTACCACAAGGTAGAGTGAAGGTAACTGAAGAATGACCTTCACCTGATACACGCCACACGTTATTGAAGGATGACATCGCGTTTATTTGATTTGTACATCATATCTAAATAATTTAAACTGGTGAATTAATGGGGGATTGGATGTTTGTGAGTGGGAAATTTATTTAACTAGCTGCTATAGTTCTGGGTTTTTCCATGTAAAATTTGGCTGTGGATTAGCCCACAGGTACATGTAACAAATATTTTATTACTTACTATAAAAAAGAAAGGTATGACATTCTGGCGGCAAACTTTAATCTGCACCGATTTAATTCGGGTAAACGGCTAAATATGCAATAACTAACGTATACAAACAGTATAATATGCGATTATCACTTCATATGTTGCTTATTTCCTTATTCCAATAAAAAGTGTTTGTATTTGAAATATTAGATGATTTTATATAAGTGACAAGTCAATATTTAGTCGGTATATTCACAGTGAATTGTAGCTGGCAGCTGATTGGTTGAAATATAAAAATACTTCTTTATTTTGTTTCCGTATGTCACATGACTTTTGTTGATACACAAAACGACATGCTGTCAAATATGGACGCTCGAAGTTGCAACCAGGAAGTAAGTTTCAAATTTCCCGCAAATAATCCAGAAATAACGCGGCGAATCGGTGAACATAAATAATTCACTGCGGGTCCCAGATGAAATACGGATGGATTCCCGATCAAGGTGCAATGTTTTGTCGTTGTAAACAGTTAGTAATACCAAATATTGTCAAATTCAAGCAGAGAGGGCACAAGGTAGCACATTTCGTATACTAATCTGTTTTTTAACATAAGTCATAAAACATTTTGCCATTTATCCGAACAAAATCGGTGCACATTAACTCC
Source organism: Siphonodentalium dalli (assembly GCA_032622095.1). Classification (NCBI taxonomy): domain Eukaryota; kingdom Metazoa; phylum Mollusca; class Scaphopoda; order Gadilida; family Siphonodentaliidae; genus Siphonodentalium; species Siphonodentalium dalli. The sequence goes on from CP136067.1 coordinate 25,021,285, forward strand.
CACACGGCCGAATCAACAATGGCTGCTCAATCTTACTACCAGAATGTCCAGCCTTATATGTATATAGTATATATATAAAAAAAAATTCACAAGCGCCTGTGGATTAGCCCTGTCGTACACTAGGGGATTTATTTTAAAAAGTAAACAATGACCTATGATTTTTCTTGTATTTTCGTGATCAACTGGTGTCAATCTAGCTGGGTAAACATCACTGGGGGCCTCCAAAATTCAATTCAGTGAATTTGGCTGAAACGTTAAACTGTTAACACTGTCGTCGATGGGAAACCATTTAGTTCAGTGATTCCATGTCAATTATCTCATGTGTGTGGTGTAGGGGAGATCACTCTATAATTCAAACTGAAATGGACGTGCTCACAATTATGTGAATTATCTCATGTGTGGTGAAGGGGAGTTCACTCTATAAATCAAACTGAAACGGCCGGGCTCATGATTTACCTGTGTATAAACCCGTCTTTTTTATATGGAGGAGAACTTACTACTCTAGATTCTGTCAAGAGGGACAATATCGAAATTGAGAAACGTTTTCAAGCCTTTATTCCTGAGAAAGTTCAAATTAAATTATCTACGCTTACTTTGATTAATGTGCTGATGCATTTACTTTGGGCGTGAACATAGCAGCGGTCAACATTACATGCCTTGATGGTCAAAGCCTATATATATCCTATGTATACACATACAGCATGAAGATGTTATCTACACCGAATGGGTTTGAACATGTATGGGCACACCAATCAACTCCCAGCACTTAAAACATGACACATGCTATATCATAAGTATAGATTATAACCCGATTGGGTATATGTACAAGAAATATAGACCGCGGCCGCTTCGCGGCCTTGGTCTATATTTCTTGTACAGATACGCTTCGCGGCCTTGGTCTATATTTCTTGTACAGATACCCAAGCGGGTTATGACATGTTTTAAAACGGTTCACACCCAAGGCAAACAAAATCGAGCCATATTCCATACGACGATTACATATCAAGTGCCATTCAATCAAAAGTTAATTGAATGGTTTGTGGTGTTACATTTTCCTGTTGAACAATTAGTCAAATGCTCGTTGACAATCGGATCACTTGCATCAGTATTATTTATCAGCGTTGATAAACCATTTTGTCTCCGAATTTGAAAACGTTTATACTGATGATGTGTTTCTGGATAAAACAGATTCTTGCTTGTGATAATAAACTGTTTCGGCTGTTATAGTGGACGTCGCGAAAACACCATTTGACTTATTTTCCATCTTATTATACTCATAGAATGGCTCCAAGTTAAAAGCGAATCTACTGGGAATACTCCCGATAAGGATAACGTCATACAACATGCAGCTGTGCATTGCGCCAAGTGAGCCGAAACGGTCCAATTGGGTGCAGTTTATAATTAGCGGGTGACGTCACACCGAGAGGTCGCGCCTTTTTGTTGACATTGCGCTGTCAAATAATTTTTTAGCTGTCAGTTGATTTACATCTAGCTCGTTCTATCTGTCTGTCGAATTATCATTCGTTTGTTGTGATGCCACTGAGATGTGTAGTCTATGGCTGCGGCCAGGAAGGCAAAAATTGTTCATGTGGCCTAAAAACTCCAAAATGGCTAAACTTTGGACGGTGTTTGTTTTACACAAGCGGGACCATTGGGAAGTTTCGGGAAGTTCTGTGATTTGTTCCGACCACTTTACGGATGATTCCTTTGTGAATATGATGAAGTACAAGACAGGATACGCCAAAAAGTAAGTATGACCAAGTTTAATCCTCAGATTTAAGAATAATTATTTAGTAAAATTCGCGTTTTATTACTATATGAGTTCCAACTTCCATGTAGTGTCCAGGCCTGACTCTAGATAGTCTCTACTCTAGTCTGTGTCACTGTATCATGACTATCATGCAGTAGTGCCTACAATACATGTATATATAGACAAAGTCAGTGCCACTACCAGTACTGCAGTAGTAATTGCGTAGGACATTTAGCTTTTACCCACAAGAATTAAATGCAGAATTAATTTAGAAATTAAATGTCCATGCACAGGTAGTCTTAGTATGTCTTAAAAAATCTTTTTTAATTTTGAAGCTACCGACTCGTAGCAGCACTTTTAATTCAGATTGCTTGGCTTTGGCAATCTGCTACAGCAACCCTTTGCTTCACTTTGACATTGCTGATTGCCGTAGCCAATTATGAGAGCTGCTGGTATATAGTCACGGTACTTGTATGTATATGCATGTAAACATGCTAGATATGGCAGATCATGCCATGAACCTCTACTTTGGCAGGGCTCAAAATACATTTCATTTTTCATGAATAAAATGCCGAATCATAAAGCACTGAAAATGGAAAAGTTTCGCGAGAATCATTACGAGAAACAATTCGGTGATTCTCGTCGAATGTTAAGGCCTGTTTGGCTAATGCCCATTTAATGGGAATTACACAGAGTAGAGATTCATGGCATGATCTACTAGTGCTGAAGGGGTCACTCTCACCAAAACAAGTGCTGAAGTGTACACATGATTTGAAAATGTGCTGAAGGGTACACAGGGTTTGAAATGACGTTTAGTTTTCGTATCTGCCATGATTTATGTTAGAGAATAATTGTTAAAATGAACTGAAAACAAACAACTAATGGGCACCAGATTTTCAGAAACACAGTTTAAGTAACGATGTTGGTGGCGATCACAAACCTGTGTACCCTTTACGACATTTTCAAACCCTGTGTACCCTTCAGCACTTTTTTGGGTGAGAGTGACCCCCTCAACTAGTAGTAAACAAACAGTAAACATGCCAAAAAATATTATGCATAAGAATTAATTTACATATTACATTATGTCTGTAGTACCACGACATCTCTCCTAAGGTAGATATTTCTCCATGGATATGTTTTATACTAGTATTAGTAGCTCCCACCAATGAAATGGCAAGAAATATTTTTGGTTAAATCGTTAGTTATCACTGTCAGCCTTTCACCATATAAAACAAAATATTATTTGTTTCAGACTGCTGACTGACCATAACATAAAATAAAATAGCTGCCGACCCTAATTTTGTTATAATATAACACAATTAGGGTCGGCAGCTATAAACCATGTTGTTGGATTACAGGTGGGGTAGATCATGCCATGAATTTCTACTAATGCTAACGCGCATGATCTACAGTTGGGGTAAATTAAATGATCTGGATAGCTATCTATGTTTTTAATTCATGTATTCTAGGATGGGTGGTGTATAATTAACGCAGAATGGCATGTGAATGTTATACGGTAGGATTATGGGTGGGCCCAGTGGGATGAAGGAACTGGCCAGCGCCCCTAGTGGAACTTCTGCCCATATTTTCAATTTTACTGGAATTACGGGTGGGTGAATTACGGGTGGGGTTAATTACGGGTGGGGTGAATTATCAGACTAGAGCCTCTATGGGAAGTTCTGCCAAAATTTTCAATTTATTACTATCTTCTTTTTTTGGTGTAAATTTATGGATTATAGAATGGGTAGTGTGTAATACATCCAGAATGGCATCATTGGCATGTGATTGTTATAGCCATGTTGGATTACAGGTGGGGTGAAGGAACTGGCCAGCGCCTCTGGTGAAACTTCTGACCATATTTTCTTTTTTACTGGGATTATGGTGTGGGGGGGGGGGGGGGTGAATGATTAGGCAAGCGTCTCTGGGAAGTTCTGCACAATTTTTCAATTTTACTGTTTTTATTTTTAATATATGTATTCTAGAATGTGGTGTGTAAAAAACAGAATGGCACATGATTGTTATAGCCGTGTTGGATTATGGGTGTGGGGTGAACAATCTGACCAGTGCATCTAGTGAAAATTCTGGCCATATTTTAATTTTTACTGAGATTGCGGGTGGGGGAATTGATCAGGCTAGCACCTCTATGGGAAGTTCTGCCCAAATTTTCAATTTAACTGCGTTTTTAAAAGATATATTTTAGAATGTGTGGTGTGTAATAAACACAGAATGGCACATGATTGTTATAGCCATGTAAAAGGTATGTTGGATTACGGGTGTGGGGTGAAGTATCTGGCTAGCACATCTAGTGAAACTTGTGCCCATATTTTCATCTTTACTGGTATTACGGGTGGGGTGAATGATCTGACAGACTAGCACCTCAATGGGAAGTTCTGCCCAAATTTTCAATTTAATGTTTAAATTTTTTTTTTATATACCGTATTCTATTATATGGTGTGTAACAGACATAATGGCATATGATTGTTATAGCCATGTTGGATTACGGGTGTGGGGTGAAAGATCTGATCAGCGCCTCTAGTGAACATTCTTCCCGTATTTTTCTGGGATTACGGGTGGGGTAATTGGTCAGGCTAGCGCCTCTATGGGAAGTTCTACCCAAATTTTCAATTTAACTGGTTTAAAAAAAATATATGTATTGTAGAATGTGTGGTGTGTAATAAACACAGAATGGCACATGATTGTTATAGCCATGTAAAAGGCATGTTGGATTACCGGTGTGGGGTGAAGGATCTGGCTAGCACCTCTAGTAAACCTTGTGCCCATATTTAATCTTTACTGGTATTACGGGTGGGGTGAATGATCAGACTAGCATTGTATGGGAAGTTCTGCCCAAATTTTCAATTTAATGTTTTTTAAATTTTTTTTATATATTCTATTATGTGGTGTGTAATAGAGAGAATGGCACATGATTGTTATAGCCATGCTGGATTACGGGTGTGGGGTGAAGGATCTGATCAGCACCTATAGTGAAAATTTCTCCCGTATTTTTCTGTGATTACGGGTGGGGTAATTGGTCAGGCTAGCCGCTAGCGCCTGTAGGGGAAGTTCTGCACAAATTTTCAATTTAACCAGATTTAACTGGTTTTTGTTCAAATATATGTATTGTAGAATGTGTGGTGTGTAATAAACACTGAATGGCACATGATTGTTATAGCCATGTAAAAGGCATGTTGGATTACGATGTGGGGTGAATTATCTGGCTAGCACCTCTAGTGAAACTTAATTGTGCCCATATTTCATCTTTAATGGTATTACGGGTGGGGTGAATGATCAGACTAGCACCTCTATGGGAAGTTCTGCCAAAATTATCAATTTAATGTTTTTTATTTTATTTATATATTCTATTATGTGGTGTGTAATAGACAGAATGGCACATTATTGGTATAGCCATGCTGGATTACTGGTGTGGGTGAAGGATCTGATCAGTGCCTCTAGTGAAAATTCTTCCCGTATTTTTCTGGGATTACGGGTGGGGTAATTGGTCAGGTTAGCGCCTCTGGGAAGTTCTGCTCAAACTTTCAATTTAACTGCGTTTTTAAAAATATATGTATTGTAGAATGTGTGGTGTGTAATAAACACAGAATGGCACATGATTGTTATAGCCATGTAAAAGGCATGTTGGATTACGGGTGTAGGGTCAGCACCTCTAGTGAAACTTGTGGCCATATTTTCATCTTTACTGGGATTACGGGTGGGGTGAATGATCAGGCAAGCGCCTCTATGGGAAGTTCTGGACAAATTTTCAATTTTACTGTCTGTGTTTTTAAATTAGTGGATTCTAAAATTGGTGGTGTGTAATAAATACAGAATGGCGCATACGGGTTGGGTGAAGAATCTGGTCAATCTGCCCAAATTTTCAATGTTACTGAACTTGCTGTCTGTATTTTAATTCATGGATTCTAGAATGGGTGGTGTGTAATAAATACTTAATGGCAGGTGTATTAATGGATTTGTTCATCCGGCATTTGCACGATCGTGGAAGGATAGATATCGAGGCTGTGATATATCCTTCTGCGCTAGCACTCTTACAGTAACAACAAACCCACGCTTGTGTTGTTCTGTGCATTTACAAAACTCTCTGCAAACCTACATATAATTCACTGCTGTCCCCTCTCATTCTCAACCATATAAAATTCATCCATATCTTACTCAAATGTTTTGTAATAATAGTAATTATTATTATGAATTTTAATCAATTAAATTATAATTTACTGAATATCCTCTCATACTATGCATACATATACATGAGTATATACATGCTGGTTTGCTGTACAAGCCAGGAAAAAAACTTACAAGCTAGAACGACATTATTTTGATATATGAACTTAGAATAGATATGGTACACTCAGCGTTCAGTGAATAATTATCTAATTTTTGTCATGTGATTGCCAACATGTCAGGTAAGTATACATCCTACTTACATGTAAGTATCACATATGTCTATGTTTGTGAGTATACCCATTCATAGTACATTAAGTAACTAAAACATCCAGATACACACGAAGGTATCGGTGGTACATGTACATATAATTCTTAGTCACAACTAATTTTGTTACTGTGCTATTCAGGCTTCAACTGAAAGAAGATGCCTTTCCATCTAGACAGGGAGGTGTTATTGAAACGGAAGCTGGTTACTTATCGCCGATTCCAGAAACACCGGTTAGATCGGTGATCCACAAGAAGAGTGTCAGAAGCCTCCTGAAGTCATACCATGATGAGCAGTCTGAGCAAGGTTGTGGTCCGTGTACCAGTAGTACCTCAACCAACCTGTCAATGACAAGTATGTATTTCCAGTTTTGTGTGAGATACTTGTTTAGTTATGTGCCTACACTCTCCTATGCCTATACAATATGTGAAGTACCATTAGGCCTGATATTAATTTCTGCTAATCCTACTAAGAGATCGATGACACCCACACTGATAATTTACACTGACATGACACTGATATGTCATCATCTAGCCTACACATATATCATGCCAGTTTATACATACAGTACATATTATATATTTTTGGACACCCCCTTACATAATCAAGGTAATAATATAAATTTACCTTGATTCTGTAAGCTAGGTGTGATCCAAAAATATAAAACTATGAATCCTTGCCTATCCATGACTACTTTTCACTGGTTTAAGGAATATCAAATAACTGATATTGATCAAGTGATATATGTGTCTGGTGTAAAAAAAAGTTCACTATATAAGCTACCCTGACAAGGTCCCATTAGCAGAATAACATCAGGCTTTTGAGAAACAAGCTAAAATTATATTATTAATTAATTATATGTACATGTATATGTTTGTGCAAAGTGTTACCCATCAGAACAGTGCCTTCTAGTGTTTTTTTTCTGGTCAATTATCATTATCATATTTCGGTAATTGAAATTACAATAATAGAACAAGTATATATACATATATGATTTACTTAACAGAAACATAGTGAGGTCAAGTTAAAACTAACACCAGGTTTTCTTTCAATAGCCCAACTTTAAAAATAGTCATTTATCCAATTTGAATTGCTCATACAATCAATATTAGTAGACGGAAAAATAAAATGTGAAGCTGTCGCAGAGGTCCCTGGCACAAAAGACCCCAACCACGAGGTTGTGGTCTATTGAGGCAGGGACATGTGAACTGCCGTACTACATGTGGTATGTTAAAATACCTTTCAAAATTTAGAACAACAGCAGTCAGATGCTCGTAGCCCGTTTATATATAACCATGGGTATATGCGAAAATACACAACGAAAACACACTCCACAGTTTGGATCGATAAGTCTTGCCCTGTGTATTTTGATGTTGAGTTTTTTGACAATCGGTCTTCCGTATCATTTCTACAACACAATTAACGTCTTACTTGCAGCACGACGTTATCGTGTGATCGACACGGAAGCGTTTTTTTTCAGAGTATGGTCAATATATTGCCGCCGGTGCAGTGTATTCTCGGATAGAAAACAAATAGGCCTATGCCGAGGGCAGAAACTAAGTTGCGAGGGGCACCCCTGGTTGAGTGTGGGATATTTTGCACTCGGGACTTGGTTAGAGGGTTTTCGTTGGGGTGGTCTCCACCTTGGAATTTCCAACTGCACCCACCCCATTGAACCACATCAAACTCAGAAGTTTGTGTAAATAAAGTTGCACCCCCCCCGTGCTTTGATTTTTCCCAAATGTTCCCACACAGACTACTAGATGGTAGCTTATTCTAAATGAACCAGTAATATTGTGGCCACTTGTCATGCAGGGGGGGGGGGGGGTGGTTCGGCCCAGTATGAGATTAAAAAATCCTAACATCTAGTGGTATAACGCCAGACAAATTTACACCCCGATTTATTTGTTCTTAAATTAATTAGCAAGTAACTACTGACAAGGACACAGAACACGCGGGTCGGCCGATGGTTCGGCCCGATGTGAGAACATTTTGAAAATATGAACATGACAATTTGACAATCCTAGCATCCAGACTGGCCTCAAGCTTTCCATTTCGGGGAAATTTTTAACCTGACACTCACCCTTAGGTTTGAAAATTCCCAACTGATGGCCATATGAGTCCATAATTTTGCAAATGAAAGGGAAATATGCAAATGTTGGTCTAAAAACAACAAATTCGTCACTAAGAAATTGTTGGAAAATCAAGCTACGAGAAAAATTTCAACCTAATTTTGGTGTGAATTTTCCAATAAATGTTGCATTAGGTATGACTACAATGGGGGGGGGGGGGGTAAGACCCCTGCATAACCACCCCTGTCGACAAGTCCCTATATACTTGACACCCCATGCTAAGAGCGCGGTCTTGCATTCACTGAAGACGAGAAATAATCGATACTAAATTATTTTGGGTGGCACCCGGGGGGGGGGGAGCCAGGGGCTACATCCCCACCCCTGTCGGGGAGGGATAGCCACCCCCGTCGGTGAGATCTGCAATGGTCAACCCGGCAGCTAAAACCCGGCCCCCTGTCGGGGAATCGTATAGCCCCTGTGGGAAAATGAGCTCTCATAACCACAAAAGTGCACTAAAAACATCCCAATAAATCCAAATTGGATGCAAACGCATATAGTATATATATGGTATCGTTCTGTTTGCCTCTCTGTATCATATAAATACTTTTTCTAAAAACCCTAAACCAATTCGACGTGCGATTTCCCTGCGCTCCTCTTGCGCAAATTCTAGTATAAAAAGTGCGTCTATTTCAGACAAAGTTCAAACAGTAAATATGACCAGACAAGACATAGAAACCGCTAATCTCGTTACCAATCTAACAACACCAGTCGAACATGATTACTTTTCAAAGCAATGACACCGGACACCATGTTACGGACAACCACAGGCACACACACCATGGATAAATACACGGTCAAAAGAACGGCGTTTTTTTTTGTACGGTTATATCTGGCATATACCCATGGTTATATATAAACGGGCTACGAGCATCTGACTGCAGATTTTCAGAAATCCAGACTTTTAGTTGGCAGCCAAGAAGAAAGCTCCATACTTCTACCAAACTGAAGATGATAAAAGGCTCTGCAGTGAGAGTGCAGCTAAAAAAAAAGCGTATTCGACACAAGTCAAAGGCAACACAGATCCAGACACAAACGCAAAGTAAAGGGACTCAGGTTGAGTTTTCAAGGAAAAGAAAAAGAGTGGATGATCACACAACAGGTAAACTGCGAACAAGTCATCCATGCATATATTGTATTTCAGCCATGGTATTGGGTCATTGAATTAAATTTGGTATACAGGTAAGCCATCATATAATATAATAAGGAGTTGGGTATTTCTCAATAAAAATGTCATTGGTGAATATTTCATTTTGATAAGAGGGACGAGTGCATATGTTAGCACCCATGAATTTAAAATGCAGATGGGTATGAGAGCAATGGGAAGAAATGAATACATATCTCATTCTCGAGCTTCCTGTATAGGTTCTGGGTTTTAATAAATAATAGTTGAGTTTGGGTGACCATTTATTATCCCCTTTTTCAGGGTGGGGGACGTGATTGCTGACCTTTTATTTTCAATGAAATGGGATAAAAAATAAATTTCGGATGTGGACAATGGATAAATATGTGTTCTCATATATTCTAGGATCTAAGACTTTTTGTGTTAGTGACAGCACTACCACTGAAGATGTTGTACCCTGTCCAACAACAAAGGATCAAGATTATGTACCAATCCCTGACAGTGATACAGATGATGAACATGAGGACAGAGGGATTAGATTTGATGAAATGAGGTAGTTTTCTTATTCAATTTTGTTACCAGAAATGAGAATTTACTAAAAATTGGAAATGCCATGCAGACACAACAGTTGAAATGTTCACCCTAAAAATAAGAACTTTTTCTAAAAGATTGATTTTACAATTAGTGTTTTTGACAGAAAGTTGACAAATTTACTACTTTTGATCACAGTTTGGACTGTAACTGCCATCAGATGCAAGATTTCAAACCTTAGGGGTATAAGGTGTGTGACAATAGAGTACATGCCATATGATAACTATTGTTCTTGAAATTACAATGGCAATGTAGCAATTTCAGATGAAAGATGGATATAGATAAATTATTTGAAGTCTGACTAATTTTTAATATAGGAGTCGTTCTGTTCATCCATCTGTCAAATGATTTCAAATACTTATTCTACAGTAATGCCCTAAGTAATCAACCTCTTAACCAAAGCAGAATTATGGGTAACTTTTGAGGATTTAGTCGGAAATATGGCTTGTTGATATTCATCGGGAAGCTCTCGCCGAGAGCTTTCCAATGAATGGCAACAAGCCATATTTCCGAAGTATCTGAAATGAGTTCGCAAACTAGACTTGGCTGGACATTTTCACTAGAGTTACTAGGCCCGGCTTTTCAATTCAAATTTAAATCCCGAACTCAAACTAATATTAACTAAACTCAAACTGATATTAACTGATTTCCATTATTTTCTAGCATATTTTGAAATTTCCCATTCCCAACTTTGCCTGCTTGGAAACTGGTTGTTTAATTAGTCGTATGGTATATTATTTTCAGTGACGAAGAAGATCTTCCATATCAAAAGCAAACGAAATTTATTATTTTTCAGTCAGCTCTTTTAGAGCTGTTTGAAACATGTAGAATTTGCAAAGGATTGAATGAGGTATGTATAGCATATTTTAAAGAGATCATATCTGGTCTGGGTGAAACACCGATCGATACTTTGAAACAATTAATTCTGATCTATTTTGAAACTAATGAAATTCTCGGAATAATTATTTACCGAGAATATTCAATATAAACATGTACAAATCTTCAAACAAACAAAAATTCAAACAATCAAAATTTAAATATTCAAGAAATTTAGAGTTCCTTTTCTTACAACAGTGATCACTGTGACAGGAAGACTGGTCAGACAATATATTGTACATGTAGATCGATAGGTAGTTCACTCTGAACTGATTATGGACTTACTTTAGTGAATAATAAATACAGTAAAGAAACAATAACTCCAGTGGAAGAATGTACCGGTATCAATCAACTAAAGAGTATCAAAACTTTAACAACATCTCCTGTAACATTTCAGAGAACCCAATGTTTGAACTATGCACAAATGTAAATATTTACTACTCTATTCGGGACGAATAAGGGAATTAACATTATGACAATTTTAACACCTACATATATTCACTGTATGTAATTATTTATTGCAATAATGCATTTTTACTGCCTATTTTGATATCAAATTGATGAAAATAACTTATTTTGACATGATTCTTTGTTATTCCATTCTGATCACACCAGAAAACCGTCTGATTGCCATATGATATCTAATGCAGTGTACAAATGAGTTTTGGTTTGTTTTTTGATGTTTGGATGCTAGCTTCAATAATTTAAATTCTAGGTGAAGAAGCGACAATATGGGACACTGCTGGTGGTTGTGTCAATTTGCACAGCTTGCGGGCATAAACACCGATGGCAAAACCAGCCTAAATAAAAGGGCGTTGCGATAATGAATCTGCTCCTGAGTACGATGATCCTTATGACTGGAGGCTTACCAGGACAAATTTTACGTTTTTTTTAGGTAAAGGCAAAGTCTGCACTATAAAGTGGCATTGCATTGTTAAATTATTATTCTAAATGTCTGTATGAACACCCAGATGTGTGTTTCATTTCACTTTAGGACACTATAGTTACACATATATATGTACATATCTAACCAGACGGATATTCATGCCAATCATTTACACATGGTAAAGGCAATATAACCTTCCCAATCATGTATTGTTAACCAAGTCTGGATATTTTATTTTGCACAAATTAAAAGTTTTTTTTAGGATACTAAAGAAAGATTATAAAATCAAATTACAAATTGAATAATGGGAATTTGGTCGCGATCACAAATGAGAGATCAATCACGATTGGCAGATGTTTAACCCATACTTTGGCAATAGCGAATAGCTATAACTGATAATGAAAAAGCTCTTTATTTTCAGATTTTTAGGTATACAGTGCATGCATAGGTCTCAATTTTTCCGGTACCAGTCAAGATATATCCACAATGCCATCTACAATGTGTGGAAGTCTTCACAGACGACAATGCTGGAGCAATATCGGAGAAAAGTTGAACCAATTCTTCTTGGTGGTGACGGCCGTCATGATTCCCCTGGCCACTCTGCCAAATATTGTACTTATACGTTGATGGACACGGTTAGGAACAAAATCCTCAACACAGAACTGGTTCAAGTAATAAAATATTTACAATTTGGGCTTTTGAGTGCAATACTCCCACTTTTAATGATTGGTGCGATCTCACCCCCTCAAATTGGGTCATAATTTTCAATAGTTGATATTCCATACCTGGCATAACATTTATAGTTTATAAATTTCACACCAACAATAGGTTGAATTGTTCTTGTAGTTTGATATTCCAACAATTTATTTGTGGGGAATTTGTTGCTTTTATATCACCATTTGCATATCTTCCAACTTCTAGTCAAAATATGGGAGTGAAATGGCCATCAGTTGGAAATTTTCCAACCTTAAGGGGTGTGTCAGGTAACTGAGGTTGGATATTTCTAAGTCTTGGAAAAGCTTGAAGCCAATTTATCTCGATGCTAGGATTTGACAATTTTCATGCTCAGATTTCATAATTTTCAGTCCAAACCATGGTTGATCCAGTGGATCCTGTTCACTCCCTGGCCAGGTGGTCATTCAATCCAGAATAGCTTAACATCCTGGCCTCTGAGGTACCGATCAGAATAATATCCAAGCTCAAGAGGAGCAAATGGAATCACGCAAACTTGTGAAGTTATATGTTTGATCTGGTTTTAAGTTTGGGTGGGGTGTGGAATTGGAAATTTGAATTTGGACACCCCCTTTGCAAATGGAGACAATCTAGCCACGTTCTTGCTTGTAATTGTAATTACCTCCCAAAATAGCCAAATCAAGGACAAATTTTATATGAGCCTTACCCATCTTGTTGAAAATTGTAACATGATGTGATGTTTGTTAATTTATATCACTATATCTCCAATGGCTGTCCCCAGGTACAATGTGAGATATAATGACTATTTGATTGATGTGTAAAATCGATTAACCATTAAATACATTACTTTTAAGATCATGATTCAAGTTTTCTTTTGCTACATGTTAGAAAAACGAAGTATCCTCATCAAATGCAATGGAGTTTGAATGGTTGAAGAGGTCAAGAGCTGTGGTGGAACACCTAAATGTGAAGGCAATCATCACTGATATGCATCAGCAAATAACTAAGTGGTTACGGGAACATGTGCAAACACCACACTACTTTGATTGTTGGCATGTGGTGAAAGGTAACATTTATATGCCTCACTTGATCAAACCCATAACATTGAAGGGACTCAAGGCCTTCAAAGTTGATTCTTATGAAATAACATAACTTAAAAATGCACAATCCGAATTAACACCCCTAAATTACTATTTATTTGGCTTTTGGGACATAAAATGTGGGGGTGGCAGTAAGACAGTCTAGCCTGACTATGCAACCCCTCGAATATACAATACACTATTTGTCAAATGTATTATGTATTAATATGTGTATATCGAAATAAAATATCCTATCCTATCCTAAAATGTTTAATTCGAGTCAATGAACCCACCCAAAAAGCTTAGAGTTATCAGAAAACAATTCTTGAAATGTTTTTATTTTTTTCATCACTGGAATAATTGGCGACCGGGCAAATATTTAACAAAAATATTCTCGATACCAAATTGTGTTTAACAAAATGTTGATATATTACACTTTTTGGGTAAATTTTTGCTAAGCTTGAGAGTGGTTAGCATTATTTTTTGTCAATTAATCGATTCTGATAACTGAAGCGGCATCTCAAGAAAAGTTGTTGTCAAAATCTGATGATACAGGGACATCGAATCTGATTGTGTACCTTTAAGTCAGTAAAACAACTATTGTCAACAAATAAATGTAAAATAGATGAATTTCCTTCTATTTTTTTATTATTAATATCTCTCCAATAATTACATATTTGCATATTCATAACAGTGTTATGTAAAGATTACTGTTACCGTGAGTGGCATTGCCAACCAAAATCAAATTAGTCCAATAAGATACCAAAGTTTAATCAAAATATGATGGTAAACATTGGGAAATATATTGAGAATTATTCTCAAAATCTCAGACCAGCTGTTTCCCTAAAATATTTGTATTTGCTATACAATTGGAAGTTAGAAGACAAATCACTATAACAGGTTTGTTGACATAACACAAATTGTTTCTATTTTTAAAATATTCAGAAGAAAAATTATCTATATCTAGTATATTACGACTTATCACCACTCTTATTTTTCTTGTGGATTGGTATAAAATGTCAATATCTTTCGCTCAATTTAAAAATAGTATTGCATGAAATTAAATATGACTATGGTATTCTTCTGAGTGGTGTTGTTTAACACTTTTATCCCGCATTGCGGGTGCCTTGGATTATAGCATGATTTTCTAATAGAGAGAGAGATAGTGAGAGATAGTTTATTTTGTGACATTTGAAATAACACAATTGTAACAATAACAAAGAAAACATTGACAGTTTACACCTGACCAACAGTGCATATAAGTCACGCTTCTAGTATATAACATACATGCTATGTTCTAAGTAAAATACAAAAAAAAGTTTGGGCTTGATTTGAAATAAAAGCCCGCTATAACATGGGGGGGGGGGGGGTGGGCCAAATTGTTTTTTACCTGCAAGTCATATTCATATTTTACAAGGACCATATTGTAGAAAAATGGGCGAATGAGACCTAAATTCGAAATTTATCCATATTTTCATATGCGCAATCCAAATACCAAATTTGAAAACAATGAGATAACTATAGCTATGACCTGGAAACCAAAATAATCATCATTATAAGTCAACTAGGTTTTACAAGGTCCATAACTCTTGTAAAAAAAATGACAGAATCAAAATTATTTGAAATAAACTATTAATAACTATATAAAATCACATTTATAGCAACCAGGAAGAAGATAGAGAAGCTATCCAAAAAAAGGGAATGGAAAAGATTGCTTTGTGGCTGAGGAGCATAACCTGTCACATGTACTGGTGTGCGGCATCAGCAGAAGCGGGAGACACAGAGGCAATAGGAAAGAAGTGGCTATCATGTCCTGAACACATACAAAACATACATCAAAACTGTTACCACGGAACATATGAAAAAGAAAAGGATTGGCTAGAGGCAGGTAAGAATTACTATTCCTTTATGGGGATATTCAGGTAATGAAACAGAGGACAGGCAGACAAAATAATACAAGTGTACAACGATTACTATTCATTGGAGGGAAATGTTCAGATAGTATGTTCAAATAACATATGGTCGTTTGTTGAACTGATTTCTGAACATTTCATACGGGAACTACTCATCAATGAATATTTAGTGTAGAAAGGGTTAATTACTATTTATTTGTTAGGATCCAAACCAGCTGGGGAGTTGGAGGCGCTGCTGCCAAAGACTCGTATTGTCAATCAAGTTAAAAAATGTCACCTTATGGCCAAACAAGTCAACTGGAAAACTTCAATGGATTATTGAACCACTACGCACCCAAACGGCTTCATTTCTCCTATGCTGGAATGAGATCCAGGTGTGTAATATGATCTAATATATACTAGAGGTGTGACTCCCAATGGGACTAAGGATACCCCCGTGTTTTTAATATACTAAGATGTTTCACATCTCAGTAAACATTTAGTTAAAATAATGAAATAAAAGTTCCCATTGCAGGTGCACAAACCTAACCGTAATCTTTTGACCGAAAAATGTAGGAATAAAAGCTCGGACAAAATTATGCATTTTGCAAAAATGTTCTAAGTCGAATAAGGGGAATAACACCACAAATAAGTCGGACAGACATCATAATCGCAGGTGCACAGGTTCTCATGGTACTAAATATCAGTGCCAAGATTAAAAAACATTGACATAAAAATGTAGGAATAAAAGCTCGGACAAAATTATACATGTTGCAAAAATGTTCTAAGTCGAAAAAGAGGGAATAACTACACCAAAAAAAGTCCGACAGACGTCATAATCACAGGTGCACAGGTTCCCATGGTGGTTGATGCCTATGCCAAGTTTCACGGGAATTGATAAAAAAAACGATTGAGAAAAACTTCGGACAAATTTGTGTCCATGGACGGACGGAACGACGGACGGACAAGCTGACTCCAGTATACCCCCTAACTTCGTTGCGGGTGGTATAACTACATCCATTTCCTCCTGCATACGTGTTCCCATGCATTTATAAATACACACATCAGAATAAAGGGTATCAGCTGGTATTACATACAGCCTGTGGTGTTGTTTTATTTTTGTAAGGATAATCAGATTGTAAGTTCAACATACAGACTGAGGATGTTTGTGTGTATTATTAGCTATTCTAAAATGAACGAGAATGAATCCTTCAGCAAGTATAGAGTTTGAAGATTCTAAAATATAAATTGCTTCAACCAACAACATTCATGGATGAATATATGAACAGTCAGACCATAAACATTATGTGGCTTTTGGAGGTCATATAAAAATAAGGTAGCATACAAATTGTTGAACTGTTATTTCAGAACGATGATAGCAGCACTTCATTACAACGAAAATTCATCAAGGATGCAGGCAAAGACACAGGACGGAAATTTACGGTGGACAATATCATATCCGAAGTTCAAGGATGGCCATACATTAAATGCGATAATGGAGTCCTCAACATACAGTAAGTAAGCTTTGTATGGCAATTGTATGCTATTATTTGGTACAACACTGCACCAGAATTAGTTTCTATATTCTTCCAAGTCGAACAGAATATAACATTGTATCTGCAAGTTTCAGATTTTTTTCAAAACAAGTTGACAAATCACTTTGAGGATCCAATTGCAATACAATTATTTAAGGAATAATCTCGGTTTCCTAATGTAATTACACAGTCTAAAGGCATATGCCGAATCACAAACCTATAAATCGCGAAGCGATTTATAAGAGTTTGTTATTCGGCATATGCCTTTAGACTGTGTAATTACATTAGGAAACCGAGATTATTCCTTATAATTATGCCATCGATTGTTAAATATTGATTTTAAAGACATATTCGCCCTTAAAATACGATTGAAACAAGGAACTATATGTTCTCAAATAACAGACAAGACTTGAGCCGAAAACAACTCGCTGCATTCCCGTCCGAATAATATCGATCGATCTGCAGATCTGTAGATCGAGTGGGTTTTTCCCGAACGTATGTCAAGGACGAAACAAAACATTAATAAACTTTTGATCAAAATTAAACATTATTAGCAGAATTTTGGAAGAGGAAAATATACAGTTAGTCTCCATGTCAACTGGGAATCATGAACATGCGATCAAAAAGTTTAGTGAGAATTTTCTTACAGGAATCCTCCTATCTATCGGCAGTGAGCCAAATACTTTTCAATTTTGTGTCATTGTGATTTTACCGAGAAACAAGTTTTCAGAAGAATTAAATCATCATGGCATTTAAGGAATTTTAAGATGATTTATTTTTCAAAAACTAATATATTTGGTAAAATTTAAAGTGATTATTTATAAATAGCTTGTGTCCAGATAATGCAGACACGTAAACCTTTGTAACACTTTTTAACATATCGGTACACTGAGACGAGTAGAAGAAATATCCTGCACAGGGACGTTACATTATTTGTAACACCAATCAACGAGTGGTCTCAGGAATCATGTGTGGATCTCAGGAATCATGTGTATAGCGGTCGCGTTGTAAATATAGAAGGCCGATGACTTCTCTGATCGATAGGTCACGGTCGTTACACGCTTTGTGTGATAACCAAAGTTAAGCAACGTCGGGCGCGGTTATTCCATTGATGTGTGACCGGCTTGGGATTCCGGGTGCTACCAACTTTCGGTGCGACTCCCAGACTTCTCTCTCACTCTCTCTCTCTCTCGTTCTGTTGTACATGTAACATAATGCTTCGTAACAATTTATCGCTACACTGAGACGAGTTGAAAAAATATACTGCAGTTTTCTCACAGAGACTTTAATCACTTTATATCATTTGTAACACAGTCCTGTCTACGAGCGGTCACTGTGGATCTCTGAAATCATATAACGATTCGTAACACTTTGTAACATATCGCTGCATTGAGATGAGTTTTAATAATATGCTGCGTTTTTTTGGGGGGGGGGGGGGGTGACTTAATATCATTTTTAAAATGTACCGGTAACGCCTCATAACACTTTGCAACATATCGCTACAATAAAAGGAGGTGAAGAAACATTGAATGCTGCATTTTTTTTTTCACGGGGACTTTGTAAGTTTCAGTTTGTAGGGCCAGTCTCTGTGGAATCTCAGAAATCATGAAACGCTTTGTAATATATCGTTACACTGAGACGAAGGGAAAACATATGTTGCAGTTTTCTCACGGGACTGGTACAATGTTTGGGGACATCTGTAAACAGTAATTAAAAATTTCATCCTATAATATAAATTGTAGTGCCCAGAATATAACCACTAAATTTAATACTCTTACCTAAGTTACCACAGGAGCTTGGAACTTTATCAATAACTGCCTTAATTATGCTAATTAGCATTTTTTTTGGCCCAGCATTATGGCCAAAAAAATGGTAATTAGGCTAATTAATGCAATTATTAATCAAGTTCCACACTCCTGTGGTCTTACAAAATGACAAGTGGTGCCTGCTGGGAAAATGTAAATAAAATTATAAATGAAACGAAAACTAAAAAGTTGTGTATGTTTAGTCATGCATTTCGTAACGAAACGTCGCAAATTTACGACCAAATTTACACTCTGTAAACAGCTTGGGAATGTTTATTATATTGGGGCATTGTCTTTATTTGGATAGTTATTTATTATTCTTTTATTAGCTTTCATAGCGTTCGTGAAAAAAAATGTGTACTGCGAAGCGAGTGCGAATAAAATAGCGTCCTTAGTTACTATGCAACGGACTACAAATATCATTGCGCGCAAGTTCTTTTGGGTCGTTTTTGTTGCACTGATAAAATTTCGACCTAATGTAATTATCCGATATAATTACATTAGCTTTGATAAACTCAACGGCAATTTACTATAGAAAATGAAGTGGGTGTAATTATACAATAAGATTGTTTTTCAGATTATGTGGATGACTGTGTTAAAGAGGTGCTGGCTCTTTTCCAAAACAAGAAGAATGCCAAATTTAGTCTGAAAGTACCTCCATCACTTTGTAGTACCCGGACAAGGATAAGTAAGGAAGAAGCTGTGAAACTCCATAAGAGTCGGTTCAAGAAAGTGACGAAATAAATTGCTGCCAAATTACCATCAAGACCAATGAAATTAAAAACTGTATGCAAAAAACGTAAATGTTAATTATGACACTTGTCAAAACAGCATAAAATAATAAATTTGAGTCCAGGATACCTGTTCGAAAATGCTTCTATCAATTAATAATTATTTTATATCAACATTTAAAATAATATAATGCAATAATCTAGTGGTACATTTGATCATTAATATTTTTATTCTTTTAGATAGAGTTTGTCCCATATGACTCGCTCAGAACAAACATACCAAATTGATTCCATATATATTTTACCAGCAAATTCAAAATAAAATCAATATTAATTGATAGAAGTTTTTCTGGACAGAGGTCTTCAATTCTTATTTATTATTTTTAACCCAGCAAACAATATAAACAAGCCTTGAAAAAATGATCCTGTCATTTGCAGAATGAGGTCCCCAGAGGATGAATTTAGTGATGCTATCCCACATAGCGGGCTAGCATCACCAAATTCACCCTTTGTGAACCTCATTCTGGTGAGGTGTAAGCAGAATGAGGTCCCCCAGAGGGTTAATTTGGTGATACTAGCCCGCTAAGCGGGACAGCATCACTAAATTCACCCTCTGGGGACCTCATTCTGCAAATGACAGGCGCACTATTTCAAGGCTTGTATATAAAACTTGTTATCAGAAGAGATAAAGCATCTTTAATATTTCTATATTTGGCTAGGCATGAATTCATTCAAATGTAAGATAAAGCTTAAAAAGTTAAATTCTCTTTTGTTTTCACAAGTTGGTTCATCCAATTATTGAACTAATCTTATCTTTCGTAACAATACCTACTAGTCACAGGTCCCCAAAACAAAAAATGACCCCACCCCAATGGTACTTAATCCTATAGAATTAAATACTATCGGGGGTAGGGTCAATTTTTGTTCTGGGAACCTGTGCTACTAGTGGCACAGGAAAGGGAGCAGACATCTCATGGAATTAATTTCAACTGAGAGTTCACTGCAAATTACTATCAGCTGCAGCTGTATGAGAAATAAACCATTTCAATATGCCTTTACAACTTTCACCTTTATCCGAATTTTCTTCACAAAAAAGCTATTTGAAATCTCGAATATATATTCTTGTTTAGACATGTTCCTCAATAATGTACTGCACAGTAGGGGGTTGTCCTGAGATTGCATGTTTTTTGTGACTTTCGTGAGCTGATAACTCCAATAACATGGAATTTATTAGCTGGGAAAAATTCCATGATGCAACATTGGTCATTACGTCACATAAATCATACAATTTCGAGTTGGGACCTTCACCTACAGTGAAATATATTATTATGAAGGAATATATATTAACTAAGTAATATATTACCGGCACTGTATTTTTCAGTGTTATTTAAACTTCTCTGTCACAATATCATAAAGTTCACAGGTTTTGTTCTGGTGGAATATGATATCTTTTAGAGAGTAATGACATGATCTAGCATAAAGTGAGGCTAGTAATATGGAAATGTGTTGGCACGGTCAGTGCTGTCATGTCACAGGTTTCCAAATAGAGTGGTAAATAGTATTAAATTGATATTCTGACCCATTCTGACAGGGAACATTATAATATCAAACAAACAAGGCAGGGAATATATTTCTTTGTTTATACTCATTCTTCACTAATGTATATCATAGTAGGAGGTGGTTCCAGCTCAAGATTGCATGCTTTTGGTGACTTTTGTGAGCAGATATTGAAATAACATGGAATTAATTAGCTGGGAAAACTTCCATGATGCAACATTGGTCATTAAATCACATAAATCATACAATTTCGAGTTGGGACCTTTACCTACAGTGACATATATTATTATGAAGGAATATATATTAACTAAGTAATATATTACCGGCACTGTATTTTTCAGTGTTATTTAAACTTCTCTGTCACAATATCATAAAGTTCACAGGTTTTGTTCTGGTGGAATATTATATCTTTTAGAGAGTAATGACATGATCTAGCATAAAGTGAGGCTAGTAATATGGAAATGTGTTGGCACGGTCAGTGCTGTCATGTCACATACTTCCAAATAGAGTGGTAAATAGTATTAAATTGATATTCTGAATTATTCTGACAGGGAACATTATAATATCAAACAAACAGGCAGGGAATATATTTCTTTGTTTATACTCATTCTTCACTAATGTATATCATAGTAGGAGGTGGTTCCAGCTCAAGATTGCATGCTTTTGGTGACTGTTGTGAGCAGATATTGAAATAACATGGAAATAATTAGCTGGGAAAACTTCCATGATGCAACATTGGTCATTAAGTCACATAAATCATACAATTTCGAAGTGGGATTGATTGATTGATTAGGGTTTTATGTCGCTTTAGCCACTAAAGCTATATCACGACATTGCCAGTTTTAATGGTGGAGGAAATCCGCACACTTACGGCTAATCTAACAGTGATTTCAATGGCTGATAAACTCGTCGACCATGTGCGGCAAACCACCGGCCATCGGCAAGTAACTGACAACTTTCCCAGATAACGATTTCGAGTTACAAAGTCCACGATGGAAACATGTGGATTTGAACCCTTATCGCCAGCGCTGGAAGGCGAAACGGCTTGGAGTTGTACCCCTAACCGATTGAGCCACCGAGTCCTCGGCGATCACTATAATTTGGGTAATGGGATCTAATGGTATAACAACTTTTGTACGCAAATGGGGTCAAACATAAGTGCAACAGAGAGTATTAATTTAATATGTTGTTTTTTAAAGTGTGTGTTGTATTTAGAATGTTATTATTTCATTGTTTTTATTCAAATAGTTTGAATATATTTTGTTGAACAATTATTGTTGTAACTTGTATTTGTCGAAAGTCTGTAGTGAACAATATCTTTATAAATATTAAAATGACAATCGACTATAATATCAATTTCATTTATTTCAATGTACTTAACCGACCCATAACTGGAGCTTCCTGAATTATTTTGAAGACCTTGTGCCAATGCATTTTCTTATATATGTCAGTCACATCATCCATATGGAGCCTTGCATATAAACGAGAATGCATGATACATTTGTATAATAGGGGTTTCATGCAATATATAGAAATTTCCAACTTAGAAATATCCCCTCCCACAAATCTGCATAACAATTGTTTTTATAATCTACCGGTGTCAACTGGAGTGTGACTGTCGAGATTGGAGAAACAAACAAATTACACCATAACTAAAACAAAAATGCTTAATGCTTAATAGGGGTGGGAGAATCTTAATTTTAATTTTTGCTTTATTATATTGTTCAAAAGTTATATAACTGACCATAATGAGCCATTGTGAAGTAACACATTATAAATAGAGAAATTTACAATCTTAAAGTGATGTGAAACAATCCAGTAGAGTGATCAAATCAAAATGGAGAATAATCTTGCTCAAAATAATTATTTTCACAAATATTATTGAAAATTTACAACACCCACATCGTCATTAATCAAATGCAATAACTCTCAATGTCCAAATCATTTGTGCCTGTTTATTGCCGATAGTTGCGACTTGCGTATACATATTTTCCAATTAAACTGACTGACACTATTTTGTAACAAAAGTACAGAGCCTCTGGTCACTATGTACATACCGGTATCTTTAAATTTTAACACATCCTCATGCATCTATTTACATATTTAAAAATTTAGACAGAGCCTCTGTCAACTATTTTATATATATTATAAAAATTTGGACAGAGCATCTGGACACTACAGTATTTAAAATTTGGACATAGCCTCCAGCCTCTATTTACTAGAACATAATTTGAAATTGTAACAGATCCTTGGGCATCTATTTACATATTTAAAAATGTTTACAGCCTCTGGCCACTATTTACATATTTAAAAATTTGGACAGAGCATCCAGACGCTATTTACATACTTTTTAACTTGGAAAGAGTCTTTGATCAGTATTCACATACATGTACATACCCCCTTCCCATAGATTCCGGATTCTGGCCAAATTTTGAAAATTTGTTTGTGGCTACTTTTTAATTATATAAAAATTTGGACAGATTGTCAAACTGTGCAGTAAACTGTGTGACCAAACTTATTCATGATCCCACGATAATTGAAAAAACTTCAAGGAAAAATGTGAAAATCTAAAACAATCATTTGTGAGCACAGCAGGTCAGGTACAGGAAACACACATTCTAAATTTATTTCGGCTTAGGCATAGGTATTAGGCACAATTATGTTTTTTTTAATTTGATGAAAAATATCGATATATATATTATTTTTGGCCAAATACCTGTGGGCACAGGGACATAGCAAACCATGTATCATGACCGTGTAGTCTTACGTAGCATAATGTTAGTGTTATTATACACTGCTATTTAGTTTCGCAAAAGTTCACACACTGTACCTATGAATTCATTAGTATTCTACCCTTGGATCATGCCATGAATCTCTACTCCAGCTGACGCCCGGGCGTTAGCTGGAGTAGAGATTTATGGCATGATTGATCTACCGGGTACTGATACTAACTTACTTGGTACCCAAATAGTGGGCTCACAACTGCATGGCACTAGTATTGTACTACTAGGCACAACCAATTGACGAGTTGCAGGTCACGCGCCAAGATGGAGTACTTAGCAAAACAATAATTTTCATAAGGTCAAGTGAGCGTGACAAATTTTAATGGTAATATCTACATGTATCATTGTATGCAAATCCCCGCAGCAAAAGTTTTTCATTTATATATGAAGCAGTTTTCTGTGAACTAAAGCAGCAATATTACTAAACAGACATAGCAAGCTAGCTGGTGATTAGTTTGGTAAATTGTTGCTATAATTATAAATTTATTATTGAGATTTTACATGTACAACACTTCACCTACTAGTACATGTACTTTTGAAAAAATCAATATAAACCAAACTTCTATTGGAACAAATTGAAATCCATATGAATACATATTGTTTCAATACCACACCAAGTCAGTCAGACTCAAAGTAACCCACACCTAGAAATTAGAATCTTTAGAACTAGGCTACTGGCTAGTTGTAATGTATGTAACTTTTGCTGAAGAGATTTGCTTGGAAAACATGAATCAAAATTAGCCACTTAAACTCTCCCTTAATCCTAGTATTTATGAGCCGATGCATTTTATAATAATTACATCTAAACGAGTCAGTTGCCAATACATAGTGCATGTTTATCGTGTTAATGTATTCTGGTAATAATACTGGTATTACTATTATGAACAACGACCACTCACCAATCACCAACACGCTGTGGGTCTATTCGCCAATCCATATCTGGCTCGTTTGGAGGCCTCAATCCAACATTAGTACCGTTTACCGCTAACTCAGGTTCGTGGAGATAAGCTCCAACTTGAACATGGGAATCATCTTCCCCCGACGAGTCGGAAACGGTTGAAAAACCCGAAGAGTCACCTTCATCAGACATTTTGAAAATGAAAATTATTTTGGAATGCCGGTGCCCGGAAGTCCTCTCGGTGTGACGTCATCGATCTTCTCGCAAAATCATTGGTTTGGCCAAATCGCTGACGGTCCGGGGTTTCCCCAAGCATGTAAACACTCGTAACTTTTGTACATTGGGGGAATGTTTTATGCAAAGAGGGTGCATAACTGAATCAGAATGTGAATAAATGAAAACATTTTAGGATTTTTCGCAACAAACACTTTAAGATTATTTTTCGTCTTGTCATAATGGGATTATCGTTCAGAATACAGGAGGTAATCAAAGTTCCGGTAAAGTTCGGACTCCGACGTGAATCTATTCCAGATTGCATGAAGTCTGTGTAATGAAATATCACCGGCATTCGTGACAACAGATTTAACCAAAGACTGCATATATTGCCTGCATTTTCGGCGTACATGCATGTAGGACATGTAGATGTGAACACTTTGTGGAATATTCTCAACGATATAATTCCAAAAGCTCGTGATTACTGTGGATTATACATTCCAAATAGGTTTGGATTTCGTTCAGTTTACTTCCAATCACCCCGCCCCTCCCGACAAACCAAACAATATTCAATCGAAAGATCCCCCCCCCCCACCGATGCAGCCCACCACCTCTATGACCGCTACTGACCGTGTTTTAACTTCCCGAGTGACTGGTGCTATCAATATGGCGTATTGTTATAGAATTTCACACATTCCGCTCCGATCTCCTTTCAGCTTACTATCCAATTAATAACGAGTTTGCGATTTCAAACCGGTACGGGTACTAATATCTACCCGTACCGGTACACGTTTTGTAATCGCAAACTGTTTTACGGGTAGAATTAATCACATCGACGGGTAATGTATGGTGAGCCATTTGCAACACAATTGATATATGATATGGAGAAATTCTTATCTGCATTCGCTTTCTTGGCCGACGTTATACTTGGGGTTATGGTTATATGATGGACCTCTTCTTGGATAATTATTTGCATTCATTAGCGACGAAGCGACAGTGGGAATGGGTTGGCGTCTTTCTTTGACTCATTTTGGTAACATTTTCAACAATTGGCTTTCGAAAGTAATTTCACAGACCGTTCGAGTTTTGTCTACAGCAGTTGGAATTTTCAGACTGAGAAAATGTGTTATGATAGCACAAATATACAATTACGCTAAATCAATAATCCTACAATTATTAGTGTATAGTGTGTTGTTTTTAGACCCAGGGTCCAAGAATGTCCTACTTTTACTATTAGCCAGATATAAGACCGAAATTGTCCCTTATATTAGTTGGGGAATATTTATCATATAATTGAACATGGGTTGGAATCTTTCAACAGATCGAAGGGACGGGGCAAGTTAATATGGGTCTTCACTTCATATTTATTATTTTATACCCACGCAACTATTTCAATTTTTTTTATTTAAAGATGGATTATCTCTTTAAATAACAAATTTTAAATAGTTGCGTGGGTATAAAATAATAGATATCAACTGAAGACCCCTGTCCGGAAAAGTTTCTATCAATTAATATTGATTTCATTTCGAATATTATATATATATATATATATATATATATATCTTTATTATCCTCCATATATGGAGATTCATATATAAATGTTTATATTATGAGAACAAACACAATTTGGTACATAACACAGTGTATACAAAATTTAAGATTACAAACATATCTACAACACATATCTCAATATGTATGATGAACCAACTACACATGCACATATACACACATTCATGCACTACATAAGGTAGACATTCCATTCTACAGCCATATCTTACTTACAGACAGAGAAATAGCATACTCCGAGACGACCATGTCGGAGTTGGACCCAATTCAGGGATTTCTCTCTCTCTGGAAGACCCACAAACGCCAATGCCTTTGTGCAGTCTTACCGACTCGGAGCCGACCATTTCCCCAGCACCACTCATATATATATATATATATATATATATATATATATATACAGCCATATCGTACTTACAGACATACAGACGACAGTCAGACAAGCAGGCATACGAGACAAACAAACAAACGACAAACATACATACATACAAATGTACTTACTGGTAACACAATACAGATACATATGATATGAACAATTACGAACACCCTTATAACTGCATGTTATGATCGCGTTTATATGAAGGTTTGGGAGATCTAGTCAGGACTTGGCGTCAGTCTATCAACATATACTCTCCAGAGGAATGCAGCTTTGTTCACGAAAAAGTCTATTAGTTTATTTTCTTCTTCGGGAGCACAGTATATGTTTTCATGTAGACCTGTTAGTAGAACGCGCGTTTTGGATTCTACATCCAGTTTGTCATACTGCATATAAATGTCTAGTTTAGTAGCTCGAATTCAAAGGTATTTCGATAGTCGCAAATGGAAGAACATTCGATTAAGGCATGTTTTACAAGATCTTTATGTTTGATGTCACATAATACGCAGGTTATGTCCCATATGAAAATTGCACGAAAAAATGCACAAACGTGTTTCCCGACGAGAAACATCAAATATGTCCACATGGTGAACTGTTACGGCTGTCAAATTGGCGAATAATTTCTGGGAGGGGTTGGTGTTTTTTTCGATGTCATTTTTTTCTCAATTTTAAGGGTAGTGTGACGTTTGACAAACTGCAGCGAGATCGAGATAGTTGACAAGTACTTTTGAGCACATATTCTTGTGTCTAAAAGGGCGTTCTTCAATTTTATATACTCATGCAGGGTCAAAGCTTTCCTGCGAATACAGGCCTGCGGGATTTGTTAACACTGAGGCCTATGCAAATCATTTGGTGTATTGTAACCAGTAACCACCATTGTTCGTTAGCTGAACAAACAGGCACCTTTTAAGACCAGAACATTTTCGAAATAAACTCAATATTAATCGATAGTAGCATTTCCGGACAGGAGTCTTTTTCGATTCAAATCTAATATTTCATACCCCGGTAACTATATAATACATGTTTACAAAGAGATAATCCACCTTTAAAGAGATAATCCACCTTCAAAGAGATAATCCATCTTTAAATTGCATCAGTGCATAATTTAGACTGGTAAGGTCGATCTCCTGAGTGGATTCTCTTATGTTCCGTCAATTTACATCGTTGATTAAATGCTTTGTCAAATAAATCACAGTGGTTCGGACGCTCTCCTGTGTGCATTCTCTTATGCCTTGTCAGATGACCTGACCGAGTGAATGTTTCATGGCATACATCACAGTGGTAATGCCGCTCTCCTGTGTGAATTATCTTATGATGCCTTAGATTACTGCTGTGAGTAAATGCTTTATCATATACATCACAATGATAGAGATGATTGCCTGTATGCATTCTCTTATGTCTTGTCAGATGACTGACTGGGTGAATGTTTCATGGCATAAATCACACTGGTACGGGCGATCTCCTGTGTGGACACTCTTGTGTCGCTTCATGACATTCGAGGTAGTAAATGATTTCAGACATATATCACACTGATACGGACGATCGCCTGTATGTAATCTCTTATGTTCCGTCAATTTACATCGTTGAACAAATGCTTTGTCACATAAATCAGACGGATAGAGACGGTCTCCTGTGTGAATCATCTTATTTCTTGTCAGATCACCATAATAAGTGAATACAACAGCGCACAAATGACACTGGTACGGACGATCTCCCGTGTGGATTCTCTTATGCCGATTCAGATCACTCGAGGTATATAGTAAATGATTGCCCACATATATCATACGGGTACGCACGGTCTCCTGTATGAATCAATTTATGCCGTCTCAGATGACCCAGATGAGTGAATGTTTCATGGCATAAATCACAGTGGTACGGACGCTCTCCTGTATGTATCAGCCTATGCCTTGTCAGATGACCTGACCGAATGAATGTTTCATGGCATATATCACAGTGGTACGGACACTCTCCTGTATGAATCATCTTATGATGCTTCAGATTACCCAGCTGGGCGAATGCTACGTGGCATAAATCACAGTGGTACGGACGCTCTCCTGTATGTATCAACCTATGCCTTGTCAGATGACCTGACTGAGTGAATGAATCATGGCATATATCACAGTGGTACGGACACTCTCCTGTATGAATCATCTTATGATGCTTCAGATTACCCAGCTGGGCGAATGCTCCGTGGCATAAATCACAGTGGTACGGACGCTCTCCTGTATGTATCAGCCTATGCCTTGTCAGATGACCTGACTGAGTGAATGAATCATGGCATATATCACAGTGGTACGGACACTCTCCTGTATGAATCATCTTATGATGCTTCAGATTACCCAGCTGGGCGAATGCTCCGTGGCATAAATCACAGTGGTACGGACGCTCTCCTGTATGTATCAGCCTATGCCTTGTCAGATGACCTGACTGAGTGAATGAATCATGGCATATATCACAGTGGTACGGACACTCTCCTGTATGAATCATCTTATGATGCTTCAGATTACCCAGCTGGGCGAATGCTCCGTGGCATAAATCACAGTGGTACGGACGCTCTCCTGTATGTATCAGCCTATGCCTTGTCAGATGACCTGACCGAATGAATGTTTCATGGCATATATCACACTGATACGGACACTCTCCTGTATGAACTATCTATGTTCCGTTAAATTACATCGTTGATTAAATGCTTTGTCACATAAATCACACCGGCACGGGCGATCTCCAGTGTGGATTGTCTTATGCCGATTCAGATTACTCGAATTAGTAAATGATTTCCGACAGATATCACACTGGACGGTCTCTTGTATGAATCATCTTATGCCTTCTCAGATGACCCAGGTGGGTGAATGCGTTTAACATCACATATATTACACTGATACGGAAGGTCTCCTGTATGAATCATCTTATGTCTTCTCAGATGACCCAGATGGGTGAATGCATTATCACATATATCACACTGATATGGAAGGTCTCCGATATGAATCATCTTATGCCGTTTCAGATGACCCAGATGGGTGAATGCATTATCACATATATTACACTGATACGGAAGGTCTCCTGTATGAATCATCTTATGCCTTCTCAGATGACCCAGATGGGTGAATGCATTATCACATATATCACACTGATACGGACGGTCTCCGGTATGTGTCATTTTATGCCTTGTCAGATGACCCAGATGGGTGAATGCATTATCACATATATCACACTGGTACGGACGGTCTCCTGTATGAATCATCTTATGCCTTGTCAGATGACCCAGATGGGTGAATGCATTATCACATATATCACACTGATACGGAAGGTCTCATGTATGAATCATCTTATGCCTTGTCAGATGACCCAGATTGGTGAATGCATTATCACATATATCACACTGATATGGACGGTCTCCGGTATGTGTCATTTTATGTTCCGTCAAATGAAATCGACGAGTAAATGATTATAGCTCAACAATTTGTGACGTCGCGTTTGTGTTACGGTCTCTGTTATTGGTGTATGGAACGGGTGACACAATTGTCCGTCTCCCTATTTGTCCATATGTCCGTCCGCCCGGACATAGTACCCAGATATATCGGCTGGCTTGTTGTCGTCACCGCTGAGTGGTGTGGTTTTGGTTTTACGTAACCAGGTGGTACCTTCTATCAAGAATTGTTCAAACTTGTCGTCTATTGACAATCCGTGTATGATGTTTTTTCGCCACTCATCGAACGATGCGGCTCTCTCTGATTTTGTCAAACACTCGGTGTTATCAGGGGTGTTGATGTCGTGTTTTGCATTATGACTCAAAGATTACACAACCACGTGTCAGTTCCAAAGTTCAACACCCAATCGACGAATTATTTTCAGCGGAATTGTCCGTCGGTCATATGCTGTGGATATATGCAACGCGGTTTTACCAACTCCGATATATTGACTGTCTCTTCCTTATTCGGCGGAATGGAGATGAAGGCTTCAACTTATCGTTAGAAACCAAACACAGAGTGACAATATTCGACAAAGGTATTTAAAGATGCAAGTAAAGGTAATAATGGGAAATGAAGATTTGCCGGCCGATATAATAATTTATTGTGTGAAGACGTTGTTTGTATTTAAAGATGGATTATCTCTTTAAATAAAAAAACAATTAAATAGTCGCGTGGGTATAAGATAATAAATAACGAATTGACGACCCCTATCCGGAAAGGCTTCTATCAATTAATATTGATTTTATTTGCAATATTTAATTGGGACCGTTTATTTGTATAGTTTAGAACAGACCATTCGGGTGATACCATATAGCGATAGAGAGCATTGTGCTGTTTCTCTGGATACATACCGAACGTCAACAGTTACTGTCCCAGATTGATTGTTTGTATTGTTTTATTCCATAGTTATAAGCGTTCATGAGTATAATTAATGTTTATTTGTGACAAAATTACACCATAACATTAGACCAGAAAATATTCGAAATAAAATGAATATTAATCGATAGAAACATTTCCGGACTTGATTCATCGATTCAGATCTAATATTTTATACCCCGGTAACTATATAATTCATGTTTACAAAGAGATAATCCACCTTTAATGGAAATGCATAAATGTTTAAAGGTGGATTATCTCTTTGTAAATATAAAGTTACCGGGGTAGAAAATATTAGATTTTAATCGAAGACTCCTGTCCGGAAATGCTTCTATCGATTAATATTGATTTTATTTCGAATATTTTCTGGAATAAAAATGTGTGGTTGTCTAACTAACAGACAATAGCGGTTACTGTTAATATATACCAGAAATGTTATCGTGTATTGTCGTCACAAATAAACGCTAATGAGATTCATTATAGCGCATAACTACCGAATAAAACAATCAATGAATCTGGGACACATGGCGTTCGGGTCGTAGCTATATAAACATCCTAGTGCTCTTTATTGATATATAGTATCACCCGAATGGTCTGTTCTAAAAATAGACAGTTTAAGTGTCCCAATAAATCATCTCATTGCATAATAAAATATTGGAAATAAAAACAATATCAATTGATAGAAGCCTTTCGGGACAGGGGTCCTCAGTTCATTATTATTCTATACCCATAAATAACTATTTCAAATTTGTTATTTAAAGAGATAATCCACTTTTTATTACAATTATTGTTATCATTGATATTCACAACAAAGTAGCCATTGTGAGAGATTTTATGAAGAAGTCAAAATGCTCTATAAGTTAATAAGCAGTACGCGGCGGACATTACTTATGCAAAATATCTGACTACTCACCTCGGCTTCAGCGGTACCAGCGACGTCATTATAAATTCTAAATGTTTATTAATATATTGAGATTAAACTCATGATTATATTTACCGATCAGAATGTTTTGTATGGAATTTAAATAACTAAAGATGGATTATCTCTTTAAATAACAGATTTGAAATAGTTGCGTGGGTATAAAATAATATTGAACTGAAGACCCCTGTCCGGAAAAGCTTCTATTACTCTAGTAGCTCATGGTGGTTTTGTATGTCCAGAGCAAAACTCTTCACGAATCCACTAATTGAAGGTACACGAACAATATTTGGTTGGTGACACATTTCCCATTGAGGGCGAAATGGGTCAAATGGCCACGCCCCTTTTTGCGCGAAGTACTACCACCCACCGTGACTATATCTCCAGAACCGTTGGACATAGGGGAGTCAGTAATACATTTTCATATCCAAAAGTCAATGGTTTTTAAGATAATTGCCAAAAACAAAAACAAATCCATTTTTAAGGGCCTGAACCCCAAAATTTTGGGGTTCAGCACTTTTATCTCAAAGCTGAGCCCCCAATTAGAATTTTATTGATCTATATCCATCGGTGCCACATATAGGTATAATTTCTGTACCATTATCGGATGGGATTGACCTTCAAAGAGCTCTTGACCCTGAAATCCACATTATGGGGGGTCAGTAATACATTTTCATATCCAAAAGTCAATGTTTTTTAAGATAATTGCCAAAAACCGATTTCAGCATGTTACGCACCACAAGTATACAATACCACCAAGGCCACAGCATATGTATGACACTTTTTAAAGAACTATCCGCATTATCTAATCGACTTAAGAGCACAATTGACCACACACAATGGGATTAGCTGGAAATTGCTGCTGATGATGTGTTGACCCCGACACACAACATGAACTCTTCCCGACTGAACATGCCTTGGAAACTGGTGTGCTTTATCAAAAATCAGGAAACAATTGTGTTCTAATCAACAGAAATGTACAGATTGAACAAAACAGGTTTTCAAAATTTGTTATCAACATTTAACAGCTGATCTGATTTAAGTGAACAAGCTATGAAACATGCTAAACACTTTTACTAAATGGAATGACCAGCTGTTTGCTTC
This sequence comes from Siphonodentalium dalli, assembly GCA_032622095.1. Classification (NCBI taxonomy): domain Eukaryota; kingdom Metazoa; phylum Mollusca; class Scaphopoda; order Gadilida; family Siphonodentaliidae; genus Siphonodentalium; species Siphonodentalium dalli. The sequence continues at coordinate 25,054,578 of CP136067.1, forward strand.
ATGCAGCAGCCATATGTTGCGATCTTAAAATGGGTATTGCATCTGGGTATAGTAAAAACATGTTGTAATCAGATGAGAGATGACCATATATACCAGTATATATTTAAGAAATAATCAATTCTCCCAAAGGACACCCCATCTCACAAAAAGTTTCAGGAAATGATGGAATCATCAAAATTCAATCAATAGTAGAATGAGCCTTTGTCAGTCCCACATTAGTTGCAGCACTTGCAGGTTGGAGAAGATGAGGGTCTATAATTTCACTAACATAATTCTTCATAATACCTTATAGCCCTCATAACTTACCATTTTAAAGATCTTTTCATTTTCAATACCACCCAGGTTAAGTGGTCCTGCTAAATTTATATTATGCTGATGGGTACTGCTGGATTGCTATGATGTTTGTAGGTCAAAGCGATTCTGTTAAGAAATAGTACCATCATTTTAGTATTTTACCTAAAGTTGGTTATTTTTACATTGTTTGGCTAATCCGAGCAATTTGTGCGAAAGTCAGTGTCTGTATGAAACATTCAAGAACATATAACTTCAAAATATTTAATGTGTACGCTGATGTTTGGTAAACAACAGGAATAGTCATCTCAATTATGGCCAGTTTGTAAAAACCAGCACCCATTATTAAAATAGTTCACAACATACATGTTTTTAATGTTTTCTACACAGTGTGGCTTATCCTCGATTTGTTCAGATCGCTTTGCTCTACCTGACTATCATACCAAATTTATTATCATCACCACTACACTTGGGATGAATACTGCCAAATGAATATATTGTGATATATATGGCAGTGGAAAAATAATGGTTGAGTCTTTTCTAAATAAAATTCTAGTAAAACCTACACAATACCGTCTTGATCTGATAAGACTCAGAGTCATGTTTATTTAGGAGTATAGACATGAAGTCCACCAGTCTCATGAAAATTATATGGGCTCTGCACTAGTAACATCTGGTCTCCTGGGACCCATTAATATTGACAAATGCAACACAAATGAAAAATACATAGTAACTTTCTTCAAACATAGATTATAACCGGACAATCATTGTGTTAGAATCAGTGTACATATGTATATGTAGGCATGGCCATAGCATGTTTTTGAAATACTGCAAACCAATAAAAAATGTTCGTTACCCACGTGCGAACTGGAAGAAGACATGTATGTGCAAAACAACCTGACTCAAGGACTGCCAACGATTGTTTGAACTAAGTAGCAACCAGCCAATAAGTCTCAGCTACAACTAAACAACAACAGAAATATTCACCAAATACTATTATTGTTCATACAAAATACCCGTGTATACATATCAATAGCGTACGCCTACCGACATAATTAGAAATATCAGACAATAGTATGCAGTTAGTTACAAATGGTGAAAACAAATGAGCAACACCGCTGAGCTGTGGTGGAAGAAGGAGAAAATAGAGATATTGCGAGATATGCTTTATTTGCAGAAATGAAATAGAACGTCTCTTTAAAGGTACTCAATCCGATAAAACTCCTCTCAATTACTATTTCAATGGCTTCGGGGGTCAAAAATATTTGATTCGAGTCGAGGAAGTCACCCATCAAAGCTCAGATTTGTTAGATATCGATTCTAGAAATCTATTATTTCTCATTATCGGGAATTCTTTCTGGCCCAGAAGACAGTCAAAATTTCGTTATTATTACCACTTGATTATAGAGTTATCCATCCTTGTCTGTTTGAATAGAGTTTTGGCGTAAAATCTCGAGCAGGTTACCAAATTGACGGCAGTTATTAGTACTCATCTCGAGCAATTAACACATTTCAAAAATCAATATCTAATAACTCTGAGCTTTGTTTGATGGGTTCCTCGACTGGAATCAAATATTTTTTACCCCCAAAGCCAAAGAATAGTAATATAGGACCCTCTGATCGGATTGTTGTTGTTGTAATCTGTTGAGATGGGGACCCTCTTTACGGATTGAGTACCTTTAATAAACACCTCTGCGTACGAAAATCGTAACCCGCCACCCATGCGAAGATATTGATTATCCAGTACTTTAGTCTGAAATGTATTTACTGCGGTACTGCCGACCTCGATGACAACAAGATGGATTCCATGCTTATTTTTATTTTGACAAATGACAAATGTCTGATACAAGCATTTAGGTGCGCCGATTGTGGGAACTTTTGGCGTTAACTTGTGGCGGGGAGTACCGACTGAAAATATATGGTGAGGTAATAAGGCTAGCATTCATTGTTTAGATGAAAATGTTGTGAAATAGATAGCTCTACACAGGGTATGGCAGGCCGTGCGGCACTAGAAATGATGAAATACATTTCTAGTGCCATCGGGTCTAACGACCCCCTATGTCCAACGGTTCTGGAGATATACAGTCAGTCAGGGTGTAGCGGATCACTTTTTAATTTTTCCCGTATTTCTCTGCAACTAAAATTAATTTCCTGGATTTTTTCATTGATAATTATAGACATGTATATACTGCTTCCTCTGGAAGTAGAATTATTTGTACCAAGTCCTCCTTTATTTCGGAAAATTAGATCGTTTGACAGGAGTAGTATAGTCTACCCTTTCTAGTATACCGTTTGACTTGACTTTGCTCCCCTCCTGATCCTGAGCTAACCAGCGTTATAGGTCACGCCGCGTGGGTGTATATATCGGTGAAGGTTATCGCCATAATAACGCGTGGCGGGTACGTCTAGGTCAAGGACGAACAAAATATTTCCGCAACAAATGAACGAAGGTTATCACGGGAATAGCGCGTGATCGGGGGGCTAGTATGTCTAGGTTATATATATCTATTCGGCTGAGGTTATCACCATAATAGCGCATAAAAAACGCGCGTACGTCTAGGTCCCGGGCAAACAAATCGGCGAAGGTTATCACGAGAATAGCGCGTGATCACGGGTGTATATATCTAGGTCACGGGTAAACGATATATTCCGCAACAAATCGGCGGGGCACGGAGCCAAGGTTTTAATAGGGTAGGGTATAACTGAACGATAAACGCGGTAGGGTTTGTACTACAACACCTGGTAAATAATTGTTAATTAGTAGTCACAGAGATAGACTATAAAACGCGAGGTATCCGTTAATTAGCTGACGTTTCTATTTTGAGTAAAAACAATTTCGTTTAGTGTGTGTGTATCTCTTTGTGCGAGTTAATGGGGTAGTATAGGACTATAAAGACGTTCGGCTCACGAGAACAAATAATATAACCGGCTGAAGCTATATCACTGACGCCCGCTTAGTTTGGTCTGACGCCAATAAAGAGGGCGGGTATATATTAAAGGCACAGTATATAAACGTCGGATGGTTACTGTTACACAATAACGGGAATATATTTCCAACTATATATATTCTAATATATAGTTATTTAGTTTTATTTGATAAAAGTTGGATCACAATTGTTTTAAATCAGGAAGCATTCTATTAAGGATAAACACAAAACCAGGTACGTATATTTATATTTATTCAATTGTCTTTATTTCCAGAAGTCTTGTTCAATCATAGTTTTGAGAATATATACTTCAAACCACTGTTACAATCTTATTGGGGGGTACAAACTTATAAATACACACGAGTATGGATAACTGACCTCTTTCACCCACAAAGATAACTCTAGTAATAAGTTTCGAACAGCTTGTGTGGTCACACCAAATTTTAATCCCCAAGAATCCAGCTCACTCTGCAGATTTAGGGTTTGAATATTCCTCAGAGTCAGAGCCGAGTTGAATAAGTTTTAGAATTAGAAGTAGATAATGCCTTATAGTATCGCCTTTTGCGGGTCCTGCTCGTTTGACCTTTTTTTTTCTCGGTAGTACTAGGTAGGGCGTTATAAGTGGAAGGCAAGGGATCAATAGTAGAATTAAAACTGCTGGACGTTAATGGCAAGCTTTTATTAGTAGTAGATATCTGTCAGAAGTTCCTGGTAAGCTCTCACTAGAAGTAGAAGGTGCAGTAAATCCATATGTATATGACAAGCTATCCGAAGTAATAGGGCACTAAATCCTCTACTAGAAATACAAGGTACTACAGATGTGTTGGAATGTGGCAGCAAGATCAGAGGAATCCTCATCGCGTATTACTATACATACAAATACCTCTATAGTGCGGGTGGCAGAAGGTTATGAATTGTGATTATATATAGTGAACAGAGAAAATGTTGGCACACACCTATAAGTCTAACACCTATATAATTGCGATGGAAATATTACCAGGCAATATCTTATGTATGCTCCAATCTATTTTAATCTTAATTATCATTGTGTACGTATCCCAGCTAATATATTGTAGAGTGAGGCGCAATGCCAAAAAATGTTGGCACTGACGACCAATAAGTCGAGCACCTAGATAATTGCCCGTATATACTGCCAGGTAACCGGCGTATGTATGCTCTGATCTATTTTAGTCTTAATTATCATTATGCATGTATGTCGGGAGCCAATATATATATATATTGTAGCGGGTTTAGTCTACTTTCCTATGCAGGTAAACTAACACTACAGAGTTTGCAAAATCAGACGACAGAAATACGAGCTTTATTGTCAACAGGCGGAATTTCTAAACGGAAATAACACAATGGTATGTATAATTAAAAAAAAAAAAAAAATTTGTTGTAAAAAAAAAAAAATTCCACTTTTTTTTTTCTTCATAAAAGTTTGTTTTAAAAAAAAAAAAAAAAAAATCAAATTTTTTTTTTTTTTTTCAAATTTTTTTTTTTTTTTTCCTCAACAATATAGTCATGTGATATATCAAATTACTCGTCTCGAAGTATCGACTACAACGCAGCAACTTTTATCAAAATTGTATGTACATATTTGGAATTAATTAAAGAAATGTTATAACACTATTTCCAAATGCTAGACGTTGGGGTTATATTACTACCCTATATCAAAAAGGTTTTTTATTCGTTTTTTTTTTTTTTTTTTTTTACCTTCTTCTTCTTACTCCTTGTATTACCTTTTAGGAAATCGACCGCGACAATGAACTATCACCACCACCACCACTATCAACCTCTATTGTATCAAACACAAAGATATATCAAGAAAAATGTCCAAAGTGCGAATATATTTGCCAATAAAATGTCGACAAGCTTAATCATGAAGATTTACATTGGATAATATCTGCCAAACGTATTCCGTGAGTATTATCTTTGTATGTATAGTTGTATTTATTATACCTAAATAAATTTTCTAATTGTAGGGGAAATATATTCTGTGGAAGTCAATTATTTATTTACTACTATTTGAAGGTTACTCCCAAAGAATTCGCCTGCAGTCAGTGTGACAAGGTGTATACTCAGAAGAACAACCTCTCTCGCCACCTGCGGGCACAACACGACGGTATTCAATACCCGTGTTCAAAATGCGGTAAACTGTTCAAATACAGAAGCGATAGCGTGAAACACGAGAAGACCTGCAGAAGTGTGTTGCATTATCACAAGGTACGTATGATATATGTTTAGTGGTAAAAAAAAAAAAAAAAAAAACTATCCTTTTGATGTAGGTGGGACAGATATTATGTAACTAGATACGACGCAGTATCAGTATTTTTTTTTATTTTCAGGAGATCGTATTCGCTTGCGATCAGTGTGACAAGGTGTTTACCCAAAAGAAAAACCTAGCTCGTCACGAGCGGAAGCAACACGACGGCGTTCAATATCCATGCTCAAAATGTAGTAAAGTATACAAATATAGAAGCGATAGGATGAAACACGAGAAGGTATGCCCGGGTACCCGTGCCTCGTATTCGTGTTCAATATGCTCCAAGTCGTTCGAAGATAAAAGCAACAAGAAGAGACACGAACGGGTATGCGTCGGTACCGACCACGTGTGTGACGTTTGTCAAATGAGGTGTTCTACGGCGGGGGGACTCAGACAACATCACGACACTCATCAACGACAACAGAAAAGAAAACGTAGCGATATAACTTATTCCGTAGCGGCCAAACGCCCTAAAAGGAAAGTATCAATAAATTATTATTGCTGTCGGCAATGCACCGAAAAATTCCCTGATCGACACGAGTTATATCTGCACAGAAAAAATATACACTTTCAAACCGGAGGTGGTATACAGAAAACACCGTGGGCAAACGAGCAACCGCCTTGGCGAGATAACACCGGAGCGAATGATTCTGATTTAGAAGAAGTGTATTTAGCCAATAGGGACACGATATTACATCAACACAAGGAGCGATATATAACTTATACAATTTCCCACTAACCAACGAGGTCACTATAAAAACATTGATCACTTGTATAAGAAAAATATATAAGGATAAGAAAAGCGCTATGCGTCTAAACCTAATGTTCGGAGTAATATTGAAGAACAAAGAAAATGGCAGATACCGCTACTACGCCCCGTATAAGAACAGCGCCGTATTTGATACACCGGTGTACCTTTCCAGGAGGGCGGATATCAGAAAGTTGAAATCCAGATTGAGTGAAATGGATATGACCGCGATTCTGCTGAAATCCAGACCGGACACCGCCTGGGTCCCGGTGTTAATAACCAACGTAAATTTCGAGGTTTTCGGCTTGAACTATCGCGTAGGAAGAGGGGACGTCCCAGATTATCTGGCGCGAAAGATGAGTATTCACACTCTAATCAACGAGGTACGAGGCCGACGACGATACAACGACAATCTATGCGCCTTTCGCTGTATCGTGCTCCACAAAGGATATAAACTTTATAATCTGGAAAATGCGACCAAGCAATATTTCAGCGAGTGGAAAAAGTATAAATCAATCGGCAAGTGATTCGACGGAGTATGCTTCGAAGAGTTTCCCGAACTCGAAAAGTTGTTCAATCTAAACCTGGAGGCCTACAGTTTGAACGAAGAAGGTTTCGCCGTATCAGTGTACACGTCCAGGGGAAAGTACGATACAACCCTATACGTCAATATTTACGAAAATCCCATGATGTATATAAAGAATTTCGCTCAATATGCGAGCAAGTACCAATGCGTGAACTGCGATCGCCACTTTCCGAAAGCTCGTGACTTACGACGACACCAAGTAATTTGCGTCAACCAGACGGAGTTCGTATACCCCGGTGGTTTTTACAAGGATTTCGAAAGCATCTTCGTCCAGTTGGAACAACAAGGCATACACGTACCGAAGAACGAGCGAATATATCCGTGGTTTATTTGTTTCGATTACGAGTCGCTGCTTCAAAAGGTGGACAATGACGTGCCCGGTCAGAATCTGGAATGGATTCAGAGACACGTACCCGTAAGCGTGTCTATCTGCAGTAATATCGAAGGACATACCGATAAAGGCTGAGAATGATGATGATGATGATGATGATGATGAGGATGATGACGATGACGAAGACGGCGGTAAGAAGAAGAGGAAGAAGCACACAACCTTAAGTAGTTTACTCGGCAAATTCTCTCAATATATGTCTCAAGTCCCCGTCTTGGGATTTAATTCATCAAACTATGACTTGAATTTGATTAAGATTTGCCTAGCCAGACACTTGAACTTACACGACGAGGAGCGAGTTTTCGTGGTCAAGAAGAACAACTCGTACATGTGTATAGCTTCTAAGCGACTCAAATTCCTCGATATATCTCATTACCTGTCGCCGGGTTCGTCTTACGTGAAATTCCTCAAGGCGTACGACGTCAAAGAAACGAAAGGCTTCTTTCCCTACGACTTTTTTGACGATATCGACAAGTTGAATGCGAAGCAACTACCGCCCCACGAAGCATTCTACAACTCGATGTCAAAATCAAATATCAGCGAAGCCGACTACGCTTACTGTCAGCTCATGTGGGAAACCGAAGGTATGGCGACCTTTAAAGATTTTCTCGTATGGTACAACAACAGAGACGTCAAACCCTTCGTGACTGCGGTCGAACGTTTGCAAACGTTTTATTTCGATCAAAATATCGACGTCTTCAAAACCGCTATATCAGTACCCGGAATCGCCAGGCAATTGGCCTTTCGTGCCGCGCGTGAAAACGACGCGAACTTCGCGCTGTTCGGAAAGAACGATTCGTCCTTGTTCAAAACGGTGAAGGATAATCTCACGGGAGGGCCCGCGATAATCTTTACCAGAAATCACTGCGGCGGAAAAACATTTATCAGAGCCGGGAGCGATTTATGTCAATCAGTACAGGGTTTCGACGCCAACGCCCTTTATTTGAATTCCTTCGAGAAAGCGATGCCGGTCGGTGCTTATATTATAAGAAGGGCCGAGAACGAATTCAAACCCGAATTACGAGATAAATTCTTATCCGCCTACCATTGGATGGATTGGCTCACGCATCACGAAGGTCTAGATATCCAACACAAAATGAACAGCGGCTTCGAAGTACGAATCGGCAAGTTTCCGGTCGACGGTTTTCAACCGGCTAAAGACGAGCACGGTCGAGCGATTATCTTCCAATTCCACGGCTGTTGGTTTCACGGACATTCGGGTTGTTCAGTCACCCGTAATATAACGAACGAGAAATGGTTGAAGACTAGAGAAGCCAAATTTAAAAAAACGAACGAGACCACCGAATATTTCCGAAGTTTGGGTTACGAAGTCAGAGAAATATGGGAATGCGAATATAAAGAATACTGCCGAAATACTCCGAAGATCTACCAATTCATCAACGCTACGAGGCCTCAATTTTTCCGTCGCCACAGACAACGGGTGAGCGAGGAAGAGATTTTGAAAGGTATCACGGACGACGAGCTGTTCGGAATGATCGAGGTCGATATAGAAGTTCCCGTCGAATGGCCGACTTCGCTGCCCTCGAAACCCGCACTCGATCCTCGCGAATATTTCGCTGAAATGTCCCCGATTTTCTGCAACACCGATATTCCCTTCGACGCTATCGGCGAGCATATGCAAGATCACGTGCGGGAGCACGATCTTTCGCAAAAGCCGCGACGTCTCTTGGTCGGAGGTATGAAGGCCAGGCAAATTTTGTTGGCGAGCCCTCAGAATCGCGGTCATATCCATTTCACTCAATCTGGATTTCAACTTTCTGATATCCGCCCTCCTGGAAAGGTACACCGGTGTATCAAATACAGCGCTGTTCTTATACGGGGCGTAGTAGCGGTATCTGCCATTTTCTTTGTTCTTCAATATTACTCCGAACATTAGGTTTAGACGCATAGCGCTTTTCTTATCCTTATATATTTTTCTTATACAAGTGATCAATGTTTTTATAGTGACCTCGTTGGTTAGTGGGAAATTGTATAAGTTATATATCGCTCCTTTCTTGTGTTGATGTAATATCGTGTCCCTATTGGCTAAATACACTTCTTCTAAATCAGAATCATTCGCTCCGGTGTTATCTCGCCAAGGCGGTTGCTCGTTTGCCCACGGTGTTTTCTGTATACCACCTCCGGTTTGAAAGTGTATATTTTTTCTGTGCAGATATAACTCGTGTCGATCAGGGAATTTTTCGGTGCATTGCCGACAGCAATAATAATTTATTGATACTTTCCTTTTAGGGCGTTTGGCCGCTACGGAATAAGTTATATCGCTACGTTTTCTTTTCTGTTGTCGTTGATGAGTGTCGTGATGTTGTCTGAGTCCCCCCGCCGTAGAACACCTCATTTGACAAACGTCACACACGTGGTCGGTACCGACGCATACCCGTTCGTGTCTCTTCTTGTTGCTTTTATCTTCGAACGACTTGGAGCATATTGAACACGAATACGAGGCACGGGTACCCGGGCATACCTTCTCGTGTTTCATCCTATCGCTTCTATATTTGTATACTTTACTACATTTTGAGCATGGATATTGAACGCCGTCGTGTTGCTTCCGCTCGTGACGAGCTAGGTTTTTCTTTTGGGTAAACACCTTGTCACACTGATCGCAAGCGAATACGATCTCCTGAAAATAAAAAAAAATACTGATACTGCGTCGTATCTAGTTACATAATATCTGTCCCACCTACATCAAAAGGATAGTTTTTTTTTTTTTTTTTTTTTTACCACTAAACATATATCATACGTACCTTGTGATAATGCAACACACTTCCGCAGGTCTTCTCGTGTTTCACGCTATCGCTTCTGTATTTGAACAGTTTACCGCATTTTGAACACGGGTATTGAATACCGTCGTGTTGTGCCCGCAGGTGGCGAGAGAGGTTGTTCTTCTGAGTATACACCTTGTCACACTGACTGCAGGCGAATTCTTTGGGAGTAACCTTCAAATAGTAGTAAATAAATAATTGACTTCCACAGAATATATTTCCCCTACAATTAGAAAATTTATTTAGGTATAATAAATACAACTATACATACAAAGATAATACTCACGGAATACGTTTGGCAGATATTATCCAATGTCCTATGTAAATCTTCATGATTAAGCTTGTCGACATTTGATTGGCAAATATATTCGCACTTTGGACATTTTTCTTGATATATCTTTGTGTTTGATACAATAGAGGTTGATAGTGGTGGTGGTGGTGATAGTTCATTGTCGCGGTCGATTTCCTAAAAGGTAATACAAGGAGTAAGAAGAAGAAGGTAAAAAAAAAAAAACAAAAAAAAACAAATAAAAAACCTTTTTGATATAGGGTAGTAATATAACCCCAACGTCTAGCATTTGGAAATAGTGTTATAACATTTCTTTAATTAATTTCAAATATGTACATACAATTTTGATAAAAGTTGCTGCGTTGTAGTCGATACTTCGAGACGAGTAATTTGATATATCACATGACTATATTGTTGAGGAAAAAAAAAAAAAAAAAAAAAACTTTTTGAAAAAAAAATTGATTTAAAAAAAAAAAAAAACAAAAAAAAACTTTTTTGAAAACAAAAAAAAAGTTGAAATTTTTTTTTTTACAAATTTTTTTTTTTTTTTTTTTAATTATACATACCATTGTGTTATTTCCGTTTAGAAATTCCGCCTGTTGACAATAAAGCTCGTATTTCTGTCGTCTGATTTTGCAAACTCTGTAGTGTTAGTTTACCTGCATAGGAAAGTAGACTAAACCCGCTACAATATATATATATATATTGGCTCCCGACATACATGCATAATGATAATTAAGACTAAAATAGATCAGAGCATACATACGCCGGTTACCTGGCAGTATATACGGGCAATTATCTAGGTGCTCGACTTATTGGTCGTCAGTGCCAACATTTTTTGGCATTGCGCCTCACTCTACAATATATTAGCTGGGATACGTACACAATGATAATTAAGATTAAAATAGATTGGAGCATACATAAGATATTGCCTGGTAATATTTCCATCGCAATTATATAGGTGTTAGACTTATAGGTGTGTGCCAACATTTTCTCTGTTCACTATATATAATCACAATTCATAACCTTCTGCCACCCGCACTATAGAGGTATTTGTATGTATAGTAATACGCGATGAGGATTCCTCTGATCTTGCTGCCACATTCCAACACATCTGTAGTACCTTGTATTTCTAGTAGAGGATTTAGTGCCCTATTACTTCGGATAGCTTGTCATATACATATGGATTTACTGCACCTTCTACTTCTAGTGAGAGCTTACCAGGAACTTCTGACAGATATCTACTACTAATAAAAGCTTGCCATTAACGTCCAGCAGTTTTAATTCTACTATTGATCCCTTGCCTTCCACTTATAACGCCCTACCTAGTACTACCGAGAAAAAAAAGGTCAAACGAGCAGGACCCGCAAAAGGCGATACTATAAGGCATTATCTACTTCTAATTCTAAAACTTATTCAACTCGGCTCTGACTCTGAGGAATATTCAAACCCTAAATCTGCAGAGTGAGCTGGATTCTTGGGGATTAAAATTTGGTGTGACCACACAAGCTGTTCGAAACTTATTACTAGAGTTATCTTTGTGGGTGAAAGAGGTCAGTTATCCATACTCGTGTGTATTTATAAGTTTGTACCCCCCAATAAGATTGTAACAGTGGTTTGAAGTATATATTCTCAAAACTATGATTGAACAAGACTTCTGGAAATAAAGACAATTGAATAAATATAAATATACGTACCTGGTTTTGTGTTTATCCTTAATAGAATGCTTCCTGATTTAAAACAATTGTGATCCAACTTTTATCAAATAAAACTAAATAACTATATATTAGAATATATATAGTTGGAAATATATTCCCGTTATTGTGTAACAGTAACCATCCGACGTTTATATACTGAGCCTTTAATATATACCCACCCTCTTTATTGGCGTCAGACCAAACTAAGCGGGCGTCAGTGATATAGCTTCAGCCGGTTATAGTATTTGTTCTCGTGAGCCGAACGTCTTTATAGTCCTATACTACCCCATTAACTCGCACAAAGAGATACACACACACTAAACGAAATTGTTTTTACTCAAAATAGAAACGTCAGCTAATTAACGGATACCTCGCGTTTTATAGTCTATCTCTGTGACTACTAATTAACAATTATTTACCAGGTGTTGTAGTACAAACCCTACCGCGTTTATCGTTCAGTTATACCCTACCCTATTAAAACCTTGGCTCCGTGCCCCGCCGATTTGTTGCGGAATATATCGTTTACCCGTGACCTAGATATATACACCCGTGATCACGCGCTATTCTCGTGATAACCTTCGCCGATTTGTTTGCCCGGGACCTAGACGTACGCGCGTTTTTTATGCGCTATTATGGTGATAACCTCAGCCGAATAGATATATATAACCTAGACATACTAGCCCCCCGATCACGCGCTATTCCCGTGATAACCTTCGTTCATTTGTTGCGGAAATATTTTGTTCGTCCTTGACCTAGACGTACCCGCCACGCGTTATTATGGCGATAACCTTCACCGATATATACACCCACGCGGCGTGACCTATAACCCTGGTTAGCTCAGGATCAGGAGGGGAGCAAAGTCAAGTCAAACGGTATACTAGAAAGGGTAGACTATACTACTGACAGGCGTAAATTGGTCAGTAGCGGACCACTTTTGTCAGTAGCGGATCACTTCTTCAATGAATAGTTTTACACTTCCTACCTCACTATTACACCTTGTTAGCACAAGATGTATTGTAACAAGCTAGTTTGAAGATAGTTTTGCACAATAACTCTAGTTTTAATGTACTTAGTAACAGAAAACCCCACAGAAAACGAGCATGCCAGTTGTTTACATTTTCTAAAAATGGCCTATCTAAAAACTTTACTGGTTAGTGCGCATGTGCGATCCGCTATTAACGACTCATGCAGGCAAAACAAATGGACACTTTCAAGATGAAGGGAAATACCAATCAAAATTAAATTTTTATGGCATGAATTATTATGATGGAACAACAAAATAAAATACTTACCAGTAGCGTAGCTGATACACAACTTCATTTAATTTTTTCATAAAAAAATATTCACGACCTTGCTCGCCTATTTTCGTTTCGGAATTTTCGGTCGGCTTCGTAACTATGTTAAAAAATGAAGTTGCCGACGGACAATTCTAATGTAACTTTGTACGGTAAATTTTAATAAGTATCTTCATAAAACTACCACAAAAGAATGGCCACAACGTTTATTAATAATGAGATTTTATTGCGGAAACATCATCTGATCCGTTATACACGATGATCCGCTATACCCTGACTGACTGTTGTCACGGCGGGTGGTAGTACTTCGCGCAAAAAGGGGCGTGGCCATTTGACCCATTTCGCCCTCAATGGGAAATGTGTCACCAACCAAATATTGTTCGTGTACCTTCAATTAGTGGATTCGTGAAGAGTTTTGCTCTGGACATACAAGTGCATACAAAACCACCATGAGCTACTAGAGTATATAAATTAATATTGATTTTATTTCGAATATTTAATCGGCTGTTCCTACAATGTATGGCTACGCACCAAAAGTCAAATGTCCCAGATTGATTGTTTGTATTGTTCCATAGTTATAAGCGATGATGAGTATAACTAACGTTTATTTGTGACAAAATTGTACAATATAATTTCTGGTCTCTGTTAACAGTAACCACTATTGTTTGTTAGCTAAACAACTACACCTTTTTAGAGTTGAAAATATTCGAAATAAAATTAATATTAATCGATAGAAGCATTTCTGGACAGGAGTCTTCGATTCAGATCTAATATTTTATACCCCGGTAACTATATGTATAAAACATGTTTTATAATACAAAGATATAATCATATAATCCACCTTTAAGTAAATGAACTATATTGGTGTGTTCCATTCACAATATATACGCGTGTATGTGCATATACATAGGGTATGAATATGCTATTTTCCCATGAAATTTCCCCAGATTGTTCTGTCCGACGATTTCATTGATATCGGCGCCCATTCAGATAATCTCGCATATGACTAGACCACAAACGAGAAGGAGGCGTCCACCCCAATATATACAACACTAGAGACTAAATACTTGTAGCTGTCATAATTAGCTGACCATGTGTTACCAGACAGCGGAAAGGAAAACAAGTGGTTGCACCATCCCGTTGGGATTGACTGCGTGATCACTACACAGTGTAATGGTGTTATCTGTTTGTTTCGACCAATATTTTATTCTGTATATCGTTTTATATTATCTCTGTTCCCGCCAATTATCATATATTAATATTTGTTGAGATCACTAAATATTTTATTTTCTTGTCCACTGTGGAACCTTAAAGTTCACATATACCTTTATCCAAACTAACGGTGAGCTACATAGTTCATTGTGAAATATTTCATTTTCGAAAAAAGATATCTGTTTTTTGGAACTACTACCTGACTACCTGGCAACAGGCGATTCGTCCATATCAGTGTGATTTATGCGCGGAAACATTTACTGAGTTAGCTTCTCTGAAAAGGCATACAATAATGCATACAGGCGACCGTCCCTATCAGTGTGATGTATGTGATAAATCATTTACTCAGTCGGGTAATCTGAGGTATCATAAGAGAATTCATACAGAAGACCGTCTATATCAGTGTGATATATGTCAGAAATCATTCACAACTTCGAGTAATCTGAAGCGGCATAAAAGAATCCACACCGGAGATCGTCCCCACCAATGTGATTTATGCGCTGAAGAATTCGCTCAATCGGGTGCTCTGATAAAGCATAAAATGATTCACACAGGAGATCGGCCGTACCAGTGTGATTTGTGTGATAAAGCATTTACTCGGCAGGGTAATCTGAAGCATCATAAGATGATTCATACAGGAGAGCGTCCGTATCAGTGTGATTTATGCGCTGATACTTTCATTCAGTCTGGCGCTCTGATAAGGCATAATATGATTCACACAGGAGAGCGTCCATATCAGTGTGATATATGTCGGAAATCATTCTCTGATTCGAGTAATCTGAAGCAACATAAGAGAATCCACACAGGAGATCGTCCCAACCAATGTGATTTATGCGCCAAAGCGTTTATTAGGACTAGTGATCTGAAGCATCATAAGAGAATCCACACGGGAGAGAGTCCGTATCAGTGTGATTCATGTGACAAAGCATTTACTCATCTGGGTAATCTGAAGCATCATAAAATGATTCACACAGGAGAGCGTCCGTATCAGTGTGATATCTGTCAGAAATCATTTACTGCATTGAGTGCCCTGAAGCGACACACGATTGTCCACACAGGCGATCGACCATACCAGTGTGATTTATGTTCTAACTCATTCACTCAGTCGGGTGCTCTGATAAGGCATAAGAGAATCCATACAGGAGATTGCCCATACCGGTGTGATTTATGTGACAAAGCATTCACTCAGTCGAGTGATCTGACAAGGCATAAGCGAATCCACACAAGAGATCGCCCGTATTAATTAGTGTGACATATATCGGAAATCATTCAATGAGTCGGGTGTTCTGATAAAGCATAATATGATTAATACATGAAAGCGTCCGTATCAGTGTGATTTATGTGAAAAGACATTCACTACTTTGAGTAATCTGAAACAGCATAAGAGAATCCACACATGAGTATCAGTGTGATATCTGTCGGAATTCAGTTACTACCTCGGGGCCAACTGAAGCAGCATAAGAGAATCGACACAGGCGATCGGCCTCACCAGTCTTATTTATGCGCTGCCATTTAACAAGTCGGATGAGCTGACAAGTCATACGATGGTGAATACAGGAGAGTGTCCGTATCAGAGTGATTTATGCGCTGCCGCATTTTATAAATCAGGTGATCTTATAAGGCATAATGTGATTCATACAGGAGAGTGTCCGTATCAGAACCGGATTTAGTGGCTATTTATGTGATAAAAGTGTATATAAAATGCTATGCAAATGGAACGCTCTTTATAAGTGCTTTTTAGCATAGTTTGCAAACATTATACTGTTTCGGTACAGTGTACAATGTAATAATTTATGTTTGATTGTCAGCATACACTCTTAGAAAAAATTGGAACCCAATGGTTCTTCATTGGTTCCCCACTTGTCCTCCAGGCGGAACCAAATGAAGAACCAACTGGTTCTTCAGGGGACCTAGAACCATTTGGTTCTTCAGATTTGGGTTTATCGGGAACCAAACCAAGAACCATTTGGTTCCTCATTATTGTGACTATTAAGAACCAAATCTAGAACCATTTGGTTCTTCATTATTTATACACCGCAGAACCAGTTGGTTCTCCACGACTGAATATTTGGTTCTTCGTTGATATAATTGGTTCTTCATGTGGAACCATTTGGTTCTTCGGGAATAATAATTTGGTTCTTCAAGAGTAATAATGGTTCCTCACAGAGAAAATTGAAGAACCAAATTTGGTTCTTCAAGTTTGTCCTCCAGGCGGAACCAATAGGTTCTTCATGATTAAAATTTGGTTCTTCATCCCAAATGGTTCTTCATTGGTTCTCCCTCAAGAACCAATCCCTGGTTCTTCATTAACCAATCCCTGGTTCTTCATTGGTTCCAGTTTGGTTCTTCCCCAAGAACCAATTTGCCCTCCTCCCTTCCCCGAAGAACCATTGGTTCTTCATTTAGAATAAATTTGGTTCCTTGTTGGATACATGCCCAAGAACCAGTTGGTTCTAGTAACAGAGATTGCATTATCAGCACTGAAAATGCATTTCATTCTGTGTATACAGGTGAATCAGAAGAAAAATGTTGCATAAAGATAATCATTTATTCATTAAACTTGAAAAATATTCTAAATATAGTCAGGTGGAATTTTGGCACAATATGTTTAAGAATTCAGTATTTTAAAGAAACCCAATCCGATCAGATGCTTCTAAGTTATTATTTCTTTGGCTTTGGGTGTAAAAAATATTTGATTCGAGTCGAGGAACCCACCCATCTCAAAGCTCAGATTGATTAGATATCGATGTTTCAATGTGCTGTTTCTATTGTTTGTGGTCCAATCTTTTCGACGACGATGCGCTAAAAACGGACAAATTGCAGTTGTAAGATGGATGAATCTAAAATCAAGTTGTAACTATTAACAAGAAAAGATTGGACCACAAACACATAGAAACAGCACATTTCAAACATCGATATCTAATCAATCTGAGGTTTGATGGATGGCTTCCTCGACTAGAATTGAATATTTATTTTACCCCCGAAGCCAAAGAAATAGTAATATAGGAGCATCGGATCGGATTGAGTACCTTTAAGGATAGCAGACCATACTTGTAGCTTGTCGATTTATTTGTCACATTAAAATAAATATTTTAGGACAAACAATTTTTTCAGTGGATCAATAATCTCATTTATCACATAATTTGGCCATAAAATCAGTTTCATAATTATCGGTAATAGACACGTTTAATATCAGCGCGTGCGATGACGTCACGGCGTTCTTCAAATAACTTGCGATCGCTGTAGTTTATGATTGTTGTTTTCGATGAATATTTCGCGTTGCTTCGGGTTTATTTGATCATGTGATAAAAGGTATCTCACACTCGTCCTATTTTATTAGTAATTTATCAACCTCGTCCTCTAAATTCGATTTGAGCCTCGGTAAACCTCGGCTCAAATCGAATTTAGTGAACTCGGTTGATAAATTCCGTATAAAATAGAAACTCATGTGAGATCCTCTATTTATGGTTTTGTTTTAAACGTGAAATTTTGAAAGATATTTATAAATTCACCATCATTCCCTTGCCAATTTTGTTGTAAACGCCTCAAAAAAAGAAAGTCCCCCCCTAATATATTCGGTAATATTTTATGAGATATTGGATGGATTTTGATGAAAATCTCTGAATGACTTGAGGTACCAGAGACATCAAGTGTGCTATAAGCACTATGCGGTGAGGTGACATATGGCTGAGTGAGCATGAATTGAATGGAAAAGGGCCACTTTTAAAAAGTTGCAAAAACACAGATAGAGTGATCAGTCATTCGGCTGTGCTGTTGTCCCCCCATTTCTCGCACGGGCTTGAAACATCCTTATCTGTTGGTACCTCAATGCCTATATGGTTTACTGAAAAAGGGCTTCAAATAGACTGATTCCAATAACTCTGTGTCGTCCACAGCATGTAACTGCATTACTGCAAGGTGTCTTTCCAAATTAATGTGGTTAGCCTGAATGGCCTGGGTATGCAGTGGGCACATTGGGTCCCGAAGATAACACGCATGTTATCGTGGATAAGTGTCACTTTTGGACCACATTTACAGCCAGTAGCAACTTGAGTGAACAATGGAACACTGGAGTGATTGTTCACTCTAAGTCAAGTGTTTTGCAGCTTTTGAAAAGCACCACTCTTCCAATCAATTTGTGCTCAGTCGGCCATAACATAACCCACAAGACCTTGTCTCGTACACTGTGCAGGCTCTGAACCAGATACCACAAAACAATTGAATGATGTTTCGTCAAAATCCATCTCATATTTCATAACATATTAACAAATATATTAGGGGGGACTTACTTTTTTTTAGGTGTTTAGAACCCCAAATGTCATGTTGGCAATTTGTTTATGTATCTATTTGCGATAAATCATGAGTTTAGTGACCAACTGAATTACCATTTGATGTTAAATGGGATATTAATGAGAATTTATCAGGCCTCAAAATAATGTGCTGGACATTTTGAAGAATGAGGTCACCAGAGGGTGAGTTTAGTGATGCTACCCCTCATAGTGGGCTAGCATCACCAAATTCATCCAATGTGACTCATTCTGTTTAGGAATTGATCAGCTATGAGGTCCTCAGAGGGTAAATTTGGTGATGCTAGCCTGCTATGTGGGTTCCATCACTAAATGCACCCTTTAGGGACTTCATTCTGCAAATGACCGGCACCTTATTTAGCTGCCTGGAAATACTTCAGACTAGTACCTTTTAAATTTTCTCTGGGAGTAGTCAGAATCATCTTGATGCATATTTTCTGGACGTTTTAGAAATATCCGACACGTGTTGACTTCACCATACGATTTCCCGGTTCTTTCCAATAATATTAATAAATTATTACCCGTTTCAACAACGCCAAACAGTTGTTAGAAAATGAACACAGCAGCTAGAATAGTATCAAATAGCGACGCTGCGATGTGTATACATTAACAACCATTGTCAAGCCACAATAGAAGTGCAACTACTGATGCAAAATGTCCATTCAGAAAGTCAACAAATGATATGCACAAATTAAACCAGATCTAATTATTTGGGAACTTGACATTCGTGTACACAGATTTGAGTGTATATGGTTCCGGAAGATGCCACTCCAAATGAATCCGTGTACACAGATTTGAGTGTATATGGTTCCGGAAGATGCCACTCCAAATGAATCCATTTGTTATTTTCCTCGATAGTTCAGACTTCTCGCAAGAGACTAATAAACAAACACATGCCTCATGTGCGCGAAAACCAGAACATACACATAGCTTGTTCTGATTAGCCCCAGAAAAAAAAGGTGGAATATATCAATAGCTCAATTGAATCTTGATATTTCACTTTGCAACATAGTAGTCGTGTCATATATCACAAAGACCATATATACAAATCACGAATATGTCAATAGTGCGAATTAGCTTATTGAGCCACACAGTTGCACCAAATAGTGAGATTTGAGAAAACATTAAACTTTTGTATTTGTATGACAACTGGTAAGATATTCTGAAGTCGCTCCCATCCGACGCCCTCAGCATTCACATTCCTTGACGTTTTAATAGAAAGAATGGGACTTTATCTGACTACTCTGGTAACAATGCTGGTCCACAGTTTCATAGCTGACATGCTTAGAGCGGGGAACGTAAACGTGTTTCTCATCCTTATTTTGAAGGTCACATTGTCGTTCATTCTTATTTTGAATATCAGAGTTCTCTGTTAACACGGTTTCATCTGACCTCTCTGCATTTAGATTCCAACTACATTCCTATGTGAATCTTCAGAATGAAATTGTCTACTAAATATATTTTCGTCAATCATCTCGAATGGACACACATCACATTTGAAGACAGCTCCGCTAGATGGGCGATATCTTTCCAAAATGACATCTCAATGAAACAGATCGCCGGCACACATAGTCACAAAAGTTACGTAATTTGACACGGTTCTTGTCTATATGCAGCAACTGATCACGTTTCAGGGATAACCGGTCTTTGAAACTGACCTGACACGTTGGACATCTACAAATAAAAAATAATATCTCATTAAAGGACTCGGGGCCTTAAACGTAAATGGCTCATTCGAACTGCCAAAACTATTGATGCACCGGCTTCATATGCTCTGAAAAACACTTTGCGATACTTGGAAAAATTCTGAAGCTAATAATATTATTTCTATCATGGAGCATAAACCGGGCTGTGGCTTCAATATCCCTTCCATGATGGGATCGGCACAGCAGATGCAGAATTAAATATCATGTGACAGGAATTCTCTTATATATGCGAGTCTCCCATAGGCAGCCTCGCATATACCAGAGAATGCACTGACTTATAGTCATGGTAAATATTGTTAGGATCATGCATTCTCTTAATAAGCATCTCATATGAGAGACTCACATATATAAGAGAATGCATTGGCACACATGTTTTTCGCAAAAGTTTAGGAAGCTCCAGCCAAGGCAGGGTTAATAAAAGGCCACAAGTTCCCAAATAAGGTGGCTTTGTTTGACAATGTATTTTCGTGTGATTAATCCACATAGTAAATTTGAAAGGTATCGGATAATCATAATTTGAGTTAACATCTAGACAACAAAATAATCATCAAATTCTAATTCGAAAAGGGACATAACTCCACCAGAAATGGTTGAATGGATCCAAATCTTCCATGTGCTAAGTTTCATCAAATTGTGTTACTGACTACTGTTAAAGTTATCATGCGGACAACAGATGATGGCAAGACATGGATGCATACCACGCAGACACACGGGCACCGCTCATTTCTATATTATATAATTATTATTCTATGTCAATCAGCAATTAGGGCCTACATGTAAAACTTTGTTGTTATTATAAATAATTCTCCAATAATCAGATTTTGCATATAAAAACTATTGCTATATGCTATTTCTAGATTACTGATAACATTCCTATCAGTCTAATAAAAGACCTCTCCAGTTGAACTTATTATCTTAATATTTCCTGAGAGAACTACATGTACTCGTCAATGATTATTTAGTACAGAAAGGGTTAATGACTTTATATTCGCTGGCGAGCAAGCTTGCAATATTGTGTATGTCATTTGCAGAATGAGGTCCCAATATCATGAATTTAGTGACACTATCCTGCCCAGCAGGCTAGCATCACCAAATTCACACTCTGAGAACTTCATTCAGCTTAAGCCTCAACTGCTATGGGAGACCTAGGATCCCATTGACGTTCCCCAGTTGAAGTTGGTGATGTTCACCCATTAGTTACTTTGATTATGCATTTTATCTTCTGAAAATTAGGGGATATAGAAATTTCTAAGAAGGAAAAAAGTAACTAAAATCAATGTTAATTTGAGACTACAGATATTTCCCAGATGAGGCCTAAGCAGAATGATAATACTATCGGTGCTGATATGTCGATGAATTACTGCTCTGAGGCCAGTCAGAGTGCTTGGTGATAAGTTTATGCCTTGATTTTTGGTTTCACTTAAGTTCAGTTTAGCATATAAATTTGGTTCTTCATTTGGTTCTTCAAAACGCGTGAGTCAGTGTTCTAGAGAGCGCGAAGAACCAAATCCCCATAATATCGGTTCTTGGCGACGTGAAGAACTGCTGAGAACGCCCTCTAAAGTGGTAATAATAGTCAATACCGTAAATTAAGTGACATAGATCTACAATCTGAAAGCTTTCAAGTTTACTTTAATTAGGTCTGATTTAAATTCAACTGAGATTATTTTACAAAACATCCGACATCCTAAATATAAATTAAGATAACTAATATAATCACCTTCAAAAGTAGCAACACGTGATGTCAACTGGCAGTCTGACACTCGATCAACCATTGCTCCACATCGCCAGCATTCCACATGGCCGGTTCATTTGTCGATTCTGTCGGATTTTGTTCCATCAGCGATCGAAAATGGCGGTTCTGAAAACTCAAAACGAGGTCGTAGTTCTGTTCTATTTGGGCGACACGCATTTATTACGAACCGCAACTCATGTTATACAAAGTTGGTTCTTCATTTGGTTCTTCAAAACGCGCGAGTCAATGTTCGGTTCTAGAGAGCGCGAAGAACCAAATCCCCATAATATCGGTTCTTGAAGGCGTGAAGAACCGTAGGGTTCTTAACTGTTCTTAGAGTGTAGATTGATAACATTAGGAAGCGTAAATTATATAATTTGGAAAATGTTTACTAAGACCAAGCCGAAAACAGGAGAACTTACTCTGGCATATAAACGAACTTCACATACAGAAAGTTTCGTTTAGGTTTCGGTTCTTACGTTCCCAACCTACTATGGCTTCCAGAGAAAGAACCGTGCAGTTTAAATTACCAAACCACACCTCCATGCTGAAAAATTGGGCAAAATGCATCCTGATATCAAGCAACGTATATTTTCAAACTCCCAACGCGCGCGAAAGGTGCACCAAAATCGCGGACAGCATCGGGGCTGTAAAACGAACGCGTGTAAGTAGTAATGGGGGCCACTATGGCCCAGTACCCCCCAGTGGGGGCCACTATGGCCCAGTACCCCACAGTGGGGGCCACTATGGCCCAGTACCCCCCAGTGGGGGCCACTATGGCCCAGTACCCCCCAGTGGGGGCCACTATGGCCCAGTACCCCCCAGTGGGGACCACTATGGCCCAGTATCGAATACTGGACCATCTAGGACCATAGATGGTCCAGTATTCGATACTGGGCCATAGTGGCCCCCACTGGGGGGTACTGGGCCATAGTGGCCCCCACTGGGGGGGGGGGTACTGGGCCATAGTGGCCCCCACTGGGGGGTACTGGGCCATAGTGGCCCCCACTGGGGGGTACTGGGCCATAGTGGCCCCCCCCTGGGGGGTACTGGGCCATAGTTACCCCCTGAGGATAGATGTTCCTGTCATTGATGTGACATTTCTGATCGAAAAAATGAAAATGGACTTAGACATTTTTTCATTACTATTTTAAAGTTTGTATAATTCTGACCAGAGATGACACATCGACACGAACAGAATCAATTGGTGGGGATCCTACAGTGAAAACGATTTTGTTGAAATTTATCATTTATTTTTCAAAAACAAGAACAAGAACAATGAACAATAATATATTATTATACATCAATAATATTAACAAAGGACAATAATTTATGTACAAAACAAGGTCTCAGATTTGAAGAAACTTAATTGAACATCCTACAACATCCTACGCTGAATCAATAACAAAAGAGTCTATTTTGTGGAGTTGTTGACACAATCGTTGTTATCTGGTCGTCGTCTTCTTTGCGTTGTATGTATATCAGCCGTCGATGTCCTGGTGAAGTTTAATTCAACAGCAAATTTGCTTTTCTGTATAATCGACCATAGTGCTTTCCAAAACCATCGAACTATTGTTCTGTCATTCTTGAAGAAATCCCGAGAATTGAATAATCTTTTCATCCTCTTTCCTTTCATCATGTGGTGGAGTGCGAATATACAATATAATCCACACACATTTGTCGCACGATGTTGATATCGTGTTGTATTCATAGTCCATGCTGATGAGTTCCTTTTTATGAATGGTAACATATATCGTCTCGGTGGTGGTAGTCCAAATGAGTCGAAGTATACAGCTGATCTTCCCTTGAATAACATCAATGTCCAGTGTTCTCCTGGCTGATCCGATGAGTGCGTGTTCACAATATATGCTTGAATATGCTGTGGTTTCTTCTCTGGTAACAGATCTCTAGCACAAACATGTGTGTTAAGTTTACACAACCAGGAATTGTCCAGAATATATTGAAGTTCAGCTGTCTGCATCGTTGTAATTCTCTTTGACTCGCTGTGACCACATCAGAGTCCACTCTGCGTCGAATTTTTTGCGGTTGAGCTCCAAACTGTTTCTCAGATGATCCCACATGATGAATGCTTCGAACTTCTCCTTGCAGTGTGGGTTTAACCATATCAGCTTCGGGAACCATCTTTCCATAACATTGTATATGTCAAGTTTAATCAGCGCTAAGTCGATAAACTGGTTTGTCCAATCATCAGTTGTAGAGAACAAACACAGAACATGTTCACGTTGACTAGGATGTTCTATTTTACATCCTTCACAGTTTGCTGACACTTCCTTGCGAATAAGTTCTTGTAGTTCTTCAATCATAGCGTTGTTGAGTGTGTCCAAGATCAGGTTCCATCTCGGAGCAAAGTTTTGTGAACGTTGGTATTCTTCATAGTAGTTCCATAGCTGTGATGTGAACTCCATCCTAATAGTCAGTAAGCACTTCTCTCAAAGCTGTGATCTCTATTTCACTGTCAAATTCAGCATACACCAAAACGTTGACGGCTGTAGTGAGAGCTGTCAAGAATTGAAGCTCCAAACGCAGGTCCCTGTCTTTATAGGATGTAGATGCCCCTCGTCGCTTCCTTGGTCCGGTGTCAAGTCAAAACCCCACAAACAATAACCATTCATATATTCTTTTAAATTAATGCCAATTGATTTGTTAACACCAAACATTCCTAAAGATTGATACAAAGATAAATATGATCTGAGACATTTTATTTTGTTGCGAAGTTTGGTTCAAATGGACGGTTATGTATTGTATGACCGTCTTGACTAACTTCCAATTTATTCAAACTGAAATGTTTGAAGTGGAATGGATTGGTACCCAAATCTCCATTCATATCTTTATTTTCGACCAACGCAATAAAAACTCTCTTTGGTAATTGTCCTTGAAATAAGTGGTCTTCAATTTTTTATCTAAGTCCAGTACTAATTGTGAAAGTTTTTATTTCTACTCGTCTGATAGGTATTTTCATTTTTGACTGGACAATTTCTTGATTTAATTTATTTGAGACCGCTGGAAAGAGACTAACTGTTCTGACATGGAACACTGCTGATTCGAAAACAATTTGTCCATCCTCGGCGCCAATGAGGCAAAATTTTGATGGTGATCTGTTTAATCTGATACGAATTTCAATTCCATTTGGTAAATATTTTTCTTGAAGAAACAGATCAGTGTGTAAGCGTCCACATAGTTCAACAATTTTACTACCACCGATCAAACTTTCTCTAGAAGTTAATCCAGCATTAGTACCACCTTTGGTACTCTCTTCAAAATGTTCTGCTGTATCGCCATACCACATTTCTAAATTTGCTAATTGATTATCTTTATATTCTGGAGAGTATCCCAACAGATTTTCGAAAAATGCTCGGTATGGGTAAGTGTCAGAATTCGAAGTTATCAATTTGTTGTTCAAGTAAACATCGACACTGCTGAACATACTATGAAAGAAATTGTTAACAGGTGCTAATTCCGTACCAGCATCCAAATTAGTTCCATCTTTTTTTGTAATTTTGAATTTCACATAAAGATAAGATTGATTAATATCTGTCCACTTTTCGGTTTGAGATGGAATGACAAACTCTATCGGAGCAGAATTATTCAGCGGTGCAATCGGATGATTTTCGATCCACTGCAATTCTGACATTGTAGCCACCGTTGGTGGAACATGTGTTATATCAAGTTCCGATTTATTGCATTCGCATGATCCATTTACCATTTGTGCCATGATTAATCAAAAATATCAAGAGCTCGACTGCTAGGATGTTTTTTCGACTGACTTTTTCGGCGTTTGACAGCTGAATGATTCATTTTTGAATTCGCTACTCTTTTTCTAGGTTTTTGTCTCGAGTTCAAAATTTGATTTTTAGCTTGTGTGCCAAAAGATTTTAAAGCTTTTTTACCTTCAGACATCAACGCTTCTTTCGGACTTTTACCTTGATTAATAATTTCATCTGCAACACCAAAAGTGTGTTTTTTCGCAAGTTGTAAAGCTGTCCGACCAATCGGTTTTAGAAATGGTACAGCAGATCTCATAAGTGATTTGAAAATTGAACCAATACCGTTACCATATTGCCGTGGTACACCTCTATACACGGGGAACATTGTTTTTAGAATTCCTCTCGTTTTCTGAAATGCAACTTCGCCAAAGACTTACCACCAATACACTGAATTGATTTTCCTGTGTCGCCACTTATATTTACACTAATTTTGTCAAAGTAAGACTTTGAAACTGGAACATAATGTAAATTTAAAAATTCATGTTTTACATGTAATCCGTCGATATCTCTTTTAATTCTGAAAGAAACAACTCGTAAAATTTGTACTTCAACATTTCCAACAATTGTGAAATCGGCAATATCAGAATAAACAAACATTAGATTATGACCAACATTCATATCTACACCAAACGGAAATCTATTATTTGAATAAAAATCTTCAGAAGCGTTTTCAGTTTTGTAACCCAACTTGTGCAAAAGACATTGTGGTAATTCAATTCCTAGTTTTGTGTTACTTAAACTCTTGCGAATAATTTTCACACGTTTTGTAACTTTTGAGTACTTGATGTTAAATCCGTATTCGTTTTGCATTGCTTCTCCAAGTGTTTCATCAATTACATCTTGCATTGTATCAAGTAAATCTGCCGCAGAGGTATACGAACCTTTTCGTATATGTATTTCAAGTGCATGAACGCCATCAGGTCTCGTAAATATCTTTTCTTCAAAACGATTTTTAAGAACAGACAGTATTATGGCATCAGTTGTAATCAAATTGAATTTACACGAATCCCCTGTAACATTGTATGTTTCTGAAGGTGTTATCAGTTCGACTAATGCAACTTCCCATTTTTCTTTATCAATTTGAATTGGTTTTGGTAATTGTACAGTAAAACAACATTGAGTATTGTTTGGATACATTACCATTGAACTGTCGCTCGGAATTGTAATGTAGAAAGAATTCATACTTTCAAAATTTCTGCCGACTGATTTTTCAAATATTTCAAACGCGGTGTTGGTAAAATGTATCCCAAAGAACTACTGAGTAAAATTAACCACAGTTCGTTATTTTCACTTTGTAAACTTAAATGAACAATTGCTGTAGCGATTATACCAACAATTATAATAATTTGTGTAAAATATGTTACTTGATTTTTTGCAATTTTTTCTCCACAGATTTGAAATTGTGATCGAGCATCCAGAACAACTGAACCATTTTGAGACATGTTAAAAGTTTTATACCAAATTTGTGACAGGAATCCAACTGTCAAATTTTTTAGGATAACCAGCCCAATGAACTTTAATTTCTCTAACTGATTTACCAGCAACTTTTCTTGAACGTTTACCAACAACTGATTCAATTTCGTAAACTTTATTATCTTTTATATGTTGAATTTCTTTACCATAAAATGATCCTGCGATGTTTTCACCATCTAAATCTACTAATTTGTAAGTTAATGGTGTACTTTTACAAACTCTACTAATTTTGAAAATTTCTTTTGTCCAATTTGGAAGATATCCTTTATCAAAAGTTCTCTTTGTTTTATTTATTCTAACAAAATCTCCAACTTTCAAGATCTTATCTTTTTTCGTCTTTAACTTTCCATAAAGATTTCTGGAAACTTCAATTTCATTTCCTCGAGTTACTAAAACTGGTGCCATCTTAATACTTCTATGAAAACTTTTGTTGTAAGAATTCACAAAATCGTGCAAAACATCATTGTATTTCAAAGTTTGATTATGTGTAAAATATTTCCACATCTTTGTTTTCAATGTCCGTTGAAAACGTTCAACTATACTTGCTTTTGTCTCTGGATTCTCTGTTGTGAAAAAATGAATTTTCTTAGATTTCAAAAATTGTAAAAATAATTTATTTTTGAATTCTGAACCTTTGTCAGATTGAAATGAAACAGGTTTTCGTTTTGATGATTTGAGAATTTTCTGAAATGTTTTAACTAAAGTTTTACCAGTTTTGTCTTTAATTTTTTCAACCCATGCAAATTTTGAGAAAACATCAATAACACAAAGTAAATATCTGTAATTGTCATTGTGCTTTTGCAAAGTTTGCAAATCTGCCAAATCAGCTTGCCACTGAATATCAATTCCTGCAACAATAGTTTTACGTCTGCGAAATTTCCGAACAATTGGTTTGTGCAAAGTATATGTTTTTTGCCATTGTAACCATTTTTTAACATCTGAAAGTTTAATTTTGTTATTTGTTTCTTTCGCATTTTAAAAAAGTTGATTTGCTCCACTGAAACCACCAACTTCTTTTGGATTGTAGTAAATTTCAGTTAGAAGTTTGTCAAATTTTATGTAAGTGGGGACCATTCTTTCAAAATAGATTTTCTGGTTTTAGGAAAACTTTGAGGTGTGAAAATATCAACTGAACGTTTTCTTGACTTGCCACTGCTAGGAGTTGCATGAGGTGTATGCAACTCATCACCAGTGTGACCTTCTTTTAAATGTCTTTGTATCCACAACCATCGATTCCTGTTACCTACATAATCTTGTGGTACATTAAGTTCCCCCAATCCACGTAGGAATGTTTCATAACCAACTGGGTCAAAACCTTTTCGGTGACGAACAACATCGTTTATCAAATCAATTATATTTGATCCAGTAACTGTTTCTGTTCCATAAATTAATTGTCCACGATCATCCCATCTAAGTTTAGGATTAGTTGACAACAATGTTAAAATTTGTTGTGCTTTACCACGAAGTTTAGATGGCACACTTTCCAATATATGTTCACTCATGTTCCCAAAGTTTTCAGATAACTTTTGTTCAGGTAAACTGAATTTTGAATTTAAAGATTTTTGTGAAGTTTTCAATTTGTACAAATTTTCTCCAAATAACTGTGACTTTTCTGATTCAGAAATATTTTTATCATAAACTGATTTCAATTCTTTGTAAGAATCTGAAACATTTGAAATTGCAGGATCAGGAGGTAATTGAGGTTTATTCATTTCTGACATTTTCCATTGTTTGAAATCTTCCAACATTCTGAATGGTACAATAACCATTTTCTTCATATTTATTTGAGATTTAGTTTTTACAAAATATTGTTAACAACTGCACCTAATGTTTTGCTAATCAATGGAGCAAGAAATAATAATGGTAAAAAGCCACCTTTTTGATTCAAAATTTTCTTCTTTTGTTGCAAAGGTTTGTTCTTGTCTGCAAGATATCTGATATGTTTACGCTTCGAATGTAACTTGCGGTTCTGAGCTTCATTCAGTTTTACATTACCTTTTAAAAGATTTTTACAACATTCTGAAATGCAATCCATCACTTGTTTCGGAGCATCGTTGATCATTTTCTTTTTATATGCAGATGGAACTTTACTCATTGCAACAATCAACTCACCATATTTTTTTTATCAGCGGTGCTTTCCTGCTCTTAGTTTTTGAAGGCATCTTCACAGTCTAAGTAGTTGTCTCAAAATGAGCAGAAAAATTATATGTTTCATCTTTTATCTTTTCTGATTGAACCATTCTAAAGCTTCGAATGCAGATTTCGATGCATCAGACAACGGCATAAATTTTGAAAATTCAAGATCAATAACTGTTTTTTTTTGTAACGGTTGATGTTGAGGGTTCTGCTGAGAAGGTATAGGTGTAAATTTAGAATGTTGATTTTGTTGAGTTTGCATCGGTGTAAACTTTGAATGATTTAGAGAAAGTTTTGTTTTACGTTTAGATTCTTTTTGACTACCCCTTTGTTGTGTTTGCATCCGTGTAATCTTTGAACGTTTTGGAGAAACCTTTGATTTACTTTTAGATTGTCTACCAGTTTGTTCAAATGAATTTTTCAAAAGACTTCTAATTAAAACACCTCCAAGGAACCCACTACCACCTCGTTGTAAAATTAATTTGCGTTTTGTTTCCATATCAGTTGATCGATCAGAGATTTTTTTAAGAACATTTTTATTTCTCTGAAAAAACTTTTTTGTCTGTGATGGTAATTTCCAATCATTTTCAAGAAATAATTCAGCTGCAAAAGTGAAGAAATTTATAATTTGTGACAGTTCATCATGACTAAATATCTCGGTGGACGACATGATTCTAAAATGAAAAAAGTAACAACAACTGAATTTATACTTTTGAATAAATGACAGGACCTCGGTCATTAGCTGTCAACCATTTATGGAAAATATCAGTTCTAATTCGCAAATAATTTTCTGTTCTAGGATGAAAATCTACTAAAATATATCCATGATTTATTGAAGTTGCATCTTCGTATGCTTGTTTCAAATGATTGGTTTGCATTTGATGAGCCAAAACTTTTATTTGATTTTTATCTCGAACGCTTTGAAATAAAACCATGTAGTGTGCATTCAAACTTATAGTTCTGCTACTTTTTGATTTTTGGAACATGTTTTGAGTAATGTAAATTATTGAAGCATTTCGATGGTGACCTTTTCTAGTAAACCAAAGCATTATTTTGTCTTCATCTTGTTCCCCCATCATGTCATCGAAAACAACAAGATGAGGAAATGATTTATCTGATACAATTTCCTCATCATCGTCTGGAATGCCATCGATAAACTCAACGTTATCAATTTCTTTTATACGATTGTATGTGTCTTGCCATTCTTTGTAACACCAAACTATTTTCTTTGGTGGTGGTTGGAATAAATCGTGTTTAAATTCAATAACTTTTTTAACAAATTCTGTTTTACCTGATCCACTAGGTCCGCTGATAAAGAAATTACACGGATGTTGGAAAAGTAAAGATTCTTCCATGTTGTCACTTTGATGCCTAATCAGAGAGTGAACTTAATGACGTGTGAATTTAGTTTTTAAAGAGAAATCTCCAAAGCTGTAAATATTTCCAAACATTTCAATAATCCAAGTATTATAGTCTTCTATTCTTCTGTTTGTTCTGTAAATAAAAAAATCATTTGCTATAATGTTTTTAATTTTTGCATATGTTGACATTTTTTTTGTTAACAAATACCCATAGATCCTAGGAACTGATTTAAAGGTTCCACTAGCAAGAGGATAATTATCTTCATACTTTGTATAATGAATATAGTCATGTTCATCAAAAGTGTCTAAATCTAAATGGTGTTCATCACCACCAAATATCCAAAAATCAGATATTCTTTCAATGAGAAAAAATGTTTTGAATTTAATAAATGATTTAATATATTTTTGAGAGAAATGAGAAAATATACTTGTCTCAAGATAGTCCAATCTCTGTAAACATTCGTCGACATCACAGCATCGTAGTATTGCTTTCTTTTCTCTTTCAAACCAGACTTCTTGTAATTCCTTCTTTATCTCTGGAATAAGTGTTGACTGTGCCACCAAATATCCATAAATCTTCTCAGCAATTTCTGGAGGTACTACGCCTGTCAACATCTTGACATGAAATGACTCAACATCTCCATCCGTATGGATATGTGTGAATACCATTGACGAGTTTTCGTTTTGTGTACACCGATCTGAAAGTTTTGGTTTGACACTCACTAATCAATTGATGGTTCTTTTGTCTTTTAATTCTGGAAGGATACTCAACAACCGTTTTGAAATGTTCACGATCATTAACACATTGTACCATTGTTTCAAAATTAACTTTTTGACTTGTGCTGTAATCAAGAGTGATACCTTTTACCTTACATTTGGTGTATCTTCTCCCATCTTTGATGTATTCATATCCGTAGTTCTTTGGCCCAAGTCCAACAAATTTGACAATCTTTGCATCTGGATGTTCGTCGCTCCATTTCCCCAATCTTCCTTCGATAGTTTTGATGTTCTTCTTTGATGGATCACTGACATACATACAGCTGTCTGTATCAAAATACAACACTCTATCTCCAAGTTTTTTAAAAACTTTATACAATTGTAATCTTGCATACGCTGTAACAGAAGAAGCAACAACAACATTTGCTGAATGATGAGGTTCAATATTATCTAAAATATCAACATAATTTACCAGAATGAATTTGTCACCATCAAGAAGTGTAACATTTTGAACAATTATATTGTTACTAGTAAGCAATTCAAAATAACGTGATGGCTTATCC
Organism: Siphonodentalium dalli; assembly: GCA_032622095.1. NCBI lineage: Eukaryota > Metazoa > Mollusca > Scaphopoda > Gadilida > Siphonodentaliidae > Siphonodentalium > Siphonodentalium dalli. The sequence continues at coordinate 25,086,840 of CP136067.1, forward strand.
ACATACTCTGTTTTTGACATAAGATTTCTTTGTGCATTCTTACCCCATATACAATTAATCATAATTTTAGATATTTGGCGTTTTCCTGGATTCTTCTCGATGTTCTCCAATTTTATACCCTCAGCTGCATAATAATCCTGTACAAACTTTTGCTTCTGTTCTTCTGTCTCAACACCAAATGGATAACCACTACATTCCTGTTTGATCTTTAGATGTTTGTCGATATAGGATTTGTATATTTCATCTGTCCAATGCCAAATTTGGTACACATCAAGTATTTTGTAGCCAACATCCATTGCTTTGAATAATTCTGGCGTGGTCCACACTCTGGTTATAGCTCGATCTTCTTCTGAATGGTTGCATGTCTCGTCCTCATTGACGGCACAAGTGCTGCACAAAGTAAAAACCATTTTCTTGTTACAATGAATCGGTAGAACTGGAATATACAATTTCGATGGTGGTAAAATTGTACATTTAACAAGGCCTGCATAGTCTCTAATGTGTTCTTGATCGATCTGCTTTTGGCTCAAAATTTCTGGATGTCCAACAGGGTAGAATTTATATTTGTTGCAAATTGGATACAACGAACACACATCGATGAACTTGATTTCTTTTGTGGAATCTTGATCAATTTCCTCGTACAATTTGATGGCATTTGTACGTCCACCAAACAATGCTTCTCTTGGCAAAATGGGGTCTCGATGTTTGTAGAAAGATTCCATTTGTTGTTTGAATTTCACATCCGATTTCATTCTTTCGTCGATCTGATGCTCCCAAATTGATTCAACTCTGTAACCAAGACTTTCCAGTTCATCTTTCTTCTGTTGAGTTCTTGTATATAATTCTTCCATGGTGAGCATCGTATAGGGATTCTTGTATTGTCTGTTGTTGTAACATTTTGGACATCCATGAAACAGACATCCATTCATCTCAAAAACTGTTCTTGTGGCTTCCTCATATCCATCGACGTAGTGTCCACCAATCTTGATTTCTCCTCCATTCAAAGCATGCTTGATTGTTATCATACGTGACAATGATAGATGTTGAAGCCAACGTATCGCTTTCATGGAATAGTTTTTAGCACATGGGTATCCACCATCTGGAATGATTCCGATTGTTTTCTCTGGCATTGAATTCTTCCTCCATGCCAAATTGCAAACTTGCGCCAATGTTATTGACTCAATGAACGGGTCAATCTGTTCTGTTTCCAATATGTATTTCCTGAAATTTCCACATCCACGGCGAAGAATATCCACGTCTGATTTGCAGTACTTCTCCATCTCTTCTTGGAAGTTGAATATCACGTAATTTTCTATTTTCTCATTGTACCATTCAAAGAATTTCTCTCGATTTTCCACGCTCATCATGTCTGGTTTGTAGTAATCAGAAGACAAGTAAGGTCCAATGTAATTTTGAAACTTTGGTGAATTCGCCCAATGTGGAAAGTGTCCTTTCGCCATCTCATTCAGCTGAAAAGTTTGTGGAAACTTTGAAAGCGGCATCATCAGAAAACTCAGAGAATCAATAACTTTCACGCTGTTGCATTTTAAACTGAGAATTTTGTTTCCATTCATGATCAGTTCTGGTTTATGAATTCCACTTTGTATGAGTGCTTGAAGTAGAAACTGTGCATCTTATCCCTGAGCATTGTGTGCTATTGCAACACATCCTTTGTGATCTTGGTGGAATAACCAGTTTGTGAAGTCTGTTAAAACGTTGTCACCCTTGAATACAAATTCTCTGGAATCCGGTCCGCATGTTTCACATTTTTCTTCGATTGGTTTGCACATGCAATCTCCACAAGCGGTATGTGCAACACAGAAGTTTGGAATATGAACACCTGTGTCTTGTCTGCATTCAAAGTCAAAGAATACATATGGAATCTTTGCAGGTTTCTTTTCCGGTGATTCATATTTTGGAATGTAGCACCTGTGATCTGCTTCAACGATTTCTTTGCAATGTTTGCATTTCTTCAACCCCGCACATATATGTCTGTTTGATTTATTGATGAGAATTTCTTCATCACAATTGTTGCATAGTTGAACCAAATCACATATTTTTCTTTTCTGTTTTCCTTCCGTCTTCAAATGGTTGTCGAAACAAGATTTACTTCTGAATGATCGTCGACATGTTCTACACTTCACCAAATTTGTGAAATTACACTGTGTCAATGACCAGCATGCACAAACAAAACTGCATCGATGATCGCCACGACTTTTGAATCCAATGTCACATAATTCACAGTAGTAGTTGGTGCCTAGAAATCCTTTGATTGATGTTATGGTGTCGAATTGATTGTTGTTGTAGTAGATGTGTACACATTTGCTCTCCGAACACATTTCTGCAGGTTCAAATAGAAATCCAGCGCCAGCAAATTCATTGTGAATTTTCACAACATATTCTGGATACAATATTTCTTGAATCTTGTGGAACTCATTGATACTGCAAACTGTATCGTGTGGAATGCCAGCACGGTTGAGTAGATTTTTTGCTGCATCTGTTTGTGCTGTGTATATTGATTGCCTTATTCTTTTCCATTTCTTTGACCAGCACGCAGATCCATCACTATCTGCCTTACACATTCCGACGACAATAGATCTTGCCATACACATAACATCATCAGCATTTTCAATCCGGACAATACTTCTTTTTACTTTTGTCAACTTGTTCTTGTCTGCAAATGGTCCATAATGTAGTGAGTGTCGTGTACCACCTTCCGGAATATCTGTAACGAAGATTTCGAAATTGAGTGCACCGTCATGAATTGTAAAGTCTGCATTTGATTGAACCACATTTTGAATATTATCCATGAGTGTCCCACCATTCAATTCACTGGCTTTTGTGAATGGAATGAAAATGCTCATATCAAGTCCTGGATGATTTATCGTAACTCTGATTCTTGTCTTCTCATTTGCTGAACATTTCTGTTTCAATTCTTCTGTCAACTTCTCAAATATCTCTGTAATGTTCTCGATTGGATCTGTAAATTTCTCGAATTTCACACCAAATTGTCGTGATGCTGATTTAAATTTTCTGGAAAATTTCTCCGAGTTCAGCTCCAATTTGAAATATTTTGTTGGATTGAACACAACACGCTCTCTAGCCAGACTTCTCTTTCTCTTCCCACCAATTTCTCTATTCTGTCTTCGACCGCGTCCAATCTGCCCATCACTAGAACTTTCTTCACTTTCTCCCCCATCAGTTTCCATATCGCTCTCTTCACTTTCTGCCTCATCAGTTTCCATATCGCTCTCTTCACTTTCTGCCTCATCAGTTTCCATATCGCTCTCTTTACTTTCTGCCCCATCAGTTTCCATATCGCTCTCTTCAATAACTGCAGGCCTTGGTCTTTTTCTAACAATATCTTCTTCGCTGGTGGCGTCGTCTGAAACAGGTCTTTTAATTCTCTTAAACATTTTTGTCTTGAGTTTTGTCAGCAAAAAATATTGCGACTGGCTTCTTTGGAGTTGAAGTGTAAAGTGTAGAATTACACCTGCTTTTATAGCTTTTATAGCATTCGCGATGAAAATGCTATAAAAGCAGGTGTAATTCTCCACTTTACACTTCAACTCCGAAGAAGCCAGTCGCAATATTTTTTGCTGACAAAACTCAAGACAAAAATGTTTAAGAGAATTAAAAGACCTGTTTCAGACGACGCCACCAGCGAAGAAGATATTGTTAGAAAAAGACCAAGGCCTGCAGTTATTGAAGAGAGCTATATTGAGCTACATAAAGAAGATTCAAAAAAATCTACACAACCACAGACTAGAAAAATTCAAGATAATCTTGTCGAAATGAGACAGATCTCTACCAATTTGTTTAAACTTTGTAACAAAATGCAATGGCAAGAGAAACAAGAGAAAAACAAAGCTGATAAAAATTGGAAACCGCCATATGGTTACTGTTACAAATGCGGACAAGAATCCCATTGGTCCTTCCATTGTAAAACAGATTTCGGCGACAAAAAAAATGTGAAAACTATACAAAAGTCTACAAGTAGTAACAATACAAGAACAAATGCAGATATCAAAACTGAAGAGATGCCTACAACATCAGATTTTTCCAAACAAGACCGACCTGTTGATCCTACGAATGATTCACAGAACAAATCTGAAGATAAACATCCAGAAATTGAAAATTCCAAGAAAACTTCCAAGAAAAAGAAGCTGAGACCATTCTACATTCCAAAAACAGATAAACGAATCGACACAAACAATTGAAAATTATGTTGTGTGAATAAATTATGAATTGAACAATCGTGTTTTGTTTTTTCAGCTATGAAAGAGTAACCTTTTGGGAAATGTGGGTGGCCCTGAAAAGGGCCGTTTTCTCTTTTCCAGGATTCATATGAATTCTGACAAATCAGGATATATCCCGTTGGGATTAATTGTCACAGACCAAGTAGGATTTGATCTGTGCGCCGCACCAGCCTGGGCAAAGCTGTCAATCGCTGCATTGCACAGATCTTTCTTCTTGATCTGTGACAAGATCTCCACGAGATCAAGATTGCTTGATTCTTGATCACATACTTTAGGTAATGGTCGCCGGCGAGCCAAAAAATCTCTTAGCATCTGCTTCTGAACTATCTTTTGTTCGGGAGAATCCTGCCATTTCCTATATCTTTTTATTTCCGTCTCCTCTGACGAATCTCTCTTCCTCCACAACTTCTTGATAAATTTCTTTAAAGACGGCATAATGAATGAAGATCACTGAAAAAGTGAAAATATTTGTATACATTGGACACGGGCGACAATGAAATCACATAATACTTTGGCGTTAAAATTGACAAATATTTCCTGACGTTGTGTTTTTTCAGAACCGGATCACCATGCATATTTTTCTTAATCATTATTGCATAGCGATCAAACAAATGTTTTTAATTTCGTTAGATCATTATCTATTATTTGGTACACATGATTGATATATTTATTACCTCGTTAGGCAAATATGGAATGTTTTTCTAGTTTTTGGTTTTGGAATTGTACATATTTTATACATAAAAACTGAACACAAGAAACATACTGAACATTTTTCTTGATCATTGCATTTGATAACTTTACTTGGTCATCGTTTATGAACGAAGATGAATTCATATGTTAAAACATCTTAATTAATTGTATATACTATCATGAATTTAATCTATAACATATCGAAATGGTGAAACTAACAGATAATGCACTGAAAAGAAACACAACGTCAGGAAACATTTGTCATTTTTAACGTCAAAGTATTATGTGATTTCATTGTCGCCCGCCCAATCGTGATACAAGTTCAAGACGGATCTTCAGACTTATTCTACATTCAAAGATGACTGCAATACCCGAACCCTTGATGGCGATACTGAGAGGAAGTAGGGGGCTAACACCGCAGATAATGTGGGACAGGCACGCAAGAGAAGTGACCGCGCATTCAAAGCTGATCGTGCAAAAAAGAACAGCGGGGGGACAAAAGCAAAATTCGCACTCTGAGAAAAATGGGGAGTGAATTTTGATGGCGTACAAAACGGCCCTTTTCAGGGCCAAAACAAAAACGGTCCTTTTCAGGACCAACCAATTTTTTCAAAAAGAAAAACTTTTAGTATTGCTTAAGAACTAATAATGTTCCTTGTACCCTATGTTTCGTTTTGAAAAAATCACGCCACGAATAATTTAAAAACAAAATATACTTGCAAATATTTGTTGTTGAATAAATTATGAATTGAACAATCGTGTTTTGTTTTTTTCAGCTATGAAAGAGTAACCTTTTGGGACATGTGTGTGGCCCTGAAAAGGGCCGTTTTAAAATTATCATCTGACTTTAACACCGTTTTGTGTTTTTCTTATATCTTGACATATCTTTCCCATGAGAACCGAGAGCTTTTGCAAATTCATCACTTTTCTCTGTATCTCTAGATTCTTTACAAGGAAGATGAAATCTGACTTTTGTCTCAGTAGAAGCCTTCATGATACTTTTAGTTTGTTTTTCTTTCGTCGCCGATAATTTTCCTTTTTTGATCTGTTTCTGCTCTTTCGATCTCTCAACATCATGAACCCTGATTGGGATATCTATCTGTTCTGCAACGAAACGAAGATTCACTTTCACTTCTTGATGCGTTACTTGCGTTTTCACGTCAATATCCATGCGAAGGCATCTCAGTTCATCTAAAATCGCTTTTAAAATAAGTGTATCACCACCTATAGTCATTGTCGTATTAGCTTGGACTGATGACTGCGGCGCAGCATATGTATTCTGTGCAACAGGACTACTGTATATCTCACTCTGAAGAAATTCTGTTAACGGATCCATCTCTTGATAGCAATGCAATGTAAGGTTGATCAAATTCGAAAATATTTGTATACATTTGACACGGGCGACAATGAAATCACATAATACTTTGGCGTTAAAATTGACAAATATTTCCTGACGTTGTGTTTTTTCAGAGACGGATCAGCATACATATTTTTCTTGATCATTATTGCATAGCGATCAAACAAATGTTTTTAATTTCGTTAGATCATTATCTATTATTTGGTACACATGATTGATATATTTATTACCTCGTTAGGCAAATATGGAATGTTTTTCTAGTTTTTGGTTTTGGAATTGTACATATTTTATACATAAAAACTGAACACAAGAAACATACTGAACATTTTTCTTGATCATTGCATTTGATAACTTTACTTGGTCATCGTTTATGAACGAAGATGAATTCATATGTTAAAACATCTTAATTAATTGTATATACTATCATGAATTTAATCTATAACATATCGAAATGGTGAAACTAACATATAATGCACTGAAAAGAAACACAACGTCAGGAAACATTTGTCATTTTTAACGTCAAAGTATTATGTGATTTCATTGTCGCCCGCGCAATCGTGATATATGTTCAAGACGGATCTTCAGACTTATTCTACATTCAAAGATGACTGCTGTAAACATAACAGATCTTGACGAGATAATGGGCGGTGGGGTATACTGTAAAGCAGTGTACGGTGAAGAAATATCGCTATTTTGGAGGGCACTCAGCCTTGGGATTTACGGGACGACCGATGGATGGATGATTCTGAGAGATGCGGCAGTTGACCTGTACTACACAGAGAGTGACGAACTTGGTGGGTCGGCACAAGATTTACGGCGCACACCACTTTTGGCCGAATCAAGATTGATGGTTGAATTAGCGGCGACTGTTATACAGCGACCTATCGTCATGTTTGATGCTACCAAAGGCGGCTACAAATCAACACCAAGATTCAAGTCATCAATACCTCTAGTGTGGATCCCCCACGTTTGCCATGAGCATTATTGTGAATGCGAAATATGGATGAGGAGAGGAGCCAAATCAATTGAAGTTTTGGCGAACAAAGACGTTCAATGTGGCGGATTCTAAACTATAACAAAAATAAAACGGCCCTTTTCAGGGCCACCAAATGATCGAAAAGATACTCTTGATAGCTAATTGATATTTTCCAAAGTGAGATTTTCCTTTTGAAAAAAATAATTCTAAGTCCATTTTCATTTTTTCGATCAGAAATGTCACATCAATGACAGGAACATCTATCCTCAGGGGGTAACTATGGCCCAGTACCCCCAGTGGGGGCCACTATGGCCCAGTACCCCCCAGTGGGGGCCACTATGGCCCAGTACCCCCCATTGGGGGCCACTATGGCCCAGTACCCCCAGTGGGGGCCACTATGGCCCAGTACCCCCCAGTGGGGGCCACTATGGCCCAGTATCGAATACTGGACCATCTATGGTCCTAGATGGTCCAGTATTCGATACTGGGCCATAGTGGCCCCCACTGGGGGTACTGGGCCATAGTGGCCCCCACTGGGGGTACTGGGCCATAGTGGCCCCCACTGGGGGGTACTGGGCCATAGTGGCCCCCACTGGGGGGTACTGGGCCATAGTGGCCCCCATTACTACTCGTGTATACTATACTGTATACACACATCGGTAAGCCCGGGGTGGCTCGTGTATGTTGTTGCTCAAAAACTGGGTACTGGGCTTACTCACGAGGACCCCCTGTGGAAAAATTATGTTAGCCTTCAGGTGTTTACCTACCATCATGTTTTATATCAATACCATATTTTAGTATTGAATAAAGATAATGTGTTTTATTTATATTATTAAGAAGATCAAATCATATAATAACCAAACAACACTGATAGACAGTTCTATACATTTGGAAACATTTTGAATAAGGTTTGTACATTTTGGGATTAATTTGTAAACACAATACGGTTGTGTGATGAATTCACAAGTTAATTTAGTTATATTAATGATTATTAACCAAGCTAATTCTTATAAAAACACAACAAGTCACCCTTCTGCATGATCAGATGATCCTACAAAAAACACCAAGTTATTACTCCCACATACTATTATACATATTATTTAAGAAAAAAACTGGAAAAAAATATAAACTAGAGATGGGCTTGTATTCAAAATGTTATTCGAATGAAGTAGCCATTACCATATATTTGGCACTGAAATTATGTCAACAGGTAACCCTAACCCTAAACCCCCTAACCCTAACCCTTAACTCTAATCCTAAATTTATTGACTGAATAAAAGCTCGTAAAAAATTATGCATGTTGCAAAAACAATTCTAAGTCGAAAAAGGGGGATAACTCCACCAAAAAAAGTCGGACAGACGTCATAATCGCAGGTGCACAGGTTCCCATGGTACTAAATATCTGTGCCAAAAAATATTGACCTAAAAATGTAGGAATAAAAGCTCGAACAAAATTATATATGTTGCGAAAATTTTCTAAGTCGAAAAAGGGGAATAACTCCACCAAAAAAAAGTCTGACAAACGTCATAATCGCAGGTGCACAGGTTCTCATGGTGGTTGATGTCTGTGCCAAGTTTCACGGAAAATGATCATAAAACGACTGAAAAAAACTCCGGACAAAATTGTGTCCACGGACGGACAGACAAGCTGATACCAGTATACACACACAACTCGTTGCGGGGGGGGGGGGTATACAAATGTGCTTAAGTATGTTCTCCTATTCTACAGGATAGAGACATTATTGTATTCACCTTCCAAATGCTCAGAAATTGGGGTGGGCTTATCTACGAAGACCACCCCATGTTTTGTTTAGGGTAAAATACCCAGACTGGGCTTATCTGCGAGGATTGGCTTATTGGCGAGTGTATACAGTATATATAGGTTAGTAGGTATATAACACATATTATCACAACCCAAAGGTTGTTTTACGGTTCGTAAGCCACGCAAGTATAGTTGTGACGTCACTAATTTATATACTCTATCAAACTCAAATTTTTTTTTTGATTACAACCGAGCGATTCGCACCTATGGGCCCCAGTGGTGGCCGCCATGTTGGAATAGAATTGACAAATTAACAAAACGATTTTTATTTTACTTCTTCGATCAGCCTCCCCATAGCAACACTATTAAATTTGAAAAACAAAATCAACCTAATTCAAAATTAAATGATTAATGTGCATTTAGTTGACAGGCGCATAGCATTCGGCAAAACTCGCCATATTCCGTACCGTTGAGATTACGTCCACTGGCCCATAGCAACGTTTGAAATGGTGACGTAATTTTCGTTACAAAATGGTGGCGCTCTGTTATTGGTGAAATTTGAATTGCTTGTGGATCCACCAGCCTTTTGAAGTTTAACAGTGAAAATCAGTCAGTCGGAAAGAAACTCAATGACGAATCTGAGACTGAAAACAATACGAAAATGAAGGTCACTGGAGTGGACTGTGGACGTTGGACTGGTCAGTGCAGACTGGTCACCACGGCGATTTGACTTATTCTGTTATTGTTAATTACTTGCGCCAGTCCACGCTGGACGCAAGTAATGTTTTCGGTGCGGATCTTTGTCTGTCCTTCCGTGAATATGTTACGTCATAAGTACATACTGTAAAGAATGCACACGGAATAATATGAAATGGTTGCATCAATTGTAATTTAAATCAACATATATACTTAATTTGCATTGTTATCTGGTTTTATTTTGGTTATGAATCGTTCATAAATGAACAATATTGAATGTATATTTATTTCTGGAAACCGATCAAGACGCGATGACGTCATGGCGCACATCAGGACGTCACAAGCTACATGAGTACATGGGCGCGCAAAACACCAGACATGATCGCGTCGATGTCCAGACAGCTGAGACCCGTATTGCACGGGCAGGCTAAACCATTCTAACTGCCAACAACTTCGTGTTCTATTATTATAAATATATATATACTCCATGAAAAATAAAAGTGGGCAATAGTACTGCCCATTAGAAGCCTATTTTATGTAACTTGAAACACGGGAAATGTGTTTAGATCATGTCTAAAAGATGCGCGCCGAATAGTTTTTTTTCGCAGAGACAGTGAGGTGCGAACATATTTCTGGAAAGTTTCTTTGAAGTTCAAAACATTTTCGAAAGATCATGGTACATATAAATCATGTCCGGCCAAACAGTCGAGCGCGTGGTTCAAATTAGAAACAATTGCACTGAAAAATGTGAATGTTGAAACATACGGATTATTAAATGCCCTATTAATTAACTGGGAAAACAACCTTTCTCATTTTCAACGCAATAGACATTTTGATGATATGTTCCCGAAGACTGTATAGATCAGTCCCTATAAGGGCATGCTCACATTGACACACTGTTCGCGTCGTCGCGTGTCTTTTATTTATTTGTGTCGGTATTTGTAACTTACTTTGACGTTTTTTGCCGCTGAAGTGCTATGGCATACACGCTTGACATCATTCTAATCAAACTAGTAATTTAACCCAATTGGTATATAATATATATTAGCATCATCGGCAATCAATCATCTTCACACCCTTCATGTAAACGATGTCTCTATTGTTCTATAAATATATCAAACAACTCCTACGTATCATTAGTGTAATAGATCAACTTGAAATAGTCTGTCCGTATACACAAATATTTCAGCGATGAATGAACTGAGATTTGATATCTAGATTTGTGTTTATCGATCTCTCAAACGAGGAGACAACACCCGTGGTTCAAAGTGGTTTTGGTAAGACAAAACAAAACATGTCAAATGTGTGATGGGCGCAAGTATAGGCAGCTCCAGTGAGTGCATTCTAGTTTTTAAATATGTTTTCACCTGGACTGGTTAGAGTTGCAAGAGGTAAATTGTTCCGTCTACTTCTCAACATTTAATTGTTAATAACTGACACTGTCTGGTCAAGGAAATCAGAAAATGGACACTTTAGAGCTGACTGATTTACTCATTTACCACTGGTACTATACTATACTAATTACTATATTATAGACAGTAATGTTCAGCCATGAACCGTTGAACGATGATGGAACTTGTGGAAGCAGTAATCTGTGGAAGCGGTCATGTTGACCTACTAGTCTAATACTATTAGGATTGTATTAGTCAATTTAGTGATTACAGATTAGTAAATTTAGTTTTCAACGACTTCGGGCTCAGCCTCACCCACTCACTGTGAGTGTGACTGAGGTCAAAATACAATTCTAGCCATCTACAAAGCAGTCGACACACATATGTAACAAACATGTGAAGCCCAGTGAATTGGTGACTGACAAAGTGAGTCAATTATCTTGGTGGGTGAAGGAATAGAAGACATCTCCCAATCACATTTGGTATCGGCACACTGCAGGGTGCATGCAGTGACTGGTGAGAGGATATGCTTCCATGACAACTTTCCATCTATGAGTATGAATTCTGTTTCCTGTGATGGACAGATCAAGTTAAATATAATAATTATAATGCACGGTGATTTGTTTTAGAATTCTCACATATTAAATAATTCATGATTTTAACACTGTGTTCTCGATTTAAACCTTAAGCATTAAGCGGGAGCTCTGTCAGCATGGCTAGCATATATAGTGGCTATTTGTGGAACAATTATTAAATATAGCCCTGTGTACATGCTATTGTCGACTTGACACATTTGGGATTGGAATAATCTGTATGCCAAACATAATAATTCCAGGCTTGGTCGAACTGCCACGACCTTCTAGTTATACATGTACATGACTCATGAGGCAATCGCAGATTATCATATAAATAAATGTTTAATCTGGTAGCATTTTCTTAGACCATGCCATGGATCGCTATGTATCTATGCCCGTCGAGAATGATATATTCCACCAGTACAAAGTTTTTGCTGTTGCGATAGAGAAGTTTGTAACAATGAAAAAAACAGTACAGTTAATAAATTATGAAATACCTTTTATTAATAATGTGTGACATACAATGTGAAGATCCGACTTTGAAATGTCGCGTGGCATTTACCCCGACCGTAGCAATTCAGATTAAGCATGGACGAAACTGCGGATATCCGAGGAGGTATATATGACCATTCCAAAAAGAAGTTCGTACTAGAAATTCCGGAAACCCAAAAACAAGCGATCCGGAAACCCAAAAATAAGCGACAATTCAAATTTTCTAAGTTGAAAAAAGGGCCATAACTCTAGCAAAAATTATCAGATCATACCCAAATTCGCATTTGACATGTATTTTCATATAGCTGATCCACAAAAATACGGGATTTGCAATCGTACCACCAAAGCTCACGCTATCATCTGGAAACCAAAAAAACAAGAGAAAAATTGAATTTTCTAAGTAAAAAAGGGCCATAACTCTGGTGAAAATGGGTGGACGAAACCCGCGCTATGCATGTAGCTGTTCCCCCATGCTGCTCTATCACCATACCAAATATCAGCTAAATCTGCCCAGCGGTTGCTGAACAATAATGCAAAATGTTTGTACGGACGGACAAAATTGAATTTTCTAAGTCAAAAAAGGGCCATAACTCTGGTGAAAATGGGTGGACGGAACCCGCGTTATGCATGTAGCTGTTCCCACATGCTGCTATATCACCATACCAAATAACAGCTAAATCTGCCAAGCGGTTGCTGAACAATAATGCAAAATGTTTGTACGGACGGACGGAGACGTCGACTATATACCCGCCGACTTCAAGTCGGGGGCATAATAATGCATACCGATTCGGGTATACATCTATATAGACGCACTGTGGCTAATGAGAATATTGATGGTCTAGCACATACCACTGGGTATGTTGCAAGATCGAGGCCGCCCAGGATTATGATACATAGATACCATGAGTCGGTTGAGGAAGCGAGCACTAATTAAAATTGCAAGGAGCAATGGTTTAAGCTTGATTAGACTCACCGAGTGAATGGAGTTCAATATATTTTATCTAGTATAACAAACCACTGGTTATGTCACAATCGTACGGTTGTTTATGGAACTATTTTCATTACGTCGCATATGTGAACGGACAAGAGTTTCCCGGTTGCGATAAGATAGTATGCATGTACTTGCAACGATGGAGTTATAGATTGAAGCATAATCTAAGAGTTACTCCAAACATCGTTCACGATCTCGATGACCCACACGTTACAAGATATATGTAACGATCGTATGGTCGCATTTTCGCTATATCGGCACGAGGTCAAATCTGTATGTTACACGCTGATTATAATATTTGTTGAGAGTTTGGCTGCAACATTGAATGCTATGCGGATCTATATTAGAGCCGTGTAGGCCGAATAGGTTGCTACAATACTACATTCTTTATATCGCATACAATGATACTCACATTTCTTTCAAGAATCCTGAATAAGACAACGAATGGTGTAAACATTATGATAGTATTGTTAATGATATTGCCCTGATTAAAGGGCCACAACAATCTTCCCCGGTATACCCCGATTGACTGAAGCAATAACATATATATATATACGGCGGAATCCCGCAGATAACTATTTTTAGCCACAATTCCAATCCGCGCGATCCGATTGGTCGGCGATCTTTCGTCACCAATTTGATACGATTGTTTTGAGAATAATAACTCTCCATTCTCAAGACCAAATAAATTAATTAAAACTTAATTAGTTAGAACGCATATTTGAGTTAGATTATCGGAGTTTTATCTCCGTGTATGTTGTGTTGAATGGGAATGTTGGGTCCTCACATATGAATTCAACGATTATTGCCTGGAAAACTTGTCAATAACTCGGTTCGAATTGAAGTTCGTGTGATCAGATCAGGCTATATTGTTGACATTCTAATTGAATATTGTCAACATCGGGAATTCTCATCCTGATGACCCAGGAGAGTGACTCAGGTCACAATTAATGGGAACTTTTGGAGAACCTATCGTTCAAACACGCAGATTAAAAAAAACAGTGTGGGTAGATAGCGTCAGAAAAATGTACATGTAGCAAGTGCAATTTGACACTAAAATTTACATGTATGGCTTTGGACTGGACTGGCCGCAGTAGGCCTACACTAGTACAGGCCTTGCAGATTCAAATTGAACTAAAGTCTCCAACAGTGACCTGTAGTATTAAAATAACTAATTTCAAAATGTGTGGCCCAGTATTGTGGGATGCCAAATTGACATTTAATAAATAATTGAGCTTAAGCGCAATAAGGAATCCCTTATTAGCGCAATAAGGAAAAATATAATTGCCCTTAAGCACAATAAGAGATTCCTTATTGCGTTTAAGCGCAATAAGGAATTTCCTTATTGGGCTTAAGTGCAATAAGAATATTCCTTATTGCGCTTAAGCGCAAATAAGGAATATTACATAAACTCCCTATAATTCCAATAGTGTAGTCCATGGTGCAATGGGTGGAGTTTATTTGTCACATGGTGACTGTCCACATGTATGCCTATTCAAATTCCATCAGATTCTATCCCTGTTAACAGGCAAATATAGGATAATTCTACTATTTTCTCATGAGGGAGATATTAATTGCACTTAAGCGCAATAAGGATGTATTGCGGTTAAGCGTATAATAAGGAATGTTCTTAATAAGATTCCTTATTGCGCTTAAGCTCAATTATTTATTAAATGTAAATTTGGCATCCCATACAGTATTAGATATATTGGGAGGAGGGTAGATGATGAATCTCTACTCTTATGGGATGCCAAATTGACATTTAATAAATAATTGAGCTTAAGCGCAATAAGGAATCTCTTATTGCGCTTAACGCTTAATGAATATTCTTATTGCGCTTAAGCGCAATTAGATCTTCCCTTATGCGCTTAAGCGCAAAAAGAACATTCCGCAATTATTATCTCCCTCATGAGATCACCCCTCTGCAAATAGTAGAATTATCATATATTGCCTGTTAACAGGGAAAGATATTGATTACACCATGGACTAAACCATTTGAATTATAGGGAGTTTATGTAATATTCCTTATTGCGCTTAAGCGCAATTAGATCTTATTGCGCTTAAGCGCAATAAGGGATTCCTTATTGCGCTTAAGCTCAATTATTTATTAAATGTCAATTTGGCATCCCATATACTGTGGCTAATATGACTTTGGGCCATAGATTTGGGCCATAGCTATGGTCATATAGCAATAGTGTGGTGTCACTGTATAAGGGCTTGCTTACCTCATATGGTGTACTTATTGACTTAAATCGGGTGAAAAACCCTATTGTCATATTATCAGCATCCCTGTCCCAAAAATTGGTGTTTCATTCCGGGAGCTTTGATGTCTCACTCCTCGAGCTCTGGTAGTTTTATTAAATCAGCGGCTCTTGCACAGATCTATAGTATTTCCAGGTCATATACTGTAGCGCGAATATGGTGTCACCGAGGACCTGCTTCCCTAATATGGTGTACCTGTATATGTACTCGAAAATCAAAGTTGCCCCAACTAATACAGAAGTTAATACTATAACGAGTTGCCACAACTAAAACAGAAGGTAATGCTATTGCGAGTCTAGCATTTCGATAAAGAACTTAGGCTTGCTCCCATGCAAACCAATGAAAACAAGAGGTGATATGTCAATAAGAGCTAAGGTTGAGTTATGGATAAACCTATTCACCAGGGGTGTTTAGTTACATACATGAAATGCGCTTAGGATTAGGCAATTGATTGTGCGTAAGCAAAATTGATTGCGCTTAAGCACAAATAATTATGTTTTCAAGAACAAATCACTATGCTTAAGCACAATGATAAGTTCAACTAATTGTGCCTAAGTGTAATTATTTGTGCTTAAGTGCAATTAATTGCACTTAAGCGCACTTCATTATTAAATGACAATTTGGCCTCACAGAGGAGATTGCCCGTAGAAATCATATTCTACCAGTACAAAACCTCGGGAACTTTTTGAAGTATTGATAGAGAACCTTATATAAAAGCTGAAAAAATAACAAGGGGAATATATTTCTTTATTAATACCTGTCGCTTAATAGTTTATTCATAAGTAGGTGAAAGTGCCAACTCGAGATGACATTATTTAACAGACTTGATGGTGAGTTTGCTATGCGCACTTACACTCATGGAATTTCTGCAGGGTAATTAATTCAGTGTTTTTGTGATATCAGCTCACTAAAGCCACAAAAAGCATGCATTTTCGAGCTGGGACCACCCCATACTTTGAAGTTGATTATCGAGGAACAAATATAAACAAAGAAATATGTCCCCTGCCTTGTTTGTTCAATGTTATAAAGTTCATTATCAAAACATAACAAAATTCCCAAGTTTTGTACTGATGGAATAAGATCTCTACAGGCGCTAAGCAGAGTAAAGATTCATGACATGATCTAGGGGAGGGGGTTTCTTCATTTTCAACAAGATAGCTCCAACATTCAACAATAATTTGAACAAGGACTAAATCATGCCAGAAGCTCCCACAAAAATATTCATGATTGCCAATTACTCAATTAATTAATTCAATTGCAAGTCCATCACAGCTAGTGACAGTCAGTTGTGGTATTCAGTTATTAACAGACTTGTAATTATATTAAATTTAATTCATTAGTGAAAATTCATACATGTGTTAAGTACCTTATTAATAAATCATTTAAAATAAGTCTTCTTAAATATATCTCTTCATGATATTGATGATTTCCATCCCTCTCATGGCAGACCCCAGACTCCTATACTGAATACTAATAACAAATAGGTGGTTTTTCTATTTACCAGCAGGTACCAGATAAGAAAATATGTATAGTGACAATGGAGTGAAATCTCCTGGAACTGTAAGATTTATCTCACAGTTTGTCATTGAGCATCAAATTGATTATTTTTTTGTCAAAATGACATATTTAGATATAATTCAGTCTCATACTTCTTGGTGAGCTGGGGTTATGGACAATATTTCAGCAGCAAAAATGTAATTATTTTCATATTTATAATAGTGTGAAATAACCATGGCTTCTATCCTATATTTTTTTATCTTGTACCCGTGATTCACCTATGTTATTCAGGATTTATGGGAGGTGCTAGTATACCACCAGTAGTCAGAGTAATCAAAACTATGTGGTTCATTTATGAGACAAAATACCGAACCTGGAGGGTCGGAACTAAAACTAATTACAACAAAAATTGTCTATTTAGGAATAAAATCAATTAACCCTTTCATTATGGGAGCAGCATTCACCCTTCCATGAATGGAACATTGGAAATATTGCAAATAAACCCTGTGCTAATGCATTCTCTTATATATGGTAGTTTCCAGTAGGGATCCTAGAATATATAAGAGAATATATTACATTGGCCTAACAATATTTACCTTGACTTTGTAAGCCAGTGCATTCTCTTATATATGTGAGGCTACCTATGGTACCTGCAGATATAAGGGAATGCACTGGCACATGATTCAATGCTCCACTAGCGCAGCTCCCATCAAGAAATGGTTATATTATATATTTGAGTCTCCCAAGTTCTTCCAACTGCATATTTTGTAGATTTTATTTTCCTGCTTTACAGAAGAAATTTAATCATTTACAAATTTCCAAATTCACTAAAGATGGATTATCTCTTCCTCTAACATGTGTTGTGTAGTTTACTGGTTATAAAATAATAAAAATAAGCCGGAGATACCTGTCTGGAAATGTTACTATCAATTAAACACGAGCCCTAAAATACTGGACATTGATTGTATGATTATTATAATACTAATGGATAGAAGTGTTTCCAGACAGGGGTCTTCGATTCATATTTATTATGTTATACACAGGAAACTATAAAATACTTGTTATAGAAAGAGATAATGATTAATCCTTCTGTAAGAGTAAGGGGTTTTCAAGTTGTGTGTCTTCAAGAATTGGAGGGTATCACACTGAGCCAAATTCAATATATGATGGTCAGGTATTTCAAAAACTAGAAAAAAAATTAACAGCTTTTTCATAATTTTAGTAATTTTCTGACTAGATTGTGTACAAAACATGATTTCTTATTAGTCTATGATGAAGACAAAACTATTTTTGAACAAATTATGTGTTAGACTTACAAACTGTGAAGGGATTTCCAAACACATTGTGATGCTATCGTTTTACAATTGAAAGTGTTCTAAATAATTTTGCACATTTCATGACTGGAGCTTCCTGAAATTTAACGAAAACACTGTACCAATGCATTCTCTTATATATGACAGTCTCCCATAGGCAGACTCACACATTTAAGAGAATTCATTGGCCTAACAACATTTATCTTGACCATGCAAGCCAGTGCATTCTTTTATATTTACAACCTGCCATATGGGAGACCATTATTTATGATTAATCCTTCCATAATTGGAGCTTCATGAAATGTTTTGAAAACTTGTGCCAACGCATTCTCTTATATATGCGAGTCTCCAATAGGATGCCTTGCATATATAAGAGAATGCATTAAGCTAACAATACTTATATTGAACTTCTAAGCCAGTGCAGTCTCTTATATTTAAGATTGTATGTATGCGAGATTCATATATATAAAAGAATGCATAAGCATGACTGGTTGTTTTTTCTATTTATGCCCCAACATTTGTTAAACAGACAAAAATGCAAAAAAATGGCATTTTTGGAAAAGTATCAAGACTGAAGGAGTAATCTCAGTCATAAGATAATTTTATTCAACAAAACACCCAAAAAAAAATGCCATGAGAAAAACAGGGTATATGGATTTAAATTTATTTCAATTTGCTCTGGAGGGGGGGGGGGGTAATATATATTTAGACACATATGATACTTTTTTACATTTTACCATTTCTGCGATTCACCCACCCCCGCAACCAATTTCTTTCCCTCTTTACAATTGTTTTCCCAAAGCATTTTTCAACACCCCTCCCCATCTGTCTGTCTGAATATATATGTGGAGATTCTATGAGGAAACAACTATTGTTTACCATCTTACCATCCGCCCAGAACATTAAACCTTTCTAAGGCTGAAGGGGTCACTCTCACCAAAAAAAAGTGCTGAAGGGTACACATGGTTTGAAAATGTGCTGAAGGTTTGTGATCGCCACTAACACCGTTACTTAAACTGTGTTTCTGAAAGTCTGACGCCCATGAGCAGTTTGTTTTCAGTTCATTGGAACGTAATCAATTATTCTCTAACAGAAATCATTGCAGATACGAAATCTAAACGTCATGTAGAACGACATTTCAAACCCTGTATACCATTCAGCACATTTTCAAATCCTGTGTACCCTTCAGCACTTTTTTTGGTGAGAGTGACCCCTTCAGCCTTACTAAGTTAGATACATGTAGGTCTACCATTACATATAACGCTGTAAGGCAATAAAAACCAATTATGCTTTTAAAGCGTAATGGAGTTACGCTTAAGCATAATCAGCCATTACATGTTAGATTGATCTCCCATATAGTACTTAATATATGCAATGACAATGTTGTTGTTTGAGCCATCCAAATGATTTTGGAGTATAAATATAAGCAGCAAGCGAAATAATTGAAAAATAATTTATTATATATGATAAACAAGCATAAATTATAAATAGTTAAGCAATAGTTCCTTGTTAGCATTGTTGAAAACACCCCATACTGTTGTTCCCCTCGCAGAGCAGATAGAAAACCGTCAATGTCACTGATATCAACAACAGACTATTCCAGGTGGTTCCATTCCACAGTTGTTTTAACAAAGAAGGAGTGTAGTATTGTGAGCTGCTAGTACGCAGAAGTTGGAACGATTCTGTGTTGTTACACACCTCCTTCTCCACCGGATTTTGACTGACACGTAGGCTACAGTCCTCAAATTTTGTTGGCTGTAGCCTGTATTTGCCTTGTGTTTTAGATAATCAGGCTTAGGAAGGGCTGGGAGCAACCCCATGACTATTTTGTGGTATTTAACCAGTCGCTGTTCTTTCCTTCTGGGAGCTTTACCTCAGACAGCATGTCTGTGACTGATCCATCATCTCGTCTGTATATGTTCTTTTCTGTATCTGTTCTTTAAGTTTAAGAGAGATCTCGAGGTCAAGTGACCAATTTTGAATGGGGATTTCCATGCAAATCTGCAGAGCAAAATTTAGAGTTGCACATACTTCTGAGTGTGACTTGATGTAGTATTGAAAACAACAGGTATTTACAGGGACGCCAGAAGCACCAAAGGGCAAGGGGGCAAACTAACCAGGAGGGCACTTTTCGGGTACCCACTGGCCTCACCTGAGTCAGGCCAGCAAGGGGGGCAAGTGCCCCCGTATGTCCCCCTTCTCTGGCGTCCCTGGGTATTTATCTGGCGACTGGCGGGTCCAATTGGAACTTGTTCCATTATAAATTATAATGTTGGTGTATTTATTTTTGAATTTTATATTGATATTTCGAATCTGACAAATATAAGTTACGTAGGTCAAGTGATATGTAATTCCAGAAAAAAATTCTCAAAAATATATTTATAGCAAAATTTTATAATTTACGAAGCGGACCCACCAGATAAATACTTGTTGTCTAGTACCACATCAAGATTCAAGTCACACTCAGAAGTATGTGCAACTCTTTAACTTTTGCTCCGCAGATTTGCATGGAAATCCCCATTCAAAATCCACCACGGCGGAAGACACACACCATTCGTTGCTCTTTCCAATTTTTCGGCATCTTCCCGCTTACGAAAACTTCTTATTTGATCGCATTTTGCCAATTTAAGCTCCATATATCTGTCTTTTTATAACGATATCCTGACAGTGAAACCATGCTTGACAGAACACAGGGATATCCCCAATCTATTTATAGCATATCAGGGGAGATAAACCATGCATGCAGTTTATAGAAGCGTTAGGAACAGGCAGTAAACAGCTGATTTCAACAACAACAACATCGTGGCGATTATTTTTGAGTCCCTTTAAAATCGAAGTTCTCGCACATTTTCCGCCAATATATGTCAGCAGTAGCACGTTATTGTTAACCTCCTCAAGTTAGGAGAGCATACATACTAATTACACATATATACATGTTATATAAATATGCATGCAAATGTTATTCTAATCACAATATTAATATTAGTGTTTACGCCATGTCACACGCATGCGGTCGGGTTCTGACATTTTCAAGTTTCAAGTGTTAGTGAGGTCGGTGATAATCTAAAGAATTTAGAAATGGGAAGGCATACATAGAGGTTCCCGAATGCCAGTTGCCCTTTTAAAACATGCGTGTGATCTAGCGAAATAAAAGTTCCAAATAAAATATTTACTGGACATCAATGTTGAGTATTGGAACTTGAGAATGTGTCGTCATATTACCTTCTCGGGTGATATTAGACATCGAATTCAGAAAGTAGCATTATAGCATACATCATATGATAATGGCCTATTTAAGAAACTGGAAATAAATTAGCAATATCACATGCGTGTGATCGAGCGAAATAAAACTTCCAAATAAAATATTTACTGGACATCAAAGTTGAGTATAAGATTTTTAGAATATGTGTCGTCATATTACCTTATCGAGTGAAATTAGCAAAGTTTCAGGCATCGAATTCAGAAAGATGCATATATCACATGAAAATGGCCTATTTAAGAAACTGGAAATAAATTAGTCAGTGTATGTTACTCTGATTAAGAAATAATACTTTGTTTCCTAGGTCTACTGAATAAGTTCGTAATGCGATTAACGCTTTGGCGCTGGTTATAAGTCGTTTTTGTTCCTCTCGAATCAAAACAAGAATAGCATGGCACTTGAAACGGAACAGCGATTAAAACAGAACAGCGATCACTGGCTATGTCACAATCGAAAACATTTATGTTATGAAACCCATTGTGTCACCTTTTGCTGAAAAACAATATAATGCGAATGACATCATACATGTATATTACCGAACTGACTAGTAATACCCAACTATTCACTATGTCACATTCGTATTGTCGTACATGTACAAGATGCAATTGACGTAATCGATATCATAAGCTCAGTTTAAAGTCGTTCACACGCATTCAAACCTGATTTAATATTTTTAAATTTATACTTTTGGAGCGAACGCATTTAAACAAATGAGAATATAATGAAAGTACAAATATACCGCCACAGTCTCCCACATAAACAATATATCGACTAGCGTCACATTAGATGATACTCACATTTTTCTCGAATGCAGAGTAAGACTATATGAATAGTGAATAAATGAGACAGTATTGTCCATTATGTTGCGCTGATTAAAATAGAACGTTCTCGCACATGTTACATCCATATGGCCGCACTTGTCGTCATGTCGATATAACAAGCTTGTTTAACCCTTTACCCAACAAACCGGCCAAAACCGGCCAAATAAAGCTTCAACAGCCTATAATATCTTCGGTCTGTCTCAATAGAACCATACACATATGGATATCATTGGAACCGGCTCCTTGACCACATTGTGATAGTTACAGTTATGCCCTGTGCCAATGCATTCTCTTATATATGCGAGTCGACCATAGGTCGCCTCGCATATATAAGAGAATGCATTGGCCTAAAAAAATCTTTTTTTAACACTTTTTACCATTATTTTCTTACATTCTTTAACAATTTTATAATTTTTAATGTGTTAAGCCAATGCATTCTCTTATATATGCGAGGCGACCTATGGTCGACTCGCATATATAAGAGAATGCATTGGCACAGGGCCCTTCTGTTGGGTAAAGGGTTAAGAAAAGTGACTGACTTCGGGTTGACTGAAATGAATAATCTCGATAAGAACAACTACGACGATATGTGGTCTAACGAAATATGAATACCGTAATATATATTAATTGTATCGGAAGATTATTTTTCTGTGAAATCGGTGGCAGATGTAAGTATAGCGTATACAATAGTATTACCGACAATACGACATTGTCATAGCACTTTCATGCACCGGTTAAATCCAGAACAGCGACCACTGGCTATGTCACAATCGAACGGATTGATCATGACATCACTTGATTCACTCTTGGTTTTGGTGGCGGAAGATTATTTGTTTATAACAAATGTTACCTGGCTGAACAAATGAAACCAGTATAAATTCACGATGGATTAAAATGGTAAGACATATATAGAATGACTTAATACAAAACGTGAACCGTTTGAGGGGCGGCCACATTATACAGCGTTTGCATGGTGCACGCTTATGTGTGTCGGTTTCACTATATAACGGTATGGGGCGAAACATAGCAACTACATGTTGTTTATAATAGTTGGTAATTCTTTTTAACATTGAAATGCTTATTGATTGATCTAAAAAGGTTTAGATCATGCCATGAATCTCTATTCTGACTAACTTCTAAACTTTTAAAACTTACCGTATAAATCATATTCCACCAGTACAAACATGGGAACTTTTTGAAGTTTTGACAGGGAGCATTATAAACTCGAAAAAATAACGCGGGGAATATCTTTCTTAGTTATTACCTGTTACTTAATTATGTACTTCACTGTTCCAACTCGAAACAGCTCATTATCAAGTATATCATGCTACAACATTCAATAACATATGGGACTCGTTTTATCAGCTGATTTGAATAATATAATTTGTCGAATGTGTCAGTTCAGCACGAACCGAGACGCATTTGAGTACATCTCGTTTAGGAAACGAAGTAGTCTCCTCTAGACGTCGATTCGGACACGTGTACACGTGGTATTTACTTTAGTTATAATCAGACGGGAATTCGGCAACATACAAATGTAGATGATTGGTTGTTGGTCACAAAGAAGCATTGTCGTATATTTGTCGATATACCCACTTCCGAAATCGACTCATTTTATGGAAATTGGCTAAATCATGAACACAAATTTCAACGCAAGGTGATTGCTGGAACATTTGACCATAGGAATCCGAAAAAATCGGCGAGAAAATACTCAATCGTGATGCTAAATTCCAATACATTGTGAAAAAGTTTGTTCCAAAGTTAGGACCCCGGGCTGTTTCTGCAGCCTATTTCTACCACAATGCTTTAATGAAATATACAAAGTTGTATCGAATTCAAACCGGCAAATATTGAGGTATTGAGCGAATGTAACTGCTTCTATACCAACCGTTCCATTCTGTCAAAATTAATTAAACACTGTATTTTTCTCTATTTCGTAACTAGAAATTGCAACATAAAAATAGAGATGCGCGGTTGTATTGTCGTAGAAGCGCGGTTGGCAACACAGATGCGCGTTTTCGAATGGTTGGTGTGAGATTTACCGGTGCCCGTACCCGTCGGACGGGTGTCGCAAATGTGTGATATTTAGCTCAAATCTCTATCTTGGCCCCGTCGAAATACAGATTCATACAAGATATATTGTTCATGAATTGGAGCAATCTGATTGGCCGAGGGGTGCGAACCGGTTTATAGATTAGAAGAAACACATGCTTCTTATTGGAAAAGGAGTTGTTCATACAATCGTATGAAGTGGAAAAATATCTCCTAAGGATATTGGTAATTGGTAAAGACAAACTGATTACTTTCTCTAAGTGGATTATCTCTTTGTAGCGAGTCGCATAATTGCCATTGTCAGCTTGGTAAACATGTATTTAATATATAGTTACCGGCGTCGTTTATAACTACTAGTATGGAATAAAACAATACAACCAATCAATCTGGGACATTTGACGTTCGGTACGTAGCCATAGGAACAGCCTAATCATTAGGCTAATGCTCTCTATCGCTGTTCTAAAATTAGACAAACAGAGAGTCCCAATTAACCGTCTCATTTCATAATAAAATATTGAAAATAAAATGTGTCGTGTGTATATTCGTTTGCCGCTTCAGATGACTCGAAGCATCGAATGTCCTGTTACACATATCACACTGGTACGGATGATCTCCTGTGTGTTTTCGCGTATGCCGCTTCAGATGACTCGAAGTAATGAATGTTTTGTTACAGATATAACACTGATACGGACGCTCTCATGTGTGCACTCTCTTATGCCGCTTCAGATGACTCGAAGTAATGAATGTTTTGTTACAGATATCACTGATACGGACGCTCTCATGTGTGTATTGTCTTATGCCGCTTCAGATGACTCGAAGTAATGAATGTGTTGTTACAGATATCACAGATACGGACGGTCTCGTGTGTGTATTCGCGTATGCTGCTTCAGAAGACTCGAGGTAGTAAATGTTTTGTTACATATATAACACTGATAGGGACACTCTCCTGTAATCATCGTGTGCCTTATCAATCAGCTTATTAAATTGCATCAGTGCATAATTTAGACTGGTAAGGTCGATCGCCTGTGTGGATTCTCTTATGTTCCGTCAATTTACATCGTTGATTAAATGCTTTGTCACACATATCACACTGATACGGACGCTCTCCTGTATGTATCATCTTATGCCTTGTCAGATTACCTGACCGAGTGAATGTTTCATGGCATAAATCACACTGGTACGGGCGATATCCTGTGTGGATTCTCTTATGCTCTTTAAGATTACTTGCGGCAGTAAATGATTTCCGACAAATATCACACTGATACGGACGATCTCCTGTATGAACCTCTCTTGTATGAACCATCTTATGCCGATTCAGATTACGCGAATTAGTAAATGATTTCCGACATATATCACACTGGTATGGACGGTCTCCTGTATGAACCATCTTATGTTCCGTTAAATTACATCGTTGATTAAATCTTTTGTCACATAAATCACACTGGTATGGGCGATCTCCTGTGTGGATTCTCTTATGCCGATTCAGACTACTCGAATTAGTAAATGATTTCCAACATATATCACACTGGTATGGACGGTCTCCTGTATGAATCTTCTTATGCATTCTCAGATTACCCAGATGGGTGAATGCATTATCACATATATCACACTGATACGGATGCCGGTCTCCGGTATGTGTCACCTTAATATGTGCCGTTAAATTAAATCGACGAGTAAATGATTTATCACATAATTCACACTGATGCGGACGATCGCCTGCATGTATTCTCTTATGCACCGTCAAATGACCAGACTGAGTAAATTCTTTATCACATATATCACACTGATACGGACGCTCTCCTGTATGAGTCATCTTATGTGTCGTCACGTGACCAGGCTGAGTATATTCTTTGTCACAAAATTCACACTGATATTGATGATCTTCTGGGTTGATTTGTTCAGGTTTTAGCATCGAGTTTGACATTGTAAATGATCTTTCACATACCGTACCAGTAGAAGTCAAATTGATACGAAACTTCGCCTACATGTATGTACCGTATAGTTGTAAGTAAATACCGTAGGCTTAATAACCACACACACAACAAACATGTGGTTAGTAGTTACAAATAACAAATATCATTTTCGAAAATGAAATATTTCACAATGAACTACATGTATGTACCCCACAGTTATTTTTCATCGTTTCGAAAGGTGGTCTTGTTAAATTAGCTTTTGGTTCCGTTGGTCCGTTTGTCCTCGTCATTTCCTTGCAAATCCTGTCAGACGCATGCTCATTCCAGGTAATGATATGCATCCACGATCAGATAACGGCAGTACTGATGTTAATTGAAATAGAAAGCAATACCGACCGTAAACTGGTAAAACCCGTATCGAACAAAGAAGATTATGGTACACGAATTTTTGCTTAGGTTTAGATTAATGGCGACCTATATTGAGCGTTTTCAGTTGACATAGTCATGTTCACATTAATTATTATGAATAATAATTTATAAAACATCTGGAATATCATGGTCCTCTTATGCATTGTCGGACATCAGATATGACTGGATCCCGTCTGACACAAGTCACACTCGTATTGGGAGATACACAGTGTGGGGTCATCTTATGCATGGTCACGCAGACTCTAAATATGTGTTAATTCCTTCTGACACAATCATGTCACACTCGTATGATCGATCATCGATGTTGATTGTCTTATTCCTTGCCAGACTCCAAATATGACTGAACTCCTTCTGACACACGTCAGAGTTGTCCAAAATTGACTGTTGATTTTAAATCTAAAGCTGGAGTTTTTTTTTTTCTACATCAAAATAGTTGGTTGCATCATAATTCCTTCTGACATCCGCAAAGTGTGTCCAAAATCGACGGGTGATTTTACATCAAGAGCTGACGTTTTGTTTACTTCCAAATTCGTTTCCTGTTTTTTTTACATAAAATTTTTACTTCAAAAGTGGTGAACTTATTTTACATAAAAATCAGGCAATGTCACATCAAAACTCGCTAGTTACATACAACTCATCAGTTACATCAAAACCTGTATCCTGGGATATGTAATCGTTGTTTTCATGGACTTATTATAAATATGTCACTAATGATGTGATATGGTCGGGGCTGTTTCGATTGTTTACTGGTTAAGAAAATAACGACATCAGATTCTGAAATTCATTGAAGATCGTTGATATTTTGTTTCAGGCTATCGAGTAATTCATTGATCGTCATGCAGGAAGAAAGTGCTCGTTACGTCCCGCCAAAATGGTATGGATGGGATCAGTTCTTTATCTGTTCATGGTCAGCGCTAAAAAAGTATGATCAGTTCTTGGCGAGACGTGGCTTTAGGGTCTCCATTGAGGGGTGTCCACCTTGGGAGTTTCAAATAAATTCCACCCCCGATTTGGGTTGGAATTGTCCAACTGGTACTTCAAACATTCCAACCTTAAACTCGTGTATATTCGGGCACTGTTACTGTCACATCGGGTACAAACTATAGATAAACAAACGTTACTGTCACATCTGGTATACACTATAGATAAACAAACGATACTGCTGCGTTGTGTACATACTGTAGATAAACAAACGTTACTGCTGCATTGTGTATGTACACACTGTAGATAAACAAACGTTACTGTCGCACTGGGTACACGCTATAGACAAACAAACGTTACTGTCGCATTGGGTACAGACTATAGATAAACAACCGTAACTTTCTTGACACAATTGCATGATGATAAAATTTCTCGACTTTGTAAATTTTAAATATAGAGAAAATAGCTCACCACTTTAACTGACATCTTTAATGACACGAGGATTACCTTACTGCAACCTCCACACGTGTAACAATGTCAACGTAAAGCACATTTACTCTCATGGAATGTAACGGCCGCATGTTGTCACATATATGACAGCAAGTCACGTTACCGCCACATACTACACCCAACTGTCTTCAAGTCACGTTACCACCACATACTACACCCAACTGTCTTCAAGTCACGTGACCGCCACATACTACACCCAACTGTATTCAAGTCACGTGACCGCCGCATACTACACCCAACTGTCTTCAAGTCACGTGACCGCCACATACTACACCCAACTGTCTTCAAGAAAGGATGCTGCATTAAAGGGGTACTGTACGCAATTTTCAGTAAATTTCCGTTGATAATAACGACCTAATATCGATAATATATAGAAACATAAGTAATTTGAGTCGAAGATGTATTCTGTAAACGCTCAGGTTAATAGGCTATCTTAAAATAAAAGTTAATAATTTGATATAAATTGAATTTATGACTGGAGCCATAAAATGGCGTAAATTAAATTACGAATTTTCGCGTACAAGACATAATCAAATTAATTGAGGGATAGTGGATTGGTAAATCCATGGCACACACGATCGTTTAAAACATTATGCTGATACGGGGAGGAAACTCAAGCCACTCACTGACTAGTGACAATACAATAACTGAAATGAGTATACAGGACTAGTATGCATATAATATAACTTTTATTTGGTTGAAAACTGTGCAACAAATACTCGACAATGACAATTTGTATTTTTGCATTCCGGTAAATTTTCCATCCATAACACTACTTCGTACTCAACAGACTTTCATATAATGGAAAAATTGCTACCTTATTCTACGACTCAGAGACTATATAAACCATCAACAACTTTTGAGGACAGTATCCCTTTAAGTTGACATCATATGTCTTGTTTTGCATCACAGTGCATTATTTTGAACTCAATTTATCATCAGGCGTCGTCTAGAGATGGCCAGTGTTCACGCAATTTATATCCTAGTAGTAGTTTTGCTTGTCGTAATGAGGTATTTGGTGACTAATTGACGGGTTACAGGATCAAAATTCATACACAATAAATGTTTACATCATACACACTACAAAAAGTCTAGATGAAAACATAATTTCGTGACAATTAGCATCGTACGGATATACAACATTTAGTATGGAAGCCATGCACACTTTTGGGTACGAGAATGATATTTTTGCATGGTTTTCAACGATCATTCTCAGTTGAATATTTTATTCGGAACAGAAAGTCACTGATTCGTCATGGGGATCAGTTGGCTTATATTTTATTTTAAAATGATCCCCGAATTCAAGACCTCCTAAAGTGACAACATAAATATTTATTTCTTTTCGTTTTTTTTATTATTTTCATGTCAATTTGCTTAGAATTGCCTGGAACGACGTACGTATGGCATATATACAGCAGTTTCTAAATACAAACAACAAGTCATTTCATTTTAAACGTAATGCTTCAATGAAGATGGTCGTTTGAAGTTAAGACTGTTTCGCAAAATTAGCCGATAATTCTGAATACATGTATATTATAGGTTGTATAACGGTTGCTGCCAAATTGAAACATGTGGTGGGTCGGGGCGGAACCCAAATTTTAAATAAAGAAAGGAAAAGATTAGAGGAGATCAATATGGAAACATCACGGACAGTTCATTGAAAGACTTGTGATGGAAACATTCACACCAAATTCCATAAAAGTCATATAGCCCATGGCTGATATATTCAGGTGGGTTGACATCAAACGGCATTTCCAGATAAACAAAGAAAATGATAACTATAAAACTTAAAATGAAAAAAAACAAAAACCATAATGTTGTACTGTTTTGAAAGCGCATGGAAGGCGAACCACCACGCTAAGTCCTTTAAAAAAAAATAAGTTGGTGCGCGCATCCGCCGACGCGAAAAACCTTTTTAGTTTTAAGGCATCGAACTAAATTCAGAACGTTCGGGTGGTACCTCTTTAAGAACAGGATGTATGTTTATGTACGGACATGCGCAGTCTCTTAGTCCTCCATCAATCGGGAATAGAATATCAATTTTGTGCAAACATAATTCCCGTATTTCTTTGATTATCAAGATTCATTTTCCCACCCTCCCACCCCAGTATTATGTTAGCACCTTGAGATTTATGTTTAATCTCTCACTAATCCGTCTCTTGAAATTCCAAAACTTTTATTATGGCTACATATAGGTTACCACTATTACTAAGGTAATAGCTAGATTATTGATGCTAGGTGTGTTTTTGAAAGATTGTTATATATCAGCAGGTGGGAGGGCGGTTATTGGCCTCCACCTTCTTGACAATATATTTTGTTTAAGTTATTATTGGTTGTTTACGTTTATAATAATACACAGCCCAATTGAATCTGAACTACAGTGTTTGTTGTCAATGAACACGCTCATCGCCTGTGTTATCCTCTTGTTCCTATACATAGGCATTGAGATTCTGAAGAACATAAATACGTTTATGAAAAAAAATTGAAAGTCCGTCTTTGTGTATATATTTTACCATCGCTCTTTTTTCCGATCAATGTTTTTGATGATTTCAAAAAATAGAAGTTTGTCGTAATCTGTGATTATATCATCCTTAAATATCGGTATGCTGTTGCTTTTTCGAGCGTAAAACGTGCCCGAAATCTCGACGCAGTCAAGATAACACATTTCTGTTCCGATTCCGGTTCCCAATTTGTTTTACGGCTCTTCCATTTAACAGTTCCGGTTTCGGTTGTCCGGATGGCGGAAGCGGCTAAATTTTCATCGGTTCAGCTAATCTCGATTTAGAAGACATAATTATAAGAATAGAGACGATTTAGAAGATAAAACAAATAAGAAGATAGACGATTTAGAAGATAGCATTATAAGACAGATACATTAGAAGATAGCATTATAAGTCAGACAAATTAGAAGATAGCATTATAAGAATACATACAGTTAGAAGATATACAAGAGACAGTCCAGACACGGCCTTAAAAGATTTTCTTGGTTGGTTCAAGAGAAAACCAAGTCCAGAAGGCGTGGACTTGCGACGATGTTAAGAAGAAGTCCTACAGGCATGGACTTGCCACAAGGTTGAGAAGACGGGGATGGGAAGCGAGACGACTGACCGGGAAGACAAAGATACATGTAAAAAATTTTGTTAAATAAATAAAAGATTATAATCCAAACTTTGTGTTCAATTGCAAGGGACCCTGGGTTTGGGCCCTTGTAGTATACCTAGCGAGATACCACTGGCCCTATTTCCTCATAAATAGCATATATGAAAAATATGGTGATAGCAGCATATTTGATAGAATAAAAGTGACCAATTTCCACGTACCTGGCACAGGATAACCCCTTGCACCCAGGCTGCCTCATAAGCCGTAACTTTAATTAGAAACACCGCGTTTTGAGCACGTAGGGATTCCGATAGTATCACACACTCGGTGTCCGCTACCATTGTGCTTCTTTATTACCACCAACGGCGTGTATATTTTGAATTTTTGATAAGTGGTATTCTATTATTTGTTTTCGACTGACAGACCCACTTTATTGAGAAAAAAACAATACGTACACCAACTTATTAGAAAAAAGGCCTAAATTTTATTGAGATCCAATAAGCCGTGGCTGAGATATATGCGCGGACAAACATAAAACAGTATTTTCACATACACAAAGGATAACTCTATATTAAAACAACACGCAACATAACGTCTTTTTGTGAAAATCCTTATCAAATGTCATTTAGATAAGATAACCCATGGCCGGGTATTATGCCCTGACGGACGGACAGATGGACAGACAGTGGAGACGGACAAAATCAATCCAGTATACCACCCGGTGGGCGTTTAATATATGTATTAAAGGCACCAGGTTCATACTATATTTACACAGTCCGTTTCTGTTACCCTTTATCCTGTTCCGTGATTGGCCAACTGCCAATTGTGTCACCCGTTTCATACACCAAAATACAGAGATTCGTAACACAAACGCGACGTCAGAGATTGTTGAGCTATAATCTGACCTAATCACTAGATACGACCAGCAGAATAATAGGGCGTGCTTTTAAACGTTCAGCCGAATTGGATCTGATACCAGTTATTTATATATATGGATGGCGGGAGCTGGGGTAGCCCAGGTTTTCTTCCGATGATGTCCGGGGAGGATATATATACTCAGGGTAGTTACAACATTGGTAGTTACATCGGTACATATGCATTGCGTTTACTATGGACAGAGAGTACATGTATATATGCATATGGTATCAACATATCCGGCATCAGAAGTATAGATATTTTGGCATCTGGCTGACAGGGTTTTGACATCCGGGATAGGCCGAATCAGTCCCGCAACTAGGCATCAGAAAAGGGGAGGAGTGGGAACCGACTCCGCTTGCATGGTATATGATCAGTTTATCTTCATATTACAATTATATCCCAATTATTCAGATGAAGACTACAGTAAGTGCCTCACTTATCTCATTTACGAGCTATCACATCATGGCATGCTACTTTTAATGGGAGACTTTAATGCAAACTTACAACGTCCATGTGTATGCCCTCGCACTTTAGGCACCGCACATAATTCTAGAGCAAGTCTTCTTATTCAATTTTTATTTATGCATACCATGTTATCACTTATATTGTCACCTATCAGCAAAGGTCCCGATTGCATCACCCTCACTGATAGACCATGTCATTGTCAGAGAATGTAAAGTAGTCATAATTCGCAATATTGAAAATTTCGATGACAAAGCAATTAACACGTCAAACCACCGACAGTGAGTTCGGTACCATAAGTATGTAAATTGGAAGAAAATAGATAAAGAAATGTATCAGAATAGAGTTAAAAGGGATATTTCAAACCTCAATGTTAAAATAAACTCGAAGAGTGACATTGACTCACTCTATTCACAGCTATTTCTCTGGGCTGTATACATGTCCATTACATACGAACTGAACGCAATCAATGGAAAAGTTGACAAATTTTGATCTGATAGTCAAACTGTCAAACAGAAATAGGCATCCCTGACTTCGTTAATTATGTCTCACTGGCAGAATTGACTGGCACAATAAAGCTCAAAGTAAACAAGACAGGTTGTCCTGATGAGCCAATCCTGTGATTTTTAAACACATTTTTTATCCCTATAAGGCACTGTATGCTTGTCGTATGTGGATCAAACGCATGCATCACTTACCAAAACGTACCAGCACGATATTCGCTTTATCTTTATTGGGACGATTGTCGATAGAGTACGAGCTGCATAAAAGAAAATTGTTACACTTGTAAATCTCCACAAAAGCCACAGAGCGGCTCTTAATGTAATATTATTCAGCTTCCATGGCCACAGGCTGTTTGGTCGTTCAATTGAAGGCTTTCTGAAAGGAATAACTGAAATTATCAAAGAAATCAATATCACTATCTCACGTCTTTCACGGAAACAGGTGTTTTCCGTCCCAGGCGGTGATTGGAGATAGCCTTGTTGAATATTATGCCCACAGGGTGCATCTTAGTGCACAGCTAGACGAAACCCTAAGCTTCCTATTCAATGTGAAGCTAGATGTCCACGCATCGTGGAGACTCTGGGAATTGTGCTGTAATGCACCCGATTACTAGCATATGTGTATAAAAATGGCGATATTTTTTGCAAAATCAAGTACAATAGTGATGCTACGGGTATATCAATGCCATAATGCATTCGTTAATCTTCTTACCCATTTGTATCATGGTTGCATGTCAGATGGTGACGAGGAATACATTCTGCAGGTATGCAATAATCAACAGGTCTTGGAAAAATAGCATCCCAGTTAGCACACCCACGTTGGGCCAACGTTGGGCCAACGTTATTTCAATCGTTGGGCCAACATTGGAATCCAACGTTGGCCCAACTATGGCTGTTGTCGCTGGCTCGGCGTCGGCTCGACGTCGGATCCCGTCGTCGACTCGACGGTGGTTCGACGTCGAGCCGACGTTGGTGCGCCGTCGGGCACCCGACGTTGAAACGACGTCGAACCAACGGTGAATTCCACTAATAATACGACGTTGGGCCAACGTTGGGCCAACGTCATTTCTATCAACATTGGAATCCAACGTTGGGCCAACTATGGCTGTTGCCGCTGGCTCGACGTCGGATCCCGTCGTCGACTCGACGGTGGTTCGACGTCGATCCGACGGTGGTGCGCCGTCGGGCACCCGACGTTGAAACGACGTCGAACCAACGATGAATTCCACTAATAATACGACGTTGGGCCAACGTCATTTATATCAACGTTGGAATCCAACGTTGGGCCAACTATGGTTGTTGCCGCTGGCTCGGCGTCGGCTCGGCGTCGGATCCCGTCGTCGACTCGACGGTGGTTCGACGTCGAGCCGACGTTGGTGCGCCGTCGGGCACCCGACGTTGAAACGACGTCGAATCAACGGTGAATTCCACTAAGAATACGACGTTGGGGCAACGTTGGGCCAACGTTGTGTTTGGGCATTGACAGGGACGGATCGAGGCTCCATTCGTAGGGTCGATTCCCCTCACATTAGGGCGTCCTTATAAAATTAACATCCGATGAGATACAACATACCAATACATTTAAAGTCCCACATAATATTTGCAACTTCAAAGTATTATAATTGGAAACAACATTCAATTTCACAAATATGAAACCAGAATAAAATGAAACATATAAAAATAAAAGTGTATGCCGATTTAAATAAAGACAAAATGACATGTCATTAGTTGTTGATTTTAAGAATCTTGACCATCTACTCACTCTAAAGAAAAATATTTTTTATTGGTCTCCTGAATAAAGTTATCGAAAATGCTACATATTTTTGTTTAGCTTATATATCCCTTTACCATACAAAAGAAATGTCTTTATTTCAGCTTAATTTGCGATTTTGTGCTCTCGATAATGTTGGGAACAAAATATTCAAACATTATGTGGCTTTAAACTTAGGTCAGGTTACATCTTCTTCGAACATCATTATTCTGGAGGGTGATCTGATGTAGATGTGCAAAAATTTGAAACGGCTCAAAGTACATATGATTAAATTAAACCTAGTAATTGCTCATGTACGTACCAGTGCTATTATATAGAGGGAACTCTGTGCATGGTGATATACAATGTCACATAAGAAAGAATATCGCGTTTTTGCAATCCGTTTTCTAATTAGTCCATGATACTGTAGATTCTGATTATATAAATTCAATACATGCATGTACAGCAATTAATTTTATCTGTTGACATATTATGAAATGAGCAATTACTAAGCTTATTTGTATCTATGCACATGTGTATGCCACTTGTTGCATATGTTGGAATGATTTATCTGGGAGAAATTAAACCCATGGATCCATAAAGATTAATTTATGTATACAAAACCCAACATATTATATGAAATATAATATTTTCATCATTCCATGATCTGTCATGAACTGGATTCAGTGTACTCATGGCTCATGCATATATGTATGCAGGAACTTGGCTTGTATGAAACAACTGTTTTGTAGGGCATTGATTGACAATTCTTCTGAAGAAATCATATCGCGAGAAAAACCATTTTATATTCACCTCCTTGAATATCTGGAATTTACCATTTTCATAGGTTATCATTACGTTATTAATAACTGATGTATCAGATGTATAACTGCCACAACAAGATGAACACACATCATCCTTTCAGTGCCGATTATCGATACACCGATGAATGCCGAGTTTTTTTTGCATCTGATTGAATGCACAACACAGGACAAGTAAGAATTTCCATCCAAGTGAATAACCATAAACTGACGAATTCATGTCGTACATGGTGTTGTGTCGGTCGCGCTGGTGTCAGTCGTGCAATAATATTCACAATATAACGATGTGCAACACGATATAGACCATGCTGGAATACTGGTACATGTAAGTTCATATCCCCAAGCCGTTGATGGTTTCGACAGACGAGTAAACTTTGATCGAATCCGCTTGTATAGTACCGTAGCTTATACACAAAATATCCAGGGCTCATTGGAAATTTTCCCCAGCAAATATGCGACCGAACATATTAGTAAATTCGCAAGATATCGAGTAATTATTTTAGCATGTTTTGAATTGTTGTCAGCCGTATCATCAACGATAAAGAGTGTTTGTGTTTCAATGCCCATTTACTAGTACGATGAATATTAAACAGCGGTTTGAAAACCTGCTTTATAAAAAATCTCAGCATTTGGTGACAAATCGGAATGGATATGAAGAACGGGGTTTGAGAACGGGGGGGGGGGGGGGGGTAATATGTCAGGGACTTTGACAGAAGCCTTCCATTTAATAGCTAATATAGTCTTTGTAGAAAATAATATAATGTACTCTAAATATTACATATCTGTTGGGAACCGAAACTATCCAGACGATCTCAGAAAGATTTTTCCTGAAATTCAACTTATGATATTGAAAATTCCAAATCTTGAAATTAGCTCACCGCATAATAATGACCAAAACGATACTCATTAGAAATTTGGAAATGTAAACTATCGAAATGATCTCAAACAGATTTTGCCTAAGATGTTCAACTTATAAAGTTATTGAAAATTTAAAATGTTGAAATTATCTGGGGGGGGGGGGGGAGGGTAATACCTCGACCTCTATCACCACATCCATGTTGCGATCACCCTAATTATTTGTTATAACCCACAACCTCATAGAGTGGGCAATCTTACTGTCAGGTCAGGGACAATACGGGTAACGGGTAAGGTTGTCCCGCCCCATTAACTTCGACCAAAATGTTCAACAGTTAGGCATTTCATGACTGACACGACATTAATTTAAGTTATTGAAAATTCCAAAATGTTGAAAAGTTTGACAAAAATTGGGGAGGGGTGGTAACACCTCAATGTTCAAACCCCTGTAAAATGAAATTATTTTTTTGCAACTATGGGTGTATGCCAATTGCTGGGCAGCGGATCGCGTTTCAAACCCCTGTGACGTGAGTGATTGTAGAAAAAAATTGAAAATTTCATGTCTGACACATCATTACTTGGTAACTTTAAGTACGTGTTTTCATTGTCTGATTTTCCAACAATCAGTAGGAATATTTTTGTTTACACCTCCGGTATCATATTTTTTAAACTTTTAGACTTTAGTAAAAATTGTTGTCTGACATGAACACCATTTTGGAAATGTTCCAGTCTTATTCAGTTTGGAAATTGCCAACAGTTGAAAAGCCTGGGTGCCGGTTGGAAAGTTTCAATGCAAAGCGGGGGGGGGGGGGGTGCAAATTGAAACTCGCGAAGGAGTTTGGTGTCTGGTTCAAGAGGAAATTCAACGTTGACACACCATAACAAAGACCATGTAGCCACGTCACTGATTCGGAGACAATAAATAGGTACATGTACATATTTCAGAAACTAAAAACTTCCCCGGGAATCATACTCGAAAGAGCAGATAGACACTTTCACACCTCAATATAAGCCCCCCTCCGATTAAGTATGTACTGCATGGTAATCACACAAGAATGGCCTGGTTGACAGAATATTGATACATTGGCGCCATATGCTCTGGACCTCTGGTAAGTACTTTCCATTGTCATTTTCCAGCTGTTTTAAATTTTTCGCAGAGAAGTGAAACGAACGCTCTTTATTTATAGCTTATATCAGGAATATATAGACTAACACGGAACGCTCCGTGTAAATAGCTGATTTTTGGTTGGGACCCAAACACCGTGTTCAAACTTGTATTTGTTATGACTTCAATGCATCTTTTTGTGACATGTATTTATCGACCTATTTCGACACGGGAAACAATTCACAAGAGAATATTATTAGGTGAATTTTGGAGCGCAAACCGACAAGTGGATTTAAGGTACCGGTTGGAAAATACCGAATTAAGGGGAGGTTGTTCGAACTCCATGCATAAATCAATCTACTACATAACAGGGCGTCAGACACCGTAGCGAGGGGACTGAACTCTGGTTTGCAGCTTGAGCATGTTATACAACGAAGGGGGGTGGTGCAATCGTAAATTCCTATTCTGGTAGTACACACCCAACAGCTATAAGCATAATAGCCTATTATAGGGTATACAACTGAAAGTGGAACGGTATCCACTGTCGTAGGCTGAACTTAATTATCCATGGAAATCCATGACAGGGACGTGGCTAGATGGGTTTCAGTGTTGGGGAGGGGTGCATCCACCTTGGAATTTTCAACTGCACCCCCCCCCTTTGGGGTTTGATTTCCCCAAAAGTTACTGGCCCCTCACAGCCTGGATGTTAGCATTATTCTAAATGGATCAGTAGTATTGTTGCCACAACCAGAAGAGGAACGGAATACACTGAGAACATTTTGAGATCCGAACCTGAAAATAGCAAACTCCTAACATCTAGACTGGCCTCAAGAATTCCAATTGTTGGAAATTTCCAACCTGAGACCCCCCCCCCCACCCTAAGGTCGTAAAATTTCAAACTGATGCCATTTCAGTCAATTTTTTTACCAAAAGTAGGACAATGTGCAAATGATGTTCCATAAACAATTAATAATTGTTGGAAAATCAAAACTACGAGAACAATCTCAACCTATAATATTGTTGGTGTGACCGTGCGAAAGTTGCAATTAATGTTGTGTCATGTATGAAATATCCAACTGTTGACAATTTTGACCAAAGTTGTGGTGGGGTGGGGGATGCGAGACACACGTGCAACACCCCTGCCGCCATGTCCCTAAATCCATGCATTATCACACATGGATCGTGAAATTTAGATAGTAATTAGAATGACATTTTCTTCCTCATACAGTCGTATGCCATCACACGAAACTTACATAAATTTATTTGTTTTCGTTTCTGACAATTGAAGGGTTAAACTTCAAATTCAAACTTTAAGTTGGTTGTGGAGGAAATGAATCCGACGACGCACGCTTATCGTTGAAATTCCAAGTTATTCGGCATGATATTCTCAACTAAAGTACTTACCGGTACTTCTTCGGGTCCCTATAGCTGGTGATGGTGTTCCGTGGTGCATTATTCAAATAATAATCCATTAAACCGAGAAGCTCACTCAAAACACAAATGCAAGTTCAGTCAATAAACCAAAGCGTTATTTGAAAAAGAAACACGCGACCAGTTAAGAATGACGTTAAAATGACGCTACGACGTAATCGACCGATTTCTCCACACTATGACCAACGTTGGGCCATCGTTGGTCCAACGTCGAAATCTAACGCACCTACTAACCTCACATATCGCCTAGTGCGTTACGTTTTCAACGTCGGGCCAACGTTAAACCAGCGGTAAAACCAACGTTGCCCCAACGTTGGTTGTCCAACATCGGGCCAACGTAGCCATGTTTGAAACGTGCAAAATATGACGCATGTCGACGTTGCGCCATTGTTGTACCAACCACAATATCCGACGTTGCGCCAACGTAATTATTCCAACAAGTCGACGTTGGGCCATCGTCGTACCAACCACAAAAGCCGACGTTGGGCCAACGTAATTATTCCAACGCAAGTCGACGTTGGGCCATCGTCGTACAAACCACAAAAGCCGACGTTGGGCCAACGTAATTATTCCAACGTTGGCCCAACGTACGTGTGCTATCTGGGATATTCATACACTATGTATATGCACATACACGAGTATAGATTGTTAATGGAACACACCAATATAGTTCATTTACTTAATTATTTAAATTCCATAAAAAAGAAATCTAATCGGTATAATCTTGTTCTATTTTTCCAAGACATTTCCCTATAGATTGTACTGTCCGACGATTTCATTGATATCGGCGCCCATTCGGATAATCCCGCATATGACCATACCACAAACGAGAAGGAGGCGTCCACCCCAATATTTACAAGACTATAGACTAAATACTTGTAGCTGTCACAATTAGCTGACCTTGTGTCACCAGACAGCAGAAAGGGAAAAGTGGTTTCGCCATCATGTTGGGATTGACTGCGTGATAGCTACACAGCGTAATGATGTTAACTGTTTGTTTCGACCAGTATTTTATTCTGTATCTCTGTTCCAGCCAATTATTATATATCACTATTTGTTGAGGTCACTAAATGTGATGTTTGTGATAAAGCATTTACTCAGCTCGGTAATCTAAATCACCATAAGCGAATTCACACATAAGACCATCCGTATCAGTGTAATATATGTCAGGAATAATTCACAACTTCGAATAATCTGAAGCAGGAAAAGATACACACAGGAGATCGCACCACTGTGATTTATGTTCTGATGCATTCGCTCAGTCGGGTGGCCTCACTGGCATTATAAGGCATAAGAGAATCCACACATGAGATTGACCCTACCGGTGTGATTTATGTGAGAACGCATCCACTCAGTCGGGTGATCTGACAAAGCATAAGATAATCCACACCGGAGATCGCCCGTACCAGTGTGATATGTGTGATACTCACAATGGTAATCTGAAGCAACATAAGATGATTCACACAGGAGAGCGTCCGTATCAGTGTGATATATGTCAGAAATCATTTACTAAATCGAGTCATCTGAAGCAGCATAAGATTATCCACACAGGAGATCGTCCGTACAAGTGTGATATATGTTCTGATGCATTCACTCAGTCGGGTGCTCGGATAAATCATAAGAGAATGCACATTGGCGATCGTCCGTACCAGTGTGATATGTGTGATAAAGCATTTACTCAAAATGGTAATCTGAAGCAGCATAAGATGATTCACACCGGAGAGCGTCCGTATCAGTGTGATATCTGTCAGAAATCATTTACAACCTCGAGTGTTCTGAAGCGACATAAGAGACTCCACACGGGCGATCGACCGTACCAATGTGATTTATGTTCTGATGCATTCACTCACTCGGGTGGTCTGATAAATCATAAGAGAATCCACACAGGAGATCGCCCATACGAATGCGATTTATGCGACAAAGCATTCAGTCGGTCGGGTGATTTGTTAAAGCATAAGAGACTCCACACAGGCGATCGACCCTATCGGTGTGATGTATGTTCTGATGCATTCACTCAGTCGGGTGCTCTGATGCGACATATGAGAATACACACAGGAGATCGTCCGTACCATTGTGATTTATGTTCTTGTTCATTCACTCAGTCGCATGCTCTGATGCGGCATAAGAGAATCCACACAGGGGATCGCCCATACGAATGTGATTTATGTGACAAATCATACACTCAGTCGTGTGATCTGAAGCAGCATAAGAGAATCCACACAGGCGATCGTCCGTGATACATGTGGCAAAGCATTTACTACCTCGAGTGCTCTGAAGCGACACAAGATAGTCCACACAGCCGATCGACCGTACCAGTGTGATTTATGTTCTGATGCATTCACCCAGTTGCGTTATCTGAAGCAGCATAAGGATCTCAAAATCCTGTTAAAAACAAAACTAAATTCTGACTTGTGACGTAATATCCGTAAGTGCATGGGAGAGTTATCTCCCTTGCGTCTATTACGTACAACAATAATAGTCTACCGAAGAGTGCAATGATACTAAGCACGAAAGGCCTCTAGACTTACAAATGTATTAAATGATCGTTTTATAAGTCATGTCTCCATTCTTTTGGATCATATATACAACTCTACGCTCAAGTGCTATATAAACGGTATATATACGGCCTTCCTTGGGAACATTGACGAGTGGACTTTGTCACTTTGAATCGACTTTGTTGCTGGAATCGAATAAGTTCATTGTCTCAGTGCCTGATGCCAATTGAGGCAAGTGCCTGATAGCATTTTGAGCCGAATTCGCGATTGAAACAACGCATACGACAATTTCGACGCCCTACGGGCAAGTTTGATGCCATTCGGGCAGATTTGATGTCTTACGGAATATTGACGCCCTCCGTGCAATTTTGATGCCCTTTTCGCAAAGATTGACGATACGAACGGTGAATTTTGATGCCATTCGGGTAAATTTGATGACCTACGGACTATTGACACTCTCCAGGCAGTTTTGATGCCTTTTGGCAAAACCGACGACGTCATACTGTGAATTTGTATGCCATCCTGGCAAAATTGATGTCCTATATATTGACTGTTGATTCCTTCCGGGAAATTGAATAGATGTTCGCTAGAATTTGACATACCGGTACCGTAAAGACAATTGGGAAGCCATCGATCCGGGTATTGTTCAATATGGTGTTGGCAATACTTGTGTGATCGGGGATGACTTACCCACATGGTTGGGTTTGCTTCCATTGCTTCATCCCCGGGCCATATATTCCTTGCGATGAGACTTGGGGGTCTATTCGGAGCTGTTCGCACATTTATTTTGTCACTGCTAGTCCACATTCGACCAATGTTGATGACATTTAATCTTAATTGATTCAATCATATTTGGATGTTATTAAACACTTTTGACGCCACTCGGACAATTTCGACATCATTCTACAATGTTGATGCCACTAGGAAAATTCTGACACCATTCTGTTTGCTTACGTCAACGACGCCATTCAACTAAGTTTCGTGTCATTTTGCCAAAAACTTGACGCTATCTCTATAATGAAATAGTTTTGACAGGAATTATTCGATGTAATCTGTAACCATAATTGAGACATGCTAATTTGACTCCTTTTATATATGTTTGTATATACCTGTGACAAGTTTGATATTCAATTGTCAGGTAGAGTATTTACCGCCTACATGATAAAATTCTGACACCATTCTGTTTGCTTACGTCAACGACGCCATTCAACTAAGTTTCGTGTCATTTTGCCAAAAACTTGACGCTATCTCTATAATGAAATAGTTTTGACAGGAATTATTCGATGTAATCTGTAACCATAATTGAGACATGCTAATTTGACTCCTTTTATATATGTTTGTATATACCTGTGACAAGTTTGATATTCAATTGTCAGGTAGAGTATTGACCGCCTACATGTATTAACCAAAGCACTCAATGTCTTAAAAGTGTTCAGCTAGTCACATTTTGAATGGCGTGTCATGGTTTATATATTGACAACTTTAACACCGTTATTTGACAATGTGCAGCATTTTTAGCGATATACCATTTGACAACCCTATATATCAAAATAATCCATTTTGATGTTAATTTAACTTATTAGAGAAACTCATTCTGAAAGACAATTGGACATTTAATGTTAATTATTTCATATATATACCGGTACATGTTATCGGATACAGGTCAAGGTCTAATTCACCTCCACAGTTCAAAAGTCCTTTGCGAAATACATATTCAACATTTAACTTGGAGCTTTGTGTTACGTTCGTACACGATATCGCCATGTTGTTGACACAATTTGATTTTCAAGTAACGCGGACGTATTCAAAACGTTATTCGAATAGTTTAGTATAGTTATCCTATGAGAAAGCAATATAATTACGATAATTATAGTTGGAATAAATTGTTACAAGTCATCTCCGTCGGGAATAATTTGTTGAATTTTTAGATCAATCAATTACAGAGACCAATACTAGCATACGAGCAGAGTTATATAAATTCACGTGACTGTAAAATATATAGCAATAAACTAGTTGAACATAGAGCATTGTGTTGACGACATAATTATGGCGTTCATACATCATGTGTGTATCCACTTATGGATGTAAAATATGCTGGTTTAAATGTTGGATTTTGTATCAACCGCAATGATATTTCCATTTTACACAATGTGAGTTATTCAATGAAATTGTTTTACCCTCATTTGTTGAGTTTGCTGCATTTATTATTCGGTATAATACTCATTCAGCTTCTGTTCAGTTATATTCCTTGTGATGAGACTTGGGGTCTATTCTGAGCTGTTCACACATTTATTTCGGTCATTTCGTGTCTACAATTACAATTATTAGTAAATATTTGCATATAATAGAGAATTTAGAAATTGTAAATGCATAGCGGAATTTAGCCTACTGTGTTTGAGATATAACTACTACAATTATTGCATGAGTAACCAAGAAATACAATTTTAACGTTCGCAACTGAAATATGTTTCAGAAATTACCTACATGCATATCAATACATATAACACATACATTATTCAATGTATGTGCCTTTGTCACACCGAGTACATATTTACGGCGAAATGGTATTATTTCTAATACTATCAGAATAATTTAGTCTATATTCAGGTCATGCTATATAATAACTGAGCTTAACCGAGACACACGCATGTTTATAAATAACCACGGAGGTGCTGTAATTTGATGCCTGGTGAGCATACACTATGTGTACAAATAAGACTTCTCTTCTCTTATTTTTGGCCGACCTTCGGTTTGGTGTGTTTAGCCAAAAATTTAATAGATCAGTTGAATGATATACATGTACATGTCATACTTTT
Source organism: Siphonodentalium dalli (assembly GCA_032622095.1). NCBI lineage: Eukaryota > Metazoa > Mollusca > Scaphopoda > Gadilida > Siphonodentaliidae > Siphonodentalium > Siphonodentalium dalli. The sequence goes on from CP136067.1 coordinate 25,131,261, forward strand.
CGAATTCTCTTCTATTGTATTCTCCTATTTTGAATCTTGATACTATTTTGACTCCTGATAATTCAAATCACTAAGATATAAGAGTATCAATATGATTGAGAATTTGTAAAATGTTATTATAATCATATGTATATAATTATATTGGGGAGGTAGTAGATACGCTCCCCAATATTTACAGGCAAATAAATATATAAAAAATCTATTAATTCTATTAAGAGTTCTCCATTGGGAAGATTACACTGTGTATCATACAAAAGGTCAAAATAAGAATCCATATCTCACACACACAAGTATCTACGAACATACCAGTAAGATAACCAATAACCAATTAAGTAGCCAACAAGTCCAAAATCCAAATAAAGAAGTCATAATACTAAAATCCGAAATACTGGCTTTATGGTATACAACGAATAGATCCCATAAAGTAGGTTCATTACCACCCCGAGATGTCGCTCGTAAGCCTACGTCCTGTATTATAAAAAGGCAAACCGACCATGGATTCGAAACGGTGTGTTGCCGTCTATGAAATCGCATGGCAATCGATCATTCGAGATCTTTTGGGATTTCGCTCTAAACGAAAGCCGAATAAATAAGCTATCATTTAGAGCTCGAATAAACCACCGCGATCAATTATGACCTGATTAACGATTTTTTCGAAAATTAGTCTGACACAATAATTGGCCAATTGATGATGATTGCTGGATAAAAACTGATGTTTTAGACAGAAAAAAAAATCAACTACCTGTCGCGCTGTAACGTGCTCTCCTGGTGTATGTGTGAAATGGGTTGGGACTGTACCAAAAATATAGCAGCTATATATAGACAAATGAGTCTGACAAGGGGGATAATTCACTGAATATCTTTCATTTCCGCTTTGGAAATCTGAAGCGAAACACGTTTTCACAAACGGAACGCTTTTTACGAAGCAAAATCAATATTAACAATAGATTTCACTTGTTTATTTTGTGGTAGGTGAAGCTAGTTAATGAATACGTATATTCTGAGTTCCATGACCTTGTTTCCATTGTCTCCCACACAACTGATCAATTGTTGGCATGAGTGCCGTTATCAGTTTCACACCTGAGTACCTGATCAAAACAGCTGATCGCTATGTATACATGTTGACAGTGCAGTGTCAGAGAAAATAGTAGAACTTTATTATTATTACTAATGCTTTATTTCAGACAATTATGTCCATATTAATGCAAACATACACAGAACAGTGCACCATACATGCGCAGTATCCTTACTAGTACAATAAAACATTCCAATTATTATACAATTTGGATACGTATTGAATAAGTATCTGATTTGCAAACTGCACATATGATAGTATTTTGTTGACAAGACACCCTCTCTCGAAATCCATACACACTTACATCAGCACATACTAAAGGAGGACATTCGATCATTTCACAAACATACCACTCGCACTACATTCCCTTTCATATCTCATCATAATTCTATAAGCATTATTATAACAGACATTAAGTTTATTGATTGACTTTGTTGCATAATTTGACCACAAATGAACACAATATAATGGAGAAATATAACGTTGAAATAAAAATTGTTTCACATCTTTAGAACAGAAAAATATTCTTGAAATCACATTTGCTCTAACACATATGCTTCGATATTGTCTTTGAATGTCCGCATCGTCGGTGAGGTCGTCTTTTAATACGTGACCATGACATGTAAAAGACTTAACAAATGCAAGTTCAATGCCACTGAGAAAAAGCTTTGGAAAAGTTCTTATTTGCAATGTTTTAGGTAAGAACGGCATTGCAACTGTTTTCGTGGTATTAAACGTAAGACCAATGGTACCGGCCACTGACTCACAGACGTTGAGAAGACGACGAAGACCCTTCACATACGGTGCTATCAGATACATATCATCAGCGTAACAAAAATTATTCAAAGTACAGTTACCTATCACGCATCCAGCATTCACCTCATTCAACAGTTCACACATACCATCTATGTACATATTAAAAAGATAAGGACAGAAGCGGTTTGACAGCTTGAATCCCCATCTGACTCTGAATTGCTGGTTTTGGTACCAGTTAACTAATAGTCTTACAATTATAGGAGGCATATCGGGTTTTAAAGATGGATTATCTCTTTAAATAACAAATTTTAAATAGTTGCGTGGGTATAAAATAATAGATATGAACTGAAGACCTATGTCCGGAAAAGCTTCTATCAATTAATATTGATTTTATTTCGAATATTAAATCGGGCCCATTTATGTTACTATTTTTAGAACCATATATGTACAGACTTTCCACAGTATTTTAAATGCTCCGCAGTAACACCATCGGGTCCCGCAGATTTACAGCTCTTTAAATTTGTTATAACATTGCAAATATCATCCTCAGAAAAAGTCGTGTTTCTGCCCTCATGCGAAGAGATTGCAGGAGAAGACGACATTTCAGAACCTTGACACGGAAGGTTTTTAAAATGATCGAACCACATGTCCGTTACTTCACGATCGCCTGTTACACCACCAACAGTCGCAGCGCATCCTGATTTGCGGCCTGAGGATAACTTCCTCCAAAAATTAGTAAAGTTCTTATCATGAAAATCAGAAGCTATGGAGTCAGCTTTGTATCTCTCCGTATCGCGTTTACATTTCCGTAAAGCATACTTAAATTGGGATCCGGAACGACACATCGATTCATACATATACCCATAGCGAGGACGACCTTGGTGAATCCATACACCGAAACAGTGACGTGCGTAATTATGGAGATTTGGAACAGAAGAATTCCAACCCGGAACATTGGAGTAGCTGTTTTTATTCGGACCTTTTGAATTTGAGACGATGCAATGATTAGCAGCCTCTAAAAGCGCTGCTACAATGTTGCTATAGAGTCTGTCAATCAAATCCTTATGTTCGCCAAGTGAACAGCATGGATCATCACACGAACAGGTTTCCAACGCGAGGTTATAGGTGTTAACAAGAGTGTCACTCATCAGTTTGAACTGATGAAGTTGCAAAGCATCCGCACGCTTCCAGTCTATGTTATAAGAAGATGCATGAGATTGGTCATTCGTTGTGTATGCTGGAAGTCTATCAATAACAACAGAAACATTAAGAGGAAAATTGTCAGAAGTCATGTACTAGTAACACACACTCATGGATTTGACAGCTACGTTCGCGGACGAAGTACAGATACAGTGGTCCAACCAAGAAACTGATCCATGAGCGTCATGGAACGTAAAAGTATCAGAGGAGACACCGAAATAGTCAATGTCAGAAATTTTAAGTGACGCTTCACTAAATAAGTGCTTACGCTCTCGCATATTATTGCTGTCTTTCTTAGCATCCACGTTGAAATCTCCGAGTATAAACACATTGTGTGTATCAGAGTCATCAACGATAGATTTAATTTTTCCAAGGTAATGAAGAAAGTCTTCTGCATTGTCGTCACTATCTACTGGCAGATAAACACACAATATCAACGCGGACGTATTAGACTGCTTTACTTTCAGACCAACTATGGGAGAGTCTCCATATGACACATAATCCGCATTGTGGGCAAAAGATTTCCTCCAAAGAATACCGACACCACCATAAGGTCTCCCGATAAGAACGCGGTTCTCAGTCCACAACAGATACACCAGCAGCTTCAAACTCCGGATGCATGTAACGTGGAGAGGGTAACTCGTGTTTGAGAAGCCAATGTTTCTATAGTAGAACAATATCGGCACTATCAAATATACTATGGACGGCACCAGTGGACGATTTGATTGACTTCAGTTATATGACACTAACCTAAGTATACCCATGTCCATGTTGTAAAAGTATAAGTGCTAAAACTCAGCGGATTATTAAAATCATAGTCGTATATGCTTCTGCAACATGACTTCGGCTCGAAAAATCTCCTAACCAGAACATTCTCGGGTCATAGTTCAGGTTCAAGAAGTTGTTTCATGACAATCCTGTCGGATACATCTATTCTAAAAGAAGAATGTTTCATAACTGGTTATAAGTTTCTCGCACTTTACGACACGGTGTCAAATGTTTCATTCACATACCTGACGCTGTCGCACACTAGTTTCAAGAGAGAGACGTGACACGAACACAGATCCCTGAGGTTTTGACAGCTTTAAGGTTGCTCGTAGTTGATATGCCGATGGTCGGGTTTTCTTTCTCCGCTTATGACTAACTGCGGTAAAACTACCAGTTTGCTGGGACGCAGTGTCATACTGGATACGAGGCCTGAACGGAGGTGCAGATACTAACACTGAAGCATAGGAAGGACCGTCATTATGAAAGTACTCGTTCACAAGTTAAGAGTTGTCTGAATTACCAGGCTGAATATCCGACTCACTCACTGTCTCAGTCCCAGCAACGTCATTGACAGGTATTGAATCTCGTTCGTCAACCCGCGGTATTCGACATTGTGTCCACGACAGGGCGAGTAACGCTTATCGTTGGTGTTTTATTGGCGTTAGACGATACCAACTCCAGTTTCTTTTGTGTTCTATACGAGATTTAAGTAATGGTTAGAGCACAAGAATAGTTCTTTACCAGAATAAATCGAGTCGGAGACGAGATTTATTCTGGTAAAGAACTATTCACGTGCTCTGACCGACTTAGAGCACAATTGACCGCACATAATGCGATTATCTCGAAATACGCAAATGATCGTGCGTTGAACACGACGTACAATCCGTGCGATGGCCGAGATGAACACAATGACCCGTTAGCCACACAAATAATCGTGATTACCCATGCAGTGATCGCCGTTGAATGTGAATACATATGTCCGAAACGACACGGATTAACGTGTGCCCCGTTTTCACAAACCAAGTCACTCGTAGATGTGTTTGGAAAGTCAAATGTGGAAGTCGCATGATTGTGTCTTACTATTATTATATACATTGTATAAGTGGATCATGAATTCCGAAGAAGTCTGTCTGCCAGAATGATGACATAGAATTTGGACCTGTAACCAACAACCAACTACTTTTTGCCAAAGGTAATGCTGCACATCAATATTATGTGACAAACGTGTCGCCTTTTCAAGAAACTGTTTCGAAATTACTACCATAGTAGTCCATTGGTTCCTCCAGATTCTCCAGATACAAGTTCTGTTGTTATATCGGATATGTGGAGCGCTATATATATAGTGAAGTGGTGATTCTGTTGGATTATTGGATATATCACTATTTAGTGGTTCTAAATGTAAATGTTAATTCGTGTAGTTTCATCGTTGGATTAGTGGTCCTGAGAATATTTTCGGAACTGGATTAGTTTTGTGGAATAATTATAATAAATGTAATTATTCTACTAGTTAATAAATAATTCAACCAATGCATGTGTTACTATTGCCACCCTACTCGTCCTGTTGATGTATATATATATATACACATATATTGTATTTTTGGTAAATCACACCCAATTCCCAAGGCTGGCAAACTAATATTTCAGTGATATCCCATTGTTCGACACGCGCCACTCTTAACAAACAAATCGCGCGGTCGTTTTAATGTAGCTTCAGTTATTTTACAAGAGGACATGCACCCCCACCGCACTCCCATTATACGCCGTCCCTATATATGTGCCTGCTTAGTATATTAGAGGTGCTCTTTGGCCGAGAGTGGAGCGAACAGGTCGTGATTGCTTCGACCTTATTAGTTCCTCTTTGTCAGAGCGTTGAGCACGGGTGAGATGTGTGGCCGCGCCTCCGGGTGCAGCTGCCCCCGTGCTTAACGCCAGTGAGACGGTTTTGGATTAGGCTTATGGATTTAATCCCAGAAGCCGTGTTGGCCGCAGTGCAAAGGAGTTCGGTAGTGGACATTGCTAACTGGAGTCTCCAGTCTAGCAGGGGCTACCTGACCCTTTGCCTGGAGTTCCGGACTGAAGATGCTGGCATCCAGAGATCGCAGGCCCGGGACACCAACTCCAAGACCACCCACTGTCCAATGAAGAGTGGGAAGAAGGGACACACAAAGAAGAAGACGCCTTCAAGAAGGAAAAGGGACGCTGATCGACGAGCGAAATGGAAAAAGAAGAATGGGGTGACCGTTGATCTGCCGGTCACCCCTCCCCGTGTGGTCCAGCCATCAAGTGTCGCAGCCAGTAGGTCGGAGTCGTCTGAGAGACGCCCAGACAACCCGACCCGCTTGGAGTCAGACGACATCACTACAGCTAACAGGGACTCCGTTGATCTGCCGGATGTCCCTGTTGTCGTCATCGAGGCGAGCGGAGTAAGGGAACAGGGTTCCAGCCCTGTTGTTCCTGCCGCCAGCTTCGACGTGGAGTTGGACAGCCTACCACATCAGACACCGGAATTCCATCTCATCCCGGTGTCCCCCAGCCCCACGTGCAGTAACAGCGCCAACAACTCCGCCTCCAGCCAGAGTAGGCTAACAGCAGCAGCAGCAAAAATAGAAGCCATGGAAGCACAGCTTGAACAAATACAGACACAGATGGAAGCATCATCGGCACTATGCACGACACCACCGCCGTCTCCACCTCCGTCATCAGGAAAGAAAAATCCAGCAAAACGTAGGAAAAAGAAACGTTAGACTAAAAACTTCGAAAAATGCTCTTTTTTTGTTGTTGTGTGTTCTCTAATAAAGGCAAAAAATGAGGGATTAAGGAGAGGTGCCTCTCGGCCCTTTCGAGAATCCCGGGCTAGCCACCCAAACAACTCACTCTACTATTAGAGGTGCATAAATAGTAACGGCGTATAATGGCAGTGTGTTTGGGGGAAGCAGAGCGCTGTTCGTGCCCATGTAGCCTCTGGTAATTGAAGCTACTTCGAAGCGCCCGTGCGAGTTGTCTGCTGTGAGTTGCGTGTGCCTAACAATGGGATAATCATTGAACTATTCATTCGCCAGCCTTGGGAATCGGTGTGCGTTACCAAAAATCAGGGAACGATTGCAACAATGGGATTGTGCTCTAATGATTAAGACACAGCGCTTGTATGGTCTCCGTGAGCAATCAACGAAGACGAATGCTGGGTCACAAACAATAGGTTATTGTTTGACACCCTGACTAGCAGAAAACGCGTGGGAAGGTGGACATTGGCCAATTCAATCATCGGCCGATCGAGGAATCAAATGTGCTAATTTCCACTGGGCTAGGGAAATCCTGTAAATGCACAATAGAATGGGTGTAACATTTAAACAAATTAAAAGTTTTGAAGGTGTGTAAGGTTGGGTTTGGTTGGGGGGGGGGGGGTATACGACATAAACACTTGAGGTACGGTAATCCAAAAGAGAAAAGCTTCAATTTCACTGTTAATCCAGTTATTATCCATAGTCACAATGCCACTTTATGAGTGAAGATTTGTTCGTCGATTGGGTGATTGTAAATACCACATAATCACCGTGTCATCGAAAACAGTTTGGAATGGGAGAGAAAGTAACACATGAGAGTTATCCCGAATGGAAATATTCAGATTCACGTATAATCCATGGTCAGTGATGTTAACCATTTGAACTACGAAAATAATATAGTTTTAAACACTCCGGAACAGACTTGTTAACGCATTGTTAATTCACAATTTATATAACATAATCCACCCACATGCGATTATGGCCTACACATCGGAGGACGGACCACGAAACGATACAAATGTCATTGTCCCTTTAACTGAAGCTGTGTCCGTTCGTTTCCTTGAAATTAATGACCTCGTGCACATGTATCCTAGCTATTGAGTTCGAGGTTGTATCTATTTTAGAATCGTCAAAATTATATTATCCATTTCGATACACTTGAATACCAGTCCAGTCAGAGCTGCCAACACAGTCGCCCATTTGGACTATTGTGACTCGATTTTGGTCAATGGTATCGTCTAAATTGGTCAGATCACACCAATCGTGTCTTCATAATTAAGAGAGTTTAGTTCACAGGTAATTAGAGCTGATTAACTGCATGAATTTTCGCGTGCTGCGCACTCGAACAGCAAGCAGTTAATCAGCTCTAATTACCTGTGAACTCAACCCTCTAAATTGTGAAGACACTCTTGGCGTGATCTAACCAATACTTAAACAATGGCTTCTCGATAACAGTTTTCGGTGGGACATTCAGTGATTTATTAGAGTTTACGGCGGCATAGCCTTTACCAATAGCTTTGTCGACTTGAATTGATCGCACTTCGCTAATTATAGGTCACTTTTGATCGATAACAAATCACTACTTATTCCTTGAAAATATCTTCATTGAGACAAGAAATGTCAATAGATTTGAATGAATCCCTCAGTTCTAGTATCTGAACCTTCATATTACACACAAATCACGGGACAGGGTGGAAACATCAGTGTGATCGAAGTCTATTGGCGGTAGTTTTGAGAGGTCTTGTGCAACGAAAATAGGAAGATCATCGGGATCAGTTTCATGCAACAGTGTTAATATGTCATTCATGTTATTGACATTTTTGTCCTGGTCTTTACGTTTTGTCAGTCTAGATCTACATGCAGTCATATCGAAGAGAATAAATTTGGCATTTTCAATATCTGCTTCACTGAAGGCCTCAACGCACAATTTCACAATTTTATAATTTCACCCACACAGAGCCCCAGACAAACATGAGCAGACGACACACTTCTATATGCTTCTATATATGTGTGGGGCTCCCTGCAGGGTAATTGATGTTTTTTATTTTATGTCCTAAAAATTGTCAGAAACATTTATTTAAAAAAAATGATGAAAAATTGTTAGGCCAATGAATTCTCTTATATATGCGAGGCGACCTATGGTCGACTCGCATATATAAGAGAATGCATTGGCACAGGGTAAAAAAAAAAAAAGTTCAATATCTGCTTCACGGAAGGCCCCAACGCACAATTTCACATTACATTTAAATCATATGTGACCCGCCATATCAAATCCACCCATTACCCTGCAGGGATCCCCACACATATATAGAAGCATATAGAAGAGTGTCGTCTGCTCATGTTTGTCTGGGTGAAATTATAAAATTGTCAAAGAATACAAGAAAAAATTATTAAAATTGTAAAAAATTGTTAGGCCAATGCATTCTCTTATATGTGCGAGGCGACATATGGTCGACTCGCATATACAAGAGAATGCATTGGCACAGGGTCGTTAATTTGTCGAATTTGTTCAATAGGAAACATAACAGCTCATTAATCACAATAGTGCACTTATCTGATTGTGTATTGTTTGGAGGCTTCTGTTTTCCCGTCCTGCACTGATCTGATTGTGTATTGTTCGGAGGCTTCTGTTTTCCCGTCCTGCACTGATCTGATTGTGTATTGTTCGGAGGCTTCTGTTTTCCCGTCCTGCACTGATCTGATTGTGTATTGTTCGGAGGCTTCTGTTTTCCCGTCCTGCACTGATCTGATTGTGTATTGTTCGGAGGCTTCTGTTTTCCCGTCCTGCACTGATCTGATTGTGTATTGTTCGGAGGCTTCTGTTTTCCCGTCCTGCACTGATCTGATTGTGTATTGTTCGGAGGCTTCTGTTTTCCCGTCCTGCACTGATCTGATTGTGTATTGTTCGGAGGCTTCTGTTTTCCCGTCCTGCACTGATCTGATTGTGTATTGTTCGGAGGCTTCTGTTTTCCCGTCCTGCACTGATCTGATTGTGTATTGTTCGGAGGCTTCTGTTTTCCCGTCCTGCACTGATCTGATTGTGTATTGTTCGGAGGCTTCTGTTTTCCCGTCCTGCACTGATCTGATTGTGTATTGTTCGGAGGCTTCTGTTTTCCCGTCCTGCACTGATCTGATTGTGTATTGTTCGGAGGCTTCTGTTTTCCCGTCCTGCACTGATCTGATTGTGTATTGTTCGGAGGCTTCTGTTTTCCCGTCCTGCACTGATCTGATTGTGTATTGTTCGGAGGCTTCTGTTTTCCCGTCCTGCACTGATCTGATTGTGTATTGTTCGGAGGCTTCTGTTTTCCCGTCCTGCACTGATCTGATTGTGTATTGTTCGGAGGCTTCTGTTTTCCCGTCCTGCACTGATCTGATTGTGTATTGTTCGGAGGCTTCTGTTTTCCCGTCCTGCACTGATCTGATTGTGTATTGTTCGGAGGCTTCTGTTTTCCCGTCCTGCACTGATCTGATTGTGTATTGTTCGGAGGCTTCTGTTTTCCCGTCCTGCACTGATCTGTTCACGTTCTTTATTTCTCGACTTTGAATCAACATTAGCTGAGGTCACACTCTCCTGTCGTTTCTTTTGATCACATAATTTGCATAAAAATTTATCACCGACAGTAAAGTTATCGTTCGAACCAGAACCACAAAATAATCTCATTTAACGCTGTGACGTTTAACAGTAAGAGCACATAACATTAAAAATCAATTGGGTGCAATTTTCTTTCGATTTTTAGCTCAACTTACTTTGTAAGTTTGAGCTATTGCCATGGGTTGGCGTCCGTCGTCTGTGTGTGTGTGTCCGTCAACAATTTCCTTTGGCACAGGCTACAGGTCCTACCTTTGGTTGACATTGACATGTAGATTGGAACGAGTCATTTTTGGGTCATTCGGAAAAAAACATGGCCGCCAGTGGCCATCTTGGATTTCCAAAGTCAATCCATTGGCACGGGCTACAGGTCGTACTGCTTGTCTGATCATCATGAAATTTGTTATGGATGTTAATATTGACCTGTAGATGGAAACGAGTAATGTTGGGGTCGTTCAGCCAAAAACATGTCCGCCAGCAGCCATCTTGGATTTTACTCTTTGCACGACTAAATCGTTGGCACAGACTACAAGTCGTATCTTTGATCCGATCACCATGAAATTTGGCATGGATGTTAACAATGACATGTAGATAGGAATGAGTCATTTTTGGGCCATTCCGCCAAAAAACATGGCCGCCAGCAGTCACTTTGGATTTTATTCTTTACATGACTAAATCCTTTGACACAGGCTACATACAGGTCGTATCTTTTGTCGGATCATTATTAAATTCGTAATGGATGTTAACAATGACATGTAAATGGGAACGATTCTTTTTGGGGCCATTCAGCAAAAAAATGGCTGCCAGCTGCCATCCTGTATTTTAATCATTCCATAATTAGGCCTTTCAACTTTCCACATCCCTAATCACTCCATTGACTGTAACAAATTTAATGTTTCCATTTCCAAGTTGAGCTACAGTGTCAGTGACACTTTCATTCAAGATGTCCGCCACTTGACGTACCTTCTATCAAGAATTGTCCAAACTTGTCGTCTATTGACAATGCGTGTATGATGGTTTTTCGCCACTCATCGAACGAAGCGACTGTCTCTGAAATTGTCAAACACTCGGTGTTATCAGGGGTGTTGATACAGCACTGTTATATGCGTACAGGCTTCTACAAACATATATATGCTATCATGGATCAAACAGAGACTTCCAACATTAATGGCAAGACCTACACGGTGCTAAGTAGCACAAGCGCCACCAGCCAGAAATTAAACTCTACAGGACAGGCACCCAGCTCGTCTGCACCGTCTTCTCCAATGCCGAATTCAAATCAACCACCACAGGACCCATTCGTGGAATGTGACATAGAAGGAATAATCCACCTCCCAAAGGAATCATTCATCAGCAATCTCATTCTGAAGATCCCGGACCCAGTTAATCTGGAATCTGTCCGACAGCAAGTCTTCGCGAAGGCACGTGACACATACGCTGACCTTTGGACATATAAACCGAAACCATGCCTCCCAGCCAAACGTGGAGGAGTTCCACTGGAGACAAAACTAGCTAAGGATATTTATAGCCTTACCCAGTGCATACACGGAGGACCATTTGATGAAATCCGCGAGTGCATTTCGAGGACGACTCAGCCCAATGATTCAGCACCACCTGAAAGTGCCCAGTCGCCTGCGCCAACCTGCCCGTGTAATGCTGTTTGTATTCAGGAGAAACTTGCTTCCGCATTGACTGAGCTCACATTGATGAAAGCGAACACTCGGTCAGAGTTATCCACAATACACCATACACGAGAAGCTATCTGGAATAGATACAGGACTCACGACCATCAAAAGCACGCAACTGGAAATGTCGGAGACTGTTTGCATTCTGAAAAAAACAGTCGACGCCCTATCGAAGAAGTCTTCATCAAATTCATCCGCAATCGATGGCTTAGTGTCCAAGCAATCGTCCTTGGATCTAGCCTTCGAAAGGATTCAAAGTGACAAATGCATGGGCATAGACAATCTTAAAGCCCAACTAAAGCAAATAAAGGATGAGATATCTGACTTTAGTGAGAAACGTGACACTCTTGGAAAGACCATGGACAACAAACTCAAGTCTCTGTCAAAAATGTGTGTAAAATCTGATTCCCTCAACCAACGATTGAACGCTAATTCACAGAAATGTGTCTCTTTGTCAAATCAGACTAAAAACCACATTGACAATGTGGAAAAACACACGTGTTCTGTTTTCGAACTATTTGCTGCAAATACGATGGGGAAATACCAAGACCTCTGCAGCTATGTAAACTCGCACGTGAAAGTGCTGTCAGGGGTACACATCAGTAATTCATGGTTATATGCTGATCCTGCGGGGAAGTCGCACAATGCCAACCAGGCAACTAATCACGAAGACAAACATGCATCTCTTGAAGCATTCTTCCAAAACTTAGTCGCCGACACTGGATCCCGTCAACTCGATCCAAAAGATAAATCGTCGCATCGTATCAACTCGGGCCACTCGAGAGGCGACAACGGCACATTGACTACTGTTGATGAGTACATTACTCAATTGAATGAACATTCCTTACTAACGTCAACACCGAAGCGAAATTCTCAAGTTGCGGCAGCCTATGAATCCCGTGTATCGGGTTCTATTCCATCGAGCGAACATATTGAGAATACGACCGATATCCAACCCGAAAACGGTGATGCCAAGAACATTATGAACGCTCACCGAAACTCGCCTGATGAGTCAGTCGTAGATCTGAGCATCACATCGTTAAAGAAATGCTCTCATCATGAAGATAACATTCAGTCTACGTCACCTACTAGTGGATACTCTCTTCCCAAACAGTGACGAAATGAGTCCGTTACAAACATATCCGATGCAAATGAATCATATGGTATTGAAGACCTCCCTGAACATAAAATAGATAACGATTACTCTGGGTGTTTCATGGGTGTCGTAAACCGGAACGCTAAGCGGACAAAGAAATTTTATCTTGGGAAAATTTCACCAAGATCTACCGAGGAAAGCGTTCGAGCCTATCTGCAAAAGAGAGGCGTGACTCCGACTTTTGTCAAACTGTTTCGTAGCTCTATCATGGGAACTCAATCCGCAAGAGTGATAATCCACTCTAAAGACGTTGAAATTCTGACGTCGAATGGATTCCTCCCGGCTGGTGTCACATGGCGTCCGTGGAGACGGACTCCACCACAAGCGTAACGCAATTCATAATCATGGAGCAGTTGCTTAATATACTTACCTGGAACACCAGTGATGTCACCTCCAATAGCGACTATCTGTGTGAAATAATAAATTCTCGCCAATATGGAGTAATCGGCCTTTCTGAACATTGGCTCAACGAAAACAATCTTCATTTCCTAGAATCGATCTGTGGCGATTATATGACTTTTTCAAAACCTGGCAGAGATTCGCACTCAAACGGGCGGCTGCGTCACTAGGGATGGCGTAGCCCTGCTTGTCCAACGTAGGTTGTTCAGACTGTGTATCTCAATTATCATCGATACTCAACGTTTCATTGGTGTTCAGATTACATTTAAAGCTGGATTCCGCCTAACCATAATACAGGTATATCTACCTAGTACAAGTCACAGTGACTCGTATTTCGAAGATACACTGGGGTCGCTTGAGAACGTAACAAACTTCTACGCACATGACGGACACGTCGTTCTCATTGGTGATTTCAATGTTCATTATGGTGACTCTCGATCTGACAATCCAGCATCTGGCCATTCTGTCCGCAGGCGGTTGTTCTCGGAATTCCTCGAAAGACTGAAATCTACACCAACAACATTATCGGAGAAATGTGAAGGTGGACAATTCTCATTCTTTCCCTGCAGTTCTGTCGGCTCACCAACACTGATTGACCATATCGTAATCCCATGTTCATTCAAGGACCTCCTCATTCGATGTCAAATACTAAGTGACTCTCGTACCAACACGTCTTGTCATGTCCCAGTAACATGTTCGCTTACAATACCAAAACACTACCACAACGACACGGCTGAAATAGAACATCACAGAAAGATACTCTACAACTGGAAGCGCATCGATGTTTTAAAATATCACTCATTTATAAACTCACACTGTCAGATGCGTACCAGCCCTATATCAAGATCTTGTCAAACTTTTGTTAAACGCAGTGGATGTCGCTGTTGGGCGCAAGAAATTCGTCAAATATGCCAAACCATTCTGGAGTGAAGAACTGAGTCTCCTTCGTAATCATTCGATGGATTGTCGACAAAAATGGATTCAAGACGGAAAGTCACACTCCACCGCATCGGCGACTTACATGATGTACAATAATGCGAAGCGAAACTTTCGTCGTGTACTACGCCGTGAAACGTCTGAGCTGAAGCAACAGCTTTGTGATAACCTTGAAAATTTTGCAATCCGTGACCAAACAGCTTTCTGGAAGCTTCTCAATTCTGATAACACCAAACAAGCAACTACGTCGGAAATGGAATTCAACGGTAAAATGGTGCGTGATCCCTTTGATCTTCTTTCGGGATGGAGGGACCACTTCTCTCATCTATATTCCAAATCTCCACACAAGGAGCCGTCATTCGAAGAACATGTAGGTAACCAGTTGATAGATATTCTAGATCCTGGGCACCAAGACTATTCCTCTTCATTCTTGTGCAAGCCTATTTCCGCATTGGAAATCAACACTGTTATTCGCCACCTCAACAGAAACAAAGCTGGTGGAATAGACAACATAGTGAATGAACACTTGCTTCACTCACCTGAATCATTCCTTGATCTATTGTGTACGTTTTACAATGGCATTCTTAGTCTAGAAAGCATACCACGAGACATGAAAACTGGACTCATATTACCTTTCTTCAAGGGCGACCCGAAACCTCGGCATTTGCCTGACAGTTACCGTGCCATCACTTTACTGCCGGTTTTGTACAAAATACTTGAAGCAATTCTTATGAACCGCATCAGTTCTAGTTCAGTGACATCACATTTCCCCAATGAACTTCAAAGCGGCTTCCAAAAGAATATGAGCTGTTTGATGACGTCGTTCATAATGCAGGAATCAGTGTCTTATGCATCGGACATGGGATCTCGAGCTTTTGTGTGTTACTTGGACTCTCAAAAGGCGTTTGATCGCGTCTGGCATGCAGGACTTATATTCAAACTCCATGAGTTAGGAATTCGAGGAAAGCTGTTGCGCATTTTCCGCGATATGCATGCAGACTGCAGTAGCCGTGTTGTGTGCAATGGAAATATTTCTAACTCTATTCGAATCGCACAAGGAACCCGCCAGGGGGCCGTAAGCTCCCCGTTCTTCTACCTGGTCTATGTGAATGAACTGCTTCAACGACTCGCCAACTCACCAGAAGGTTTCACTATTCACAATATAACATGTGCTGCCCCAACAACAGCAGACGACATCGCTATAATCTCACTCACTAAAGCTGGTCTTGACAAAATGCTCTCCACATGTCACGAATATAGTACGAAGTGGAGCTTCATTTTTTCTAACACAAAGAGTAAAGTCGTTATATTTAACGAAACTGAAAGACCACACGATATTTCAAGAACCTGGAAACTTGGAGAACACACAGTTGAAGAGGTTACTGAATGCACACACCTAGGCATAATTCAAGGAAAATTCGATATCACATCGATCCGCTCAAAACAAATGTCGCATAGCATGAGGAGCACATACTTCGGACTAGCTGGCAAATGTATTCTGCATTCATGTTCTCCGTCTGTGCTATCTAAACTTTTGAAAAACGTAGTTATTCCTCGAGCAATGTATGGATCTGAGTTGTTTCCCATGGACAAATCATCCACACTACTCACACTGGAGAGATCGTATCGGACATGTGTCAAGCACAGCCAATCACTGCCTACCAGATCCCCAACTCATCTCGCTTTGGGACTCCTCGGGTTGATGCCGATAGAAAGAGAAATTCATATTAGAAAACTCGCCTTTCTTGGGAAGCTAATCCACCTGCCGATTGAACATCAAATTCCACTCAGGTTGTTTCTATTCAAAACATACCAGTATACTTTATTCGGTAGGATATTTTCCGGGTTTGTCGCTGACATCTTTCGAATCTTGGACAGATACAACCTCAGACATTTCCTCACCGATTTCCTTGATAACGGAATATTCCCTTCTGATGATATCTGGAAAAAACACAGTCGCCAGGCCGTTGAACAAAACTATTGTGCAGAGTGGTTCAACTCTACATGTACCACGACTAGCTTGGCTATGTTGGTACAGTGTCACCCGCATCCACTGGACAGCTGGAACATATGGGAATTAATGCGTAGAAATCGTCCGCACACCGTGGCACTAAAACACCTGGCCTTACTCCTCAATAAAACTACATATGACAATAATGTTCTGTGTCTTAAGTGTGGTTCGATATACAACAATGAATTGATGCACGTAATTTGGACATGTAGCTCGGATGCGATTATCCAGATGCGATATAATTATTGGAACCTTATTATTGACAAATATGGTATTCCAATGTATATGTTCCTGGACAGCATGTCGCTTCAACAATTGATGGCGATTATCCTCGGTGGCTCCTGTGTGCATATTCCAGTGGAGTTGGCACCAGCAATTGACAATGTAGTCATTGAAACAGCATATTTTTTGCTATTTTCTAGCAGAATCGTGAAGACATTGAACAGCACATAATTGACTAATATAATATGTGTATCGATTTACTAACATCAGATGTCTACCACTGTCATGAGATTGATCTATTCGCACACTAAGACCACCACACCTGTTAATCGATAACTAAATGAATATTTCGCAATTATGTGACCACCGAAATACATAATGTAGATAATGGTTATGTTCTTAAATGTCACCATTGTGAGCGTTCATAGTCAGATCAATTCGTCAAATTGCTCATTGCTTAACTAGCTTATTTTGGGTAATCCCAACACAAATCTCACGCATATTAAATTACTATGTGATGCACGTGAGGTCGTACTTTGATCTCGATTATTAACAAGTTCTGGTAATCGATCTGGGTAGTATAGCTTATACATATGTCATTGTCCGCATGTCATATCTAACAATTAACGTCGCTGTTATACAGGATCTCATTTCAACCCATGGCATGAAACCTTTATCGAAGTTGGACTATTCCTGACCATCAGATCATGAATCCCGCCGAACGCATGTGCTTATCCCACGCACAATATTTCTGCCGAATTGCCGGCACGACCATACAAATAATTGTATATGTACCTATTATATTGTATATAATTTGCACCTGTAAATATCAAACACACTGTCTTGCTCTACATGTACACTCTCTCCCACGAGGAGGCAATAAAAAATATACACGTGTCAGTTCCAAAGTCAAACACCCAATCGACGAATGATTTTCAGCGGAATTATCCGTCGGTCATATGCTGCGAATATATGAAACGCGGTTTCCATTAATAATGATTTTATTTGCAATATTTTATTGGGACCGTTTATTTGTCTATTTTTAGAACAGACCATTCGGGTGATACCATATAGCGATAGAGAGCATTGTGTTGTTTCTCTGGATACCTACCAAACGTCAACTGTCCCAGATTGATTGGTTGTATTGTTTTATTCCATAATTTTAAGCGATCATGAGTCTAATTAATGTTTATTTTTGACAAAATTACACCATACAATGTATTGTCTCTGTTATCAGTAACCACTATTGTTCGTTAGCTAAACAACCACACATTTTTATACCAGAAAATATGCGAAATAAAATGAATATTAATCGATAGAAGTATTTCCGGACAAGAGTCTTCGATTCAGATCTAATATTTTATACCCCGGTAACTATATAATACATGATTACAGAGAAATAATCCACCTTTAATGGAAATAAATAAAAGACATGATATTTAAAAATTTTAAAGGTGGATTATCTCTTTATAAAGGAATTGCTTCTATCAATTAATATTGATTTTATTTCCAATATTTTCTGGTCAAAAAAGGTGTGGTTGTCTAGCTAACGAACAATAGCGGTTACTGTTAATAGAGACCAGAAATTTGATCGTGAATTTTCGTCACAAATAAACGCTAGATTCATTATAGCACATAACTATGGAATAAAACAAACAATCAATGAATCTGGGACACTTGACGTTCGGTTCGTAGCTATATAAACATCCTAGTGCTCTTTATTAATATATGGTATCACCATAATGGTCTGTTCTAAAAATAGACAATTAAAGTGTCCCAATAAATCATCTCATTGCATAATAACATATTGGTAATATTAATTGACAGAAGCCTTTCCGGGCATGGATCGTCCATTCATTATTATTATTTTATACCCACGCAACTATTTCAAATTTGTTATTTAAAGAGATCGTCCACTTTTTAATACAATTATTGTTATCATTGATCATGATTCACAACAAAGTAGCCATTGTGAGATATTTTATGAAGAAAACAAAATGCTATATAAGTCAATAAGCAGCACGTGGCGGACATGAGTTATGCAAAATATCTGACTACTCATCTCGGCTTCAACGGTACCAGTGACGTCATTATAAATTCTAAATGTTTATTAATATATTAAGATTAAACTCACGATTATATTTTACCGATTCGATTTTTTAAATGGAATTTAAATAATTAAGTGAATGAACTATACTGGTGTGTTCCATTCACAATCTATACGCGTGTATGTGCATATACATAGGGTATACTACGAAATATGCTATTTTCCCAAGAAATTTCGCCAGATTGTACTGTCCGACGATTTCATTGATATCGGCGCCCATTCAGATAATCCCGCATATGACCAGACCACAAACGAGAAGGAGGCGTCCACCCCAATATTTACAAGACTATAGACTAAATACTTGTAGCTGTCACCACTAGCTGACCGTGTGTCACCAGACAGCAGGAATTAAAGGGAAAAGTGGTTGCACCATCCCGTTGGGATTGACTGCATGATAGCTACACAGCGTAATGGTGTTAACTGTTTGTTGCGACCAATATTTTATTCTGTATCTCTGTTCCAGCCAATTATCATATATTACTATTTGTTGAGGTCGCTAAGTGTGATGTTTGTTATACAGTATTTACTCAGCTCGGTAATCTAAAACACCATAAGCGAATTCACACATAAGACCATCCGTATCAGTGTGATATATGCCAGGAATAATTCACAACTTCGAATAATCGGAAGGAGCATAAGATAATCCACACAGGAGATCGTCCGTACCGATGTGATTTATGTTCTGGTGCATTTATTCAGCCGGGTGGCCTGGTAAGGCATAAGAAATCCACACGAGATTGCCCCTACCGGTGTGATTTATGTGAGAAAGCATTCACTCAGACGGGTGATCTGACAAAGCATAAGATAGTCCACACAGGAAATCGTCCGTACCAGTGTGATTTATGTTCTCATTAGCTGATTCACATAGGAGATAGTCCATATCAGTGTGATATCTGTCAGAAATCATTCTCTTATCCGAGTCATCTGAAGCAGGATAAGATAATCCATAGTGGCGATCGACCGTATCAGTGTGATATGTGTGATAAAGCATTTACTCACAATGGTAATCTGAAGCAACATGAGATAATTCACACAGGAGAGTGTCCGTATCAGTTTGAGATATGTCAGAAATCATTTACTACCTCGAGTCTTCTGAAGCAGCATAAGATTATCCACACAGGCGATCGACCATATCAGTGTGATATGTGTGAT
Organism: Siphonodentalium dalli; assembly: GCA_032622095.1. NCBI lineage: Eukaryota > Metazoa > Mollusca > Scaphopoda > Gadilida > Siphonodentaliidae > Siphonodentalium > Siphonodentalium dalli. The sequence continues at coordinate 25,151,097 of CP136067.1, forward strand.
AAAACATTTACTCACAATGGTAATCTGAAGCGACATAAGATAATTCACACAGGAGAGCGTCCGTATCAGTGTGATATCTGTCAGAAATCATTTACTACCTCGAGTCTTCTGAAGCGACATACGATAATTCACACAGGAGAGCGTCCGTATCAGTGTGATATCTGTCAGAAATCATTTACTACCTCGAGTCTTCTGAAGCAGCATAAGATAATCCACACCGGAGATCGACCGTATCAGTGCGATATGTGTGATAAAGCATTTAGTAAAAATGGTAATCTGAAGCAGCATAAGATGATGCACACAGGAGAGCGTCCGCATCAGTGTGATATCTGTCAGAAATCATTAACTACCGCGAGTGTTCTGAAGCGACACAAGAGATTCCACACAGGCGATCGACCATACCAGTGTGATTTATGTTCCGATGCATTCACTCAGACGGGTGCCCTTATAAATCATAAGAGAATCCACACAGGAGATCGCCCATACGGATGCGATTTATGTGACAAAGCATTCAGTCGGTCGGGTGATTTGATAAAGCATAAGAGACTCCACACAGGCGATCGACCGTACCAGTGTGATGTATGTTCTGGTGCATTCACTCAGTCGGGTGCTCTGATGCGACATATGAGAATACACACAGGAGATCGTCCGTACCAATGTGATTTATGTTCTAATGCATTCACTCAGTCGAATACTCTGATGCGACATAAGAGAATCCACACAGGAGATCGCCCATACGAATGTGATTTATGTGACAAATCATACACTGAGTCGTGTGATCTGAAGCAGCATATGAGAATCCACACAGGCGATCATCCGTGATACATGTGACAAAGCATTTACTATCTCGAGTGCTCTGAAGCGATACAAGATAGTCCACACAGCCGATCGACCGTACCAGTGTGATTTATGTTCTGATGCGTTCACTCAGTTGTGTTATCTGAAGCAGCATAAGAGGATGCACACATGAGATCGCCCGTACCAATGTGATTTGTGTGACAAAGCATTCATTTGGTTATATGATCTGACAATGCATAAGCGAATCCACACAGGAAATCGCCCATATTAATTAGTGTGGCATTTTATCGGATGTTTTTATCTGAACACCAAGGTTCGATAATTATTTATTTCAACCTGGGAAAGAAAGAAAAAATCCCATTAATTTCCGCATAATCTGATTAAGCGGTAACTTTTATTATGTTTGTAAAATGTATTAAAAGAATTAATTTTGACGTATGAGAATCCAAAATATGGATCAACTTTTAATCCAATTAATACCCCAAATGATGGTTATATTTTAATTGATACACACAAAATCATATTTTACTGCATTTATAACAGTTTCTGTTGGTATTTTAAATGAGAATATGTATACATTATCTTGATATTGTATGTGTTACATGTATATATTTAGCATCAGGTTGTAGCCAATCGATCAATATTAGCATTTTATATGTACTATGTCGATCTACATAATAATAATGTCGGTCAGATATTAAGTGTAATATGCAATGCTCAGAAAGATAAACATTTTTTTACTTGTACACATAACCAGATATATGGTTAACATACTTTCCTAAATGTTACTCGGAATGTTATTGAAGTTATATTGAGCATTCGTTATGTATGTGTATATCTTTAAACATGGATTCGTTGATGCTAATTCATTTCGAATAATTATAAATTTCTAAGTTATTTTTGAGAATAGAACATAACATACTTTGCTACTTTGGCCTTACACTATTAAGTTACATTTCACATGATCATCTCTGGTCGCGATTTCGACAATTGATCATGCACATACATAATTGGTCTATATGCAGTGCGGATTCCGTACTTTTTAAAAACATAAGCCACCATTTATCTACTGGCAGATTGCATATATTATAAAATATGCTTGCTTCAAACAATTTGATTTTATATGTCAAAATAAGCTATATAATATTACCCTCTTGTTTAGGGTTTTAATACAGTTTGTTATCCTTCATCCCATTTTCCTCTCTTCTGATTGGCTGAGAGTGCGTCACATGGCGGGCAGTAAATCACCATATTACCCTCGAGGGTAACATTGTCTCAGTTATTGACCGCTCAGTTGTTACCAGTAAACACATAACTACGAAGAACTCAACGCGCAGAGATTCTCTGACAGCTCTCTAATAATTTCTAAAAGCACTGTTTTTATACACCCCACTGTTTCATAAGAACCGCGAACTGTGGTGTTTGCTAATTTGCATAATTGTGTGTTTTTTTATTTGCAATTAAAGCACGCTATGTATAAATGGTGTTATCACAGACACAGATCCTTTTATAAAGTGTAATGTTCCCATTGGACCTTTTGATATAAATAATAAAGACAATGGGGACAAATAGATGAACCTTATTATGCAGTTGGTATGTGCTGCAGACAATTGCACATACGATATACATACGTTACAACTACGTTTATGTACTAGACCAAATAGCCACTCTTTACTGTTTATCAATTGACTATTTCTTTTCTTCAATACATTCTTCAGACTTCAGAGAATACCCGTATGTTGCGTAACGATTTGTGACATATGTCAATTTCTTTTTTGCACTACTACAACGTGTTAGTTTCACATTTTAGCATTCTGGAAATTAACACGTCTGTCGGCATCTTCACGCTCATTCGAAACGAAACCGAACATTTCGCTGCATGACTACTCAACAAATTTTATAATTTCACCCATACAGAGCCCCAGACAAACATGAGCAGACGACACTCTTCTATATGGTTCTATATATGTGTGGGGCTCCCTGCATGGTAATGGGTGTTTTTTTTATTTTATGTCCTAAAAATTGTCAGAAACATTTATTTAAAAAACATGATAAAAATTGTTAGGCCAATGCATTCTCTTATATATGCGAGGCGACCTATGGTCGACTCGCATATATAAGAGAATGCATTGGCACAGGGTAAAAAATTTCAATATCTGCTTCACGGAAGGACCCAACGCACAATTTCACATTACCTTTAAATCATATGTGACCCGCCATATCAAATCCACCCATTACCCTGCAGGGATCCCCACACATATATAGAAGCATATAGAAGAGTGTTGTCTGCTCATGTTTGTCTGGGGCTCTGTATGGGTGAAATTATAAAATTGTCAAAGAATACAAGAAAAAATTATTAAAATTGTAAAAAATTGTTAGGCCAATGCATTCTCTTATATGTGCGAGGCGACATATGGTCGACTCGCATATACAAGAGAATGCATTGGCACAGGGTCGTTAATTTGTTCAATAGGAAACATAACAGCTCATTAATCACAATAGTGCACTTATCTGATTGTGTATTGTTTGGAGGCTTCTGTGTTCCCGTCCTGCACTGATCTGATTGTGTATTGTTTGGAGGCTTCTGTGTTCCCGTCCTGCACTGATCAGTTCACGTTCTTTATTTCTCGACTTTGAATCAACATTAGCTGAGGTCACACTCTCCTGTCGTTTCTTTTGATCACATAAATTGGCATAAAAATTTATCACCGACAGTAAAGTTATCGTTCGAACCAGAACCACAAAATAATCTCATTTAACGCTGTGACGTTTAACAGTAACAGCACATAACATTAAAAATCAATTGGGTACACTCACTGCACTGTTATATGACTGAATGTTCTCTCTCAGGATAACATAATAAGCAGCCCAATGCCCATTTATTTCCAATATATGGTGCTCAGGGGGGACACAGTTTTAGTTAATTAAGGGGGAGGTCAAGTTACACATTTTGAACTTCTCTGAGTTCCAAAGAAGTGAAAGGCAATAATATCATGATCAAATCAAGGAAATTCAATAAAATGAGCTCGAGTGTCATTCATATAACTTAACCCTTTACCCAACAGAAGGGCCCTGTGCCAATGCATTCTCTTATATATGCGAGTCGACCATAGGTCGCCTCGCATATATAAGAGAATGCATTGGCTTAACACATTAAAAATTATAAAATTGTTAAAGAATGTAAGAAAAAATGGTAAAAAGTGTTAAAAAAAGATTTTTTTAGGCCAATGCATTCTCTTATAAATGCGAGGCGACCTATGGTCGACTCGCATATATAAGAGAATGCATTGGCACAGGGCATAACTGTAACTATCACAATGTGGTCAAGGAGCCGGTTCCAATGATATCCATATTTGTATGGTTCTATTGAGACAGACCGAAGATAATTTAGGCTGTTGAAGCTTTATTTGGCCGGTTTTGGCCGGTTTGTTGGGTAAAGGGTTAACTGCAGCACGTTGTGTCATTCTGTAGGCTGCATTTCAGATATATATAAATTCTTCGCGAAATGTAGCAATTTTCTTTCGATTTTTAGCTCAACTTACTTTGTAAGTTTGAGCTATTGCCATGGGTTGGCGTCCGTCGTCTGTGTGTGCGTGTGTCCGTCAACAATTTCCTTTGGCACAGGCTACATGTCCTACCTTTGGTCTGATCTTTATGAAATTTGTCATGAATGTTGACATTGACATGTAGATTGGAACGAGTCATTTTGGGGTCATTCGGAAAAAAACTTGGCCGCCAGTGGCCATCTTGGATTTCCAAAGTCAATCCATTGGCACGGGCTACATGTCGTACTGATTGTCTGATCATCATGAAATTTGTCATGGGTGTTAATATTGACATGTAGATGGAAACGAGTAATGTTGGGGTCGTTCAGCCAAAACATGTCCGCCAGAAGTCATCTTGGATTTTACTCTTTGCACGACTAAATCTTTGGCACAGACTACAAGTCGTATCTTTGGTCCGATCACCATGAAATTTGGCATGGATGTTAACAATGACATGTAGATTTTGGGTCATTCCGCCAAAAAACATGGCCGCCAGCAGTCATTTTGGATTTTATTCTTTACATGACTAAATCCTTTGACACAGGCTACAGGTCGTATCTTTTGTCGGATCATTATGAAATTCGTAATGGATGTTAACAATGGCATGTAAATGGGAACGATTCTTTTTGGGGTCATTCGGCAAAAAAATGGCTGCCAGCTGCCATCCTGGATTTGGCTCATTCCATAACTAGGCCTTTCAACTTTCCACATTCCTAATCGCTCCATTGACTGTAACACATTAAATGTTTCCATTTCCAAGTTGAGCTACAGTTTCAGTGACACTTTCATTCAAGATGTCCGCCACTTGACGTACCTTCTATCAAGAATTGTCCAAACTTGTCGTCTATTGACAATGCGTGTATGATGGTTTTTCGCCACTCATCGAACGAAGCGACTGTCTCTGCAGTAAAATTCCCATTGACCACATTGTGATGGTTACAGTTATGCCCTGTGCCAATGCATTCTCTTATATATGCGAGTCGACCATAGGTCGCCTCGCATATATAAGAGAATGCATTGGCCTAAACAAAAATCTTTTTTAACACTTTTTACCATTTTTTCTTACATTCTTTAACAATTTTATAATTTTTTCTTACATTTTTTAACAATTTTTATAATATTTTTCTACATTCTTTGACAATTTTATCATTTTTAATATGTGTTAAGCCAATGCATTCTCTTATATATGCGAGGCGACCTATGGTCGACTCGCATATATAAGAGAATGCATTGGCACAGGGCCGTTCTGTTGGGTTCTATCAGGGGTGTTTATACCGTGATTTGCATTATGACTCCACGAATACACAACCACGTGTCAGTTCCAAAGTCAAACACCCAATTGACGAATGATTTTCAGCGGAATTGTCCGTCGGTCATATGCTGCGAATATATGAAACGCGGTTTCCCCAACTCCGATATAATTATGGACTGCTCTTCCTTATTCGATGGAGTGGAGATGGAGGCTTCATATTGTCGTTGACACCACGCCATTAGTTAAGTAGTGACAAAATGCGACAAAGATATTTAGGCCTAAAGACGGATTATCTTTTTAAATAAAATGTTTTTAAATAGTTGCGTGGGTATAAAATAATAAATATGAACTGAAGACCCTGTCCGGAAAGGCTTCTATCAATTAATAATGATTTTATTTGCATATTTTATTGGGACCGTTTATTTGTCTATTTTTAGAACAGACTATTCGGGTGATACCATATAGCGATAGAGAGCATTGTGTTGTTTCTCTGGATACATACCAAACGTCAACTGTCCCAGATTGATTGGTTGTATTGTTTTATTCCATAATTTTAAGCGATCATGAGTCTAATTAATGTTTATTTGTGACAAAATTACACCATACAATGTACTGTCTCTGTTATCAGTAACCACTATTGTCCGTTGGCTAAACAACCACACATTTTTATACCAGAAAATATGCGAAATAAAATGAATATTAATCGATAGAAGTATTTCCGGACAGGAGTCTTCGATGCAGATCTAATATTTTATACACCGGTAACTATATAATACACGATTACAGAGAAATAATCCACCTTTAATGGAAATGAATAAAAGATATGATATTTAAAAAATTTTAAAGGTGGATTATCTCTTTGTAAAGGAATTGCTTCTATCAATTAATATTGATTTTATTTCCAATATTTTCTGGTCTAAAAAGGTGTGGTTGTCTACTAACAAACAATAGCAGTTACTGTTAATAGAGACCAGAAATTTGATCGTGTATTTTCGTCACAAATAAACGCTAGATTCATTATAGCACATAACTATGGAATAAAACAAACAATCAATGAATCTGGGACACTTGACGTTCGGTTCGTAGCTATATAAACATCCTAGTGCTCTTTATTAATATATAGTATCACCCGAATGGTCTGTTCTAAAAATAGACAATTAAAGTGTACCAATAAATCATCTCATTGCATAATAACATATTGGTAATATTAATTGACAGAAGCCTTTCCGGGCAGGGGTCGTCAATTCATTATTATTATTTTATACGCAACTATTTCAAATTTGTTATTTAAAGAGATCGTCCAATTTTTAATACAATTATTATTATCTTTGATATTCACAACAAAGTAGCCATTGTGAGAGATTTTATGAAGAAAACAAAATGCTATATACGTTAATAAGCAGCACGTGGCGGACATGAGTTATGCAACATATCTTGACTACTCACCTCGGCTTCAGCGGTACCAGTGACGTCATTATAAATTCTAAATGTTTATTAATATATTATATTTTACCGATTCGATTTTTAATGGAATTTAAATAATTAAGTAAATGAACTATACTGGTGTGTTCCATTCACAATCTATACGCGTGTATGTGCATATACATTATCATAGGGTATAAATATGCTATTTTCCCCAAGAGATTTCGCCAGATTGTACTGTCCGACGATTTTATTGATATCGGCGCCCATTCAGATAATCCCGCATATGACCAGACCACAAACGAGAAGGAGGCGTCCACCCCAATATTTACAAGACTATAGACTAAATACTTGTAGCTGTCACCACTAGCTGACCGTGTGTCACCAGACAGAAGGAATTAAAGGGAAAAGTGGTTGCACCATCCCGTTGGGATTGACTGCATGATAGCTACACAGTGTAATGGTGTCAACTGTTTGTTTCGACCAATATTTTATTCTGTATCTCTGTTCCAGCCAATTATCATATATTACTATTTGTTGAGGTCACTAAATGGTGATGTTTGTGATAAAGCATTTACTCAGCTCGGTAATCTAAAACACCATAAGCGAATTCACACATAAGACCATCCGTATCAGTGTGATATATGCCAGGAATAATTCACAACTTCGAATAATCTGAAGCAGCATAAGATAATCCACACAGGAGATCGTCCGTACCAATGTGATTTATGTTCTGGTTCATTTGCTCAGCCGGGTGGCCTGGTAAGGCATAATAAATCCACACATGAGATTGCCCCCTACCGGTGTGATTTATGTGACAAAGCATTCAGCATTCAGTCGAGTGATCTTACAAAGCATAAACTAATCCACACATGAGATCGTCCGTACCAGTGTGAAGTATGTTCTGATTAGGCGTTAGCTGATTCACATAGGAGATAGTCCATATCAGTGTGATATCTGTCAGAAATCATTCTCTTATCCGAGTCATCTGAAGCAGGATAAGATAATCCATACTGGTGATCGACCGTATCAGTGTGAGATGTGTGATAAAGTATTTACTCACAATGGTAATCTGAAGCAACATGAGATAATTCACACAAGAGAGCGTCCGTATCAGTGTGAGATCTGTCAGAAATCATTTACTACCTCGGGTTATCTGAAGCAGCATAAGATAATCCACACCGGAGATCGACCGTACCAGTGTGAGATATGTTCTGATGCATTCACTCAGTCGGGTGCTCTGATAACTCATAAGAGAATGCACACAGGCGATCGTCCGTATCAGTGTGATATGTGTGATAAAGCATTTACTCACAATGGTAATCTGAAGCGACATAAGATAATTCACACAGGAGAGCGTCCGTATCAGTGTGATGTCTGTCAGAAATCAATTACTACCCCGAGTCTTCTGAAGCAGCATAAGATAATCCACACCGGAGATAGACCGTATCAGTGTGATATTTGTGATAAAGCATTTACTCACAATGGTAATCTGAAGCAGCATAAGATAATGCACACAGGAGAGCGTCCGTATCAGTGTGATATCTGTCAGAAATCATTTACTACCTCGAGTGTTCTGAAGCGACACAAGAGATCGACCGTACCAGTGTGATTTATGTTCCGATGCATTCACTCAGACGGATGCCCTTATAATTCATAAGAGAATCCACACAGGAGATCGCCCATACGGATGCGATTTATGCGACAAAGCATTCAGTCGGTCGGGTGATTTGATAAAGCATAAGAGACTCCACACAGGCGATCGACCGTACCAGTGTGATTTATGTTCTGATGCATTCACTCAGTCGGGTGCTCTGATGCGACATAAGAGAATCCACACAGGAGATCGCCCATACGAATGTGATTTATGTGACAAAGCATACACTCAGTCGTGTGATCTGAAGCAGCATAAGAGAATACACACAGGAGATCGTCCGTACCAATGTGATTTATGTTCTAATGCATTCACTCAGTCGAATGCTCTGATGCGACATAAGAGAATCCACACAGGAGATCGCCCATACGAATGTGATTTATGTGACAAAGCATACACTCAGTCGTGTGATCTGAAGCAGCATAAGAGAATCCACACAGGCGATCGTCCGTGATACATGTGACAAAGGATTTACTGCATCGAGTGCTCTGAAGCCACACAAGATAGTCCACACATCCGATCGACCGTACAAGTGTGATTTATGATCTGATGCATTCACTCAGTTGCGTTATCTGAAGCAGCATAAGAGAATGCACACAGGAGATCGTCCGTACCAATGTGATTTATGTGACAAAGCATTCACTTGGTCGTGTGATCTGATAAAGCATAAGAGAATCCACACAGGAGATCGCCCCTATTAATTAGTATGACATTGTATCGGGTGTATAGGCTATATCTGAACACCAAGGTTGGATAATTATTTATTTCAACCTGGGAAAGAAAGAAAAAAACCCATTAATTTCCAAAAATCCGAGTAAGCGGTAACTTTTATTATGTCTGTAAAATATATTAAAAGAATTAATCTTCCCGGAGTAACGACCAATCCCCTATATTTGCCTTTACTTCAAGTTTAAATTTGTTTCGCCATATTATGTACATGTAATTCATTGGAGCACTTAAAGATGGATTATCTCTTTAAATAACAAATTTTAAATAGTTGCGTGGGTATAAACTAATAGATATGAACTGAAGACATATGTCCGGAAAAGCTTCTATCAATTAATATTGATTTTATTTCGAATATTAAATCGGGCCCATTTATGTTACTATTTTTAGAACCGACCATTCGGATGAGACCGTATTGCGATATAGAGCACTGTGCTGTTCCTACGGCTACGCAACGAATGTCAAATGTCACAGATTGGTTGTTTGTATTGTTTTGTTCCACATATATAAGCGATAATGAGTATAATTAACGTTTATTTGTGACAAAATTGCACAATATAATTTCTGGTCTATGTTAACAGTAACCACTATTGTTCGTTAGCTGAACAAAAAACACCTTTTTAGACCAGAAAATATTCGAAATAAAATTAATATTAATCGATAGAAGCATTTCCGGACATGAGTCTTCGATTCAGATCTAATATTTTATACCCCGGTAACTATATAATACATGTTTACAATAGGATAATCCACCTTTAATTGTCCCTGACCTCTTGTGTAAAAGTTAGAAGCTATTTGATTGGCTACGTTCCGTGCTTTCTAGTTACGTTTACTTCCGGTATGTCTCACTGCATTCATTTGAAATCAATTCGGCGAGTCGTCAACATCTTTTTCTGACAGCTCGTATTTTAACACATTGGACTTGGTTTTAACTTAATTTCCAGAACAGATCTCTGTTTTAATTCTCAATTATTTTTGATATTATGTCATGGTTGTTCAGTTCGTATAAGTTACACTATAACTCGTAATCTACTGGACACCAGCAATGGTTTCTGATCAAGTTGAAGATGACACACAGGACTGATCCAGTTGAGATCCAACCAAAACATTATTCCTTGTTATTGTTTGAATAATAGATTCACAATCACACGATTGTTTATCGCGCTGAACTCGCCTTACTGCTTCCTCGAGTGTCCACGGAGTTCGACCCATTCAATTATGTTACTTTGAGCATCATTATTATTCTCATGCACGTGGAACACGGAACTGTTTATATGCTTAATACTAGCCTCAGCCTTTTCGACGGACACATATTTTGACTGTTCTGACGTGCTCTTAGAGTTAGACTTCTGAAGTTATATCACAGTATATGGGACTGCGATTGCGAACAATTATATGACTCGTATTGTATCTGACTGACATTGTTATTATGTAGATCGACATTGTACAGATAGATATATAACACATATAATATCAAGATAATGTGTACATATTCTCATTTAAAATACCAACAGAAACTGTTTTAAATGCAGTAAACTATGATTTTTTGTGTATCAATTAAAATATAACCATCATTTGGGGTATCAATTGGATTAAAAGTTAATCCATATTTTGGATTCCCATACGTCAAAATATTAACACTTCAATACTATCGTGTTAAAACACTGTAAATATGTTATGACTACACCATGATATGCTGCTTACGCTGATACCGGTACTTATTATTGAGACATTACAGTTTCTAAAAAAAAAAAAACGATCGTGAAAAGTTGACGAAATTACTACGAAGGTATGCAGTGCAGTAATATACACCAATATATTTTGAAACACAATATAGGTTAGTATGGGTGGAGAACCCATGTCACTAATGTCAATAATTTAGATAAAACGTTATGAACCTACACCATGCAGAATCAATCATATATATTAAAAATCTATCGAGAAAAGGATACACACGTGCGACAGACTTCTCTTACCATATGGTTAGAATAAAAATTAGTGATAAAAATATTTGTTTTATAGATGGATTATCTCTTTAAAAAACTAATTTTAAATAGTTGCGTGTGTATAAAATAATAGATATGAACTGAAGACCCCTGTGCGGAAAAGCTTCTATCAATTAATATTGATTTTATTTCGAATATTAAATCGGGACCGTTTATGTTACTATTTTTAGAACAGACCATTCGGATGATACCATATTGCGATATAGAGCACTGGGCTGTTCCTATGGCTATGCACCGAAAGTCAAATGTTCCAGATTGATTGTTTGTAATGTTTTGTTCCACAGATATAAGCGATAAATGAGTATAATTGACGTTTATTTTTGACAAAATTGTACAATAAAATTTCTGGTCCTGGTTAACAGTAACCACTATTGTTCGTTAGCTGAACAAACACGCCTTTTTAGACCAGAAAATACTCGAAATAAAATTAATATTAATCGATAGAAGCATTTCCGGACAGGAGTCTTCGATTCAAATCTAATATTTTATACCCAGGTAACTATATAATACAGGTTTACAAAGAGATAATCCACCTTTAAAAACAATGCATTTGCATGTCTTTTAGACAAGCCAAGACAGCACAACAAACTTAAAGGTGGATTATCTCTATGTAAACATGTATTATATAGTTACCGTGGTCGAACATATTAGATATGAATTGAAGACTCATGTCTGCAAATGCTTCTATCGATTAATATTGATTTTATTTCGAATATTTTCTGGTCTAAAAAGGTGTCGTTGTTCAGATAACGAACAATAGTGGTTAGTGTTAACAGAAACCAGAAATTGTATTGTGTAATTTTGTCACAAATAAACGTTAGTTAGACTCATTATCGCTTATTGCTATGGAATAACACAATAGAATCAACCAATCTGGGACATTTGACGTTCGGTACGTAGCTATATAGGAACAGCCTAATGCTCTTTATCGATATATGGTATCACCAGAATAGTCTGTTCTAAAAATAGACTGATAAAGTGTCCGAATAAATCATCTAATTTCATAATAAAATATTCGAAATAAAATCAATATTAATTGATAGAAGCATTTCCGGACAGGGGTCGTCAATTCATTATTGTTATTTTATACCCAAGCGACTATTTCATATGTTATTTAAAGAGATCATACATCTTTATATTTAGCACCCACCAAGGTAACCCTTTTGTTAACATGTGTAATGTTACCAGTTTAGTTTTACCCCAATCAACCACAATTTATTTATTCCTATTTTCATATTATTTTACTATTTATGTAGGCCTGTACTTTATATGCATATTGCCTGTGAAGGTGGCATGATTGGCAAACTAAAGCGTTTCTATTCCATTCTACATACACTGTCTATGATCACAATAGAATCCAATGCCGCATAGTGAATTGACAGATTGTTTTCCAAATTCCGAATTTAATAACATTGCAAAAAAAAAGAAAGAGAAGAAGTAGGCCCTAAATATAATCATGTAATTTGTTTTTGTATGCCTGTGTGAGAGGTGTGACTGTCCCAATGGGACGAAGGATACCCCCGTGTTTTTAAAATACTAAGATATCTCACATGTCAGTAAACATTTAGTTAAAATAATAAAATAACAGTTCCCATTGCAGGTGCACAAACCTAGCCCTAATCTTAAACCTATTGATCGAAAAATGTAGGAATAAAAGCTCGGACAAAATGAAGCATTTTGCAAAAATGTCGTAAGTCGAAAAGGGGGAATAATTCCACAAAAAAAAGTCGGACAGACATCACATTCGCAGGTGAACAGGTTCCCATGGTACTAAATATCTGTGCCAAGTTAAAAAAAATTGACCTAAAAATGTAGGAATAAAAGCTCTGACAAAATTATACATGTTGAACAAGGTCGAAAAAGGGGGGATAACTTCACCAAAAAAGTCCGAAAGACGTCATAATCGCTGGTGCACAGGTTCCCATGGTGGTGGATGTCTGTGCCAAGTTTCATGGAAATTGATCAAAAAACAACTGAGAAAACTCCGTGTCCACGAACGGACGGACACTTGTCTCCCAGGCTTTGAACCTGCACCATTACTTGATTTTTGTTTCCCCTGGCTGCTTTACGGAAATTAAACTCCGTTCTTCATCTTACGACATCAGGTTGTGATTGTTATCGTGTTACCACCGACCACAAGTTTTCCACATTTGGATTATATCCAACAAAAAACAAGACTGGAATTCAGATGATATGGAGTCCCGGAGGTGACATCCGAATGTTTTTTTTAGTCGTGGCCACGAGAATATTCTCGTGGCCACGACTTCATATTCTCGTGGCCTGGACTTTATTCTCGTGGCCACGTACACGACTAGTCCACCTCAATACTTACAAGACTATAGACTAAATACGTGTAGTTGTCACAATTAGCTCACCTTTTGTCACTAGACCACATAAATGAAAACAAGTGGTTGCGCCATCCATTTGGGATTCACTGCGTGATCGCTACACGGTGTAATGGAGTTAACTGTTTGTAACGACCAACATTTTATTCTGTGTCAAGTTTCCCATTATCTGTGTTCCGCAACTAGGATCATATATTACTATTCGTTGAATTCACTAAATGTTGCATCTCCTTGTCCACCGAGGAACCATAGCTATTCTACATATATACATTTACTCAAATAGGCGCCTATTAGGCGGCGAGCTACATGTTAGTCATTGTGAAATATTTCATTTTCGAAAAAGATATTTGTTATTTGTTACTACTTCAGGCGATTGTCCATACACGGTACATATCAGTCATTCAGCGTGATTTATGCGCTGAGATATTTACTGAATTGGATTTTCGGACAATGCATAAGAGAATGCATTCAGACAACCGTCTCTATCATTGTGATGTATGTGATAAAGCATTTACTCACAATGGTAATCTGAAGCAGCATAAGATGATTCACACAGGAGAGCGTCCGTATCAGTGTGATATCTGTCAGAAATCATTAACTACTTCGAGTGCTCTGAAGAAGCATAAGATAATTCACACAGGAGATCGTCCGTACAAGTGTGATTTATGTGACAAAACATTCACTCAGCTGGGTTCTCTGACCGGACACAAGAGCATTCATACAGGCGACCGCCCCTATCAGTGTGGTTTATGTGAGAAAGCGTTTATTAAGACGAGTCTTCTGAAGCATCATATGATCATTCATACAGGCGACCGACCGTTTCAGTGTGATATCTGTCAGAAATCATTCACTTTCTCGAGTCAACTGAAGCAGCATAAGATAACTCACAGCGGAAATCGCCCGTACCAGTGTGACGTCTGTCAGAAATCATTCACTACTTTGAATCATCTGAAGCAGCATAAGAGAATCCACACTGGTGATCGCCCCTACAAATGTGATTTATGCGCTGATGCATTCAGTCAGTCGAGTGCTTTGAAGCAGCATAAGATAATTCACACAGGAGACCGCCCGTACGCATGTGATTTATGCGACGAAGCGTTTACTCGGTCGGGTCATCTGATTAAACATAAGATGATTCACAGAGAAGACTGTCTGTATCAGTGTGATATCTGTCAGAAATCATTCTCTTCTTCGAATAATATGAAGCAGCATACTAGAATCCACACAGGAGATCGCCCCTACAAATGTGATTTGTGCGCCGATTAATTTAATAAGTCGGCTAATTTGACGAGGCATATACGGATAATTCATGCAGGTGATCGTCCGTATTCGTGTGATTTACCGGTATGTCGGAAATCATTCTCTGATTCGAGTCATCTGAAACAGCACAAGAGAATCCACACAGGAGAGCGTCCATATACGTGTGATTTATAATGTATATAAGTCATAAGATAATTCATACAGGGGAATGTCTGTATATATCACAATTTTTTCAGCTGGGTACTCTGAGAACGCATACCGTGATTCATACAGTCCTAAACGCGTCCGCATCAGTGTGATATCTGTCGGAAATCATCCACTACTTCGAATAGTCTAAAGCAGCACAAGAGAATCCACGCCTGTCAGTCTGAATCATGCGTTGATGCATTTAATAAGTCGGGTGATGTGATAAGGCGAAATAATCCACACATGAGATCTTCCGTATCATGGTCTAAAATCATTCTCTGATTCGAGTCATCTGAAGCAGCACACACGAATCCAAACAGGGGATTGAACCTGTTGTAGAATTCTTTTGATATAGTCAATTAACATTTGTTTTGTATTATAATGCAAATAATGACCAATATGGAATACAACTTTTTGACACTAAATGGTTTTGTTCAACTGGCGATCAAGAACATGGTGTACCACAGGGCTTTATTTTAAGACCTTTCCTCTTCCTTGTCTACATCAACAACTTACCAGACAATATACTTTCTTTTACGAGAATGTACGCCGACGACACATGTCATAGTCACTATGACCTAAATGAATATATTTATATTCACACATGCATTCGTACTGTGGAACATCAATGCAGGACGTTGGTTGGTCGATATTACGTCACATGACGTCGCGTGCTGACCCCAACTTGCATTCATTTTTGTGAAGATGCAACTTGCACCGAGCCACGATAATAACGTTGGAAATGGGCACTTAAAACTCGTTTAATCTGCCAGTTGACTCGGTTGAGTGTAAATATAAGTAATGGGTGTTGATTTTGTTGCGTTCCATAGAGTATGGATGCAAGTTGGTCTGACATTTTAATGTGTGGAACGCTTTCGCGTTCCACACAAAATGTCAGACCAACTTGCATCCATACTCTATGGAACGCAAGCAAATCAACATCCATTTCTTAAAAGGCCGCGTCATGAATAGTGACCTCCAAATCATAGCACAATGGTCTGAAAACTGGTTACTAAACTTTAATCCTTCTAAAACAATTAGTATGTCCTATGCACTAACGGGAACTTCTGAGGAAGCCCCCGACTTAACCTTTAAACAGGATCCAATCTCATTTGTTGAAACACATAAACACCTCTGTCTGGAACTCCAAGCTAACTTAAATTGGAATAATCAGCTAAATGGAATAAAAAACAGAATAGTATAGTAGCATTGTAGTATAGTTTATTGCCAAGTCATAAATTAACATGAAACAGGCAAAACAAAGAACATAATTATATACATAATATACAGAAGGAATACAGTCGCGTTCCAATCACGCGCATCATCACAACACAAATATGAATGCGTCATATGGTATATATACTGTTACACACCTATAATATTTATAAATTTATGAGTACATCGCACTGATGTCAGCCCCTCAGTGAGTACATGTAGAGTGGAGAATATATTATCTCTCTCATTTGTCATAGGAGACACGGGCAGTACGATGTATGTTTGGACATATGTCGATATAATTGTGTGATTATTCATCTGACAAGTACACACCAGATCAAACTGTTGTCGAACTTATATGCTGAACATTCATACAAATTGCAATCTAGTAACTACTCACGGTAAGTAATTATGTCCGCGGTTTGAAGTCATGGAACCAAACCATTCTTGATAAAATTCGTCAGTTAGTGTCAGCCTGATTACTATCATATCATTCTTTGATAGCGGATCCTGTGATAACCATTGATAGTTAAACCCGACATCGCTAAGTGTGTTTTCAATATAATGTATCCACTTAAGATGGGCATTACTGTTGGGGTTACTATTGTAGAGTTCTAACGAAATGCGGTACATCTGTTTCGCTAATTGGGATCCATCCTCGAAAATAAGTCGGGACCAATATGACAGCGCCCTACATTTAATTTTCACAGATAATGGGTGTCTTCCCAACTCACCATAAACCATATAATTTGGGGTACTGGTTTTCATATTTAGCAGGAATTTGCAAAATTTCAAGTGTATTGTTTCAATGGACTTGTGAGATTCGAAGCACCATATTTCACTGCCATAATTTAATACTGGTAAAACCAGTGTGTCAAAGAGCGTTAACATGAGGTCTATTGGGATATCAAGTTTTGCTGACTTTGTTCAAGAGTCCGTACATGGCTTTCGTTTGATAGCTCGGCAAAACCGGCCGTTATAGAAGAGTTCCAATCCTAGATATTTAAATTCTTTTTCTACTTCTAACTGTGAATTATTGTAGAAGGACACTGGCATTTTCTTTGGCATTTTCTTACAAAATATCACAACTTTAGTTTTCGATATGTTAACCTTCATGTTCCATGCCTCAGCATAATCGTGAAATGCTTGGAGTGCCCGTTGCATGTCGTTTTGATTTTCAGTCATAATAACTGTGTCATCGGCGTATAGTAGGCATACTAGCTTGATGAAAAATCCTAATTTCTCTGAGGCGACATTGTCCAATAAACATAAATTGCTAATAGCTCAGTCATAAATTGCTAATAGCGCAGTCATTAAGGAATATTTTGCAGATCATTAACGTAAAAGGAAAACAGCAAAGGGGACATTATTTCCCCTTGAAAAAGGCCTAGTTTACTGGTGAAGAATCCCGACAGATTATTACGGTCTTTGACGCAACATTTAATTTGCGTGTACATGTCCCGAATTATGTTGAAAATCTTTCCATTAATATACTTTTTGAGTATTTTAAAATATAATGCGTCTCTCCATATGGTATCAAATGCTTTTTGAAGTCTATAAATGTGAAGAAAATTTTTTTTCCTCTTGACATATATAAGTCTATAATGTGGTAAAGAATGAATAGGTTATCAGTCGTGGAATGTTTCTTTCTAAACCCAGTTTGGTTATCTCCGGTCAGTTTTCCTTCCTCTGGCAGGGCGGATAATCTCTTAATGAGGATAGATGTGAATAATTTAGCAAAACAACTAAGTAATGTTATACCTCGATAATAACCTGTGCTTGATCTGTTGCCTGATTTTATGTAAATTGGGTTGATAACCCCCGACGCCCAATCTTGGGGGAAGTACCCAGAATCGAGGATCAGATTAAATAATAGCTTATAAAGCGGCATCATATGATCCACTGTTATTTTCATATACTCGTTTTGTATAAGGTCGATGCCAGCTGCTTTATTGTTCTTCAAATTATTTATCGCGTCTTCTATTTCTGCCTCAGTTATCTCGGCATTAATGTTAGATTCCCATGTTTCATAGAATATTTCGTCGATTATTGGTTTCAGATTATTGTCATCATCGGACGTTTCATTTAGTTCTTTAAAATGTTCAACAAATGATTCCAAACTTGGTTTACAACATTTCTCATCGCTTGCATTGTTCCTCCCAGTTAGTTGTTTGAGCTTATCCCAAAAACATTTACCAGATTTACTTAAAGACTTTCTCAATGCAGTTATATTACTTGTTTTCGTCTCTTTAATTCTACGGTCCATTGTTTTTCTATATTCTTTACCAGCTACATTGAGACACTCCTTATTGCGTGCAGTCTTGTTGTGATGGTAATTTACTCTGGCTTTGTGCATTTCTTTCTGCTTTTCTTTGCACTCGGAGTCAAACCACGGCTGGTTTGGTTTTTCGATACTCCCCTTAGATAGGCCGAACGTATCTTTTGCGGAATTTACTAATATCACTGAAATGGACTTGCAGGCATCTTCGATAATGTCAGGATTGGCGTTTTGTCGACTTAATGATTGTTCCAACGACGCCTTTACCGCTGCTATTTTGGTCTTGTCTACATTGTCAGAAAAAGTGCGTGCTAGTTCAGGTTTCCATCGCTGAGGCTTTACTTGAACCGTCTTTTCGCGTTGTACGTGCATTTTTGGGCTAGGTTCGTATTCAGTTACGTTTCGGAATTTTATTTCGACGTGTATACCTTGGTGGACGTCGGAATATAGTGGGGAGAATTCGTTTACCCTGAAATTTTCCAATGATTTTAAAAGTCGTTTACAACCAACGGCGTAATATACCACACTGTGGTCACTACACGTTAAGCGTCCAATACCCTTATCGTCTCCGAAGCGACCGTTAAAGATGGATTATCTCTTTAAATAACAAATTTTAAATAGTTGCGTGGGTATAAAATAATAGATATGAACTGAAGACCCCTGTCCGGAAAAGCTTCTATCCATTAATATTGATTTTATTTCGAATATTAAATCGGGACCGTGTATGTGTCTATTTTTAGAACACACCATTCGGATGATACCGTATTGCGATATAGAGCACTGGGCTGTTCCTATGGCTACGCACCGAAAGTCAAATGTCCCAGATTGATTGTTTGTATTGTTTTGTTCCACATATATAAGCGATGAGTATAATTAACATTTATTTGTGACAAAATTGTACAAAAAAAATTCTGGTCTCTGTTAACAGTAACCACTATTGTTCGTTAGCTGAACAAACATACCTTTTTAGACCACAAAATATTCGAAATAAAATTAATATTAATCGATAGAAGCATTTCCGGACAGGAGTCTTCGGTTCAAATTTAAATATTTTATACCCCGGTAACTATATAATACATGTTTACAAAGAGATAATCCACCTATGATGATACGCATATCATTAAACTGACATAAATGTAAAAGCTTGTAGCCATAACTGTTCACATTTCCGACATCCTGTGAGTAGCGAGATGGTATTTCCGTCTCAGCTATAAAATTTGTCTCATCATATAATAAATCAGACATCAGTTCACAATTAATTGTTGTCGCGGTTTCCAAACCTTCGGGATCTAAATCAAGTGCATCATTGAGACATTTCGTTCGGGCGTTGAAATCACCCATCAGAAGAACCATATCAGAAAATTTTGCGTATTTTTCGTAAGTCGCGTTTAATATATAGATGCCAGTCATCGTCTGAGTATCTAGTCCCTGACGTTGGTATATATACTACACCAATTAATAGTGATAAACTTTGGTCAACAATTCTGATCCATGCTACATGTTTCATGTCACTTTGAATGTGTTCGACGTTATATTTTAGATGTGATTTTATTGCTATGATTATTCCACCACATCGTTTACCACTTCCTATATTTCTTCCTTTCGCCGCATAAACTTTGAAATTAGGTATGAATATACAGTCTTCTATGAATGCCTTTGTTTCTGAAAAAACATATGGCGTCATACTTATCAATCATATGTATAAAATCTCGATAATCAAATCGCTTTTCTAAGCCACAGACGTTCAGCGCAAGAATTTTAATTGTATTAAATGTAGCTTCATTGGATATGCAAGAAGAATTATCTATCGAAAGCGTCGGTTTCGTGTGTGTGAGTAAATGGTCCACATCTGACATTGGCAGTACAATCAATGAATTTTTTGGAAAATCTGCAATTAAAATAATACTACTTCGAGAAAAAGGAATAGGGAAATTCTTGGAACTGGGAATGTGGGTGGGTACTTACAAAATGCGAGCTAAGTCATGCTAAAAAGTCAAATTTCAAATAATAATATCAGGAAACACATACCCGGAAATAACCTACTTTTACAACTGTCAAACTCTTATCCAATGGAACGCGTCCTACTATGACTTACGTAATTCATGTCAACCCGCGATTGGACAATATTGGCCGAAACCCCGATCGAATTGTAGGTTCTACAAGGCCTAAAGTAAAAAATCGGAAAACCCAACAAGTCGTTCCTAAATTATAGTAAGTTTAATTATTTTGCGATTCTAATTCCCAAAATAACCCAATCATACTAGAAAGGAGAACTCAAGTATAGTTAATTATATATATTGCCAACATTGTGGGGAGCCTCGCCTCCATACTTAGTAACATTAACAATGTACAGTTATAATTAACAGTAATCATAACGTAGGATATATAATTGAAGTTTACACACATGTAAGATGAAATGTATTATGTAGAACATATACATTCAACTTACTAAAGTAGGTATATAGGAATGAGTAACATACCGGTAAGTAATATTACCAGCAGAACCCTGAATTCTGAGTATGATACTATAATATTAATAGTACAATCAATGATTTTTTTTAGCAAATCTGCCAAAACCGAGGGTCGGTCAAAAATAAAGTTCAAGTCTATCCTACATCTAGGCTGCACATCAAAATTAGCCGTTACTAGTATAATTGGACGAACTACCTGTATGGCGACAACATCTCTTATGCTCCAAAAAATTAATAATTGTTGCAGAATATACGTACAGGCATAATTTAAATGATACATGTGATATATAAATAAACCATATATACATGCCCACAGTTGAGTTGATGGAGGAAATACTATTACTTGCACAAGATAGACCCTCGAGTCTCACCAAAAGGAATTTCCGGCTTGAGGGTGCATTTACATTGTCATAGAACTGTACATAGATCTACACGCAGACTATTGTAAACGGGTTGATATAGAAATGCACACAGAAAGAAAACGGTATTAGTTCGTGAGCAAAAATCGTGTCCGCTATACGTCACGGTCAACGCCGAAGCATTGCGACAGGCAAATCAGTTTTGATTAATTGTTACTCGGGCTTGGCGAATGTGTTTTAGTTTTCGTTTTCATTTCAACCCGTGTATTTCGAATATTGAACACGGACAGGGACGTGGCAACTTGTTCAACGGTTGGAAATTTCATACCTGACACAACATTAGTTGTAATTTCGGGGGGGGGGGGGGGGGGGTATTGTTTTCGGACCAATATTTGCATAATTTCCTACTTTTTATCAAAATTTTGGACTGGAATGGCCATCAGCTGGTAATTTTCCAACCTTATCATAGGGGCGGGTGTCAGGTTGGAAATGTCCAACACTTGGAAAGATTGTGTCCTGGTCCCTCCCGGTGGCCAGTCATCATCATCATATTTATTGTCTAACAGCTATATATAAAAACTGCATGTAATTTAAGAAAAATTTATTGTCCTACATTTGGTCAACATTGTCATTGGAATTGTCATCAGTTGGAAATTTTACTACATTTGGTCAAATAAAGGGTGTTGTAGGGTAACTGCATGATTTTCATTCTTTCTTCGAACCATTATCAAGTGGTATAAGGAAACACTTTAAATACATGCGGCACATACCAAATTGCTGTTATCTGCTGATGATTGATACATTTTTATGTCTGGCCTAAACTGACACGACTCGCAGTGAATTGTCAATTACCAGAGTACTGATCATCGAGCGTTCAATATTAGTAATAATGTTGTGATCACAGTAATGCGCGACACGTGACTTCATACAGATCTGTATACATTTCTACAGCAGTGTAAACGAAGCCTGGGGTATCTAAATCGAGGTAGCTCCCTCACACAGTAATGAGAACCCCAACCCCAACGCAAAAGTAAAGGCAAACGTTATTGAACATAAATATACTGACCCATGCCAGTATTTGTGTTAGAATGTAAACAATTTATAGGAGTGAGTACTCGGTATATTTCAAAAAAGTTATTTCTATTCTATTATAATATTACAATTATATCTGCTTTATCATATCAATTGTATGAAGAAATATTTAAGAATTGATGTGCCGAAGAAATTTAAATGAAGTCCACCATCCTTTCTTGCATACACATTGACCAATCGGGAATCCCAAACTTTTCGAAAAAAGTTTACAAGCATGTCCAAAAGTAACATATCGTTGTTGACAAATTTCTCGTAATTTCTTATTAACTAATACATTATATCCTCAACACAGCAATGTCGTGTTCGAATGTACTCCAAGTTAAATGTGAATTACATATTTTGCAAAAGACTTTCAAATTTGGGAGGTGAATTTGACCTGGATCTATCTCCGATAATAGATGAATTAGTTAACAGTAAATGTCTAATTAATTAGAATACATTTCTACAATGAATTAAATTAACATCAAATTGGAATCTCTTGATATATAAGATTGTCAAATGTTTTATCTCATTAAAATAGGGTATATTGCCAAATAACGATGTTAAAAGTGGCAACATTTTAACCTTTGAATGTACTTGGACACTCATAAAGACACTGAGTTTTCTGGTTAATAAAAGGTCTATACTCCACATTACAAAAGACTATCAAAACTTGTTACACAAATATATAAAAGGCGTCAAAATGACATACCTCAATCAGATTTCCAAATTACATCAAATGAATTTTGTCAAAAACTATTTCATTATTGAAATAATGTCAAAGTTGTGGCGAAAGGAGACGAAAATTATTCGAATGGCGCCTTTGACGTGGAAAAAACAGAATTGCCTGTGGCGTCAAAATTGTCTGAATGTTGTTAACATTCCCTGAATAACATCAGAATTGATTGATTCAATCAAAGATCGAAGACTCGCAGTGACAGAAATAAATGTATGAACACCTCAGAATAGACCCCAAGTCTCATCGCAAGGAATATACGTCCCGCGTCGATGGCGTCCAATATGTCCTTACAAGATGTCATTTTCTCGCAATGATATAAATTTGCCCGGAAGTCCATATTTGTATATATTTTTCCAGAACTGCATCAAAATTTCTCGGAGGGCATAACTAGTCCGTATGACCTCATGTTGCATGAACGGCATAAAAATTGCCCATAGGGCGTGGGAAATGGTCATACGCTGGTTTCGAATTACCTCCAAATGTAATCAGATATATGCCTCAAGTGCATGAGACTCAGAGACAAGGGAGGCAATTGATCCCAAGCGACACAGTCGACCAAAGTGAAAAAAGTCGACCCGTTAATGTTGTTTAAGGATGACCCTCTATATATATGCTCGATGGTACATAAATATACTGATCCATGCCAGTATGTTCGATGGTACATAAATATACTGATCCATGCCAGTATTTGTGTAAGAATGTAAACAATTTATAGGAGTGAGTACTCGGTATATTTCAAACCAAATTATTTCTATTCTATTATAATATTACAATTATATCTGCCTTATCATATAAATTGTTATTCAAAACAACTTGTGCGACTACAAAGGCGAGAAAACCAAGTTGTTACAAAATTCAAAATGTAATGTTATTAGGTGTACCAAAACAAGAGGGTAAAATAATATAGCTTATTTAGACACATAAAAACAATTTTGTGAAGCAAGCATATTTTATAATATATGCAAACTAGATAAATATAGTGGCTTAATTGTAAATAAACCAGCATTAAAGAATCAATATGTATAAATATGTTCATATGCATTGGCGAACGCTCAATATAACTTCAATAACATTCAGTGTAACATTTAGGAAATAGTAATTTATATTAGCCATATTGTTTAGTTAGTGCTAATGTGTACATGTAACGACTCTTTATCATTCTGAGCATGTTCCAATTAATAAATGAACGATATGTGGAACGAATCATGAACATCTGTGCTCTCTATTGTAATTATCATTAATGTGTAGATCAACATTATACACATAAAATACAAATATTGGTCGATTGGCATCAACCTGCTGCTAAATATAATAAACATCAAGATATACTGTATAATATTCTCATTTAAAATACAAACATAAACAGTCCATGCAGTAAAATAGGATTTGTTGTGTGTCAACTTAAAATATAGTCATCACTTGTAGGTATCAACTTGATTAAAAATTCCATTGGACTCCCTTTAAAGATGGATTATCTCCTTAAAGGTGGATTATCTCTTTGTAAACATGTATTATATAGTTACCGGGCTATAAAATATTATATCTGAATCGAAGACTCTTGTCCAGAAATGCTTCTATAGATTAATATTAATTTTATATCGAATATTTTCTAGCCTAAAAAGGTGTAGTTGTTTAGCTAACGAACAATAGTGGTTACTGTTAACAGAGACTAGGCATTTTATTGTACAATTTTGTCACAAATAAACGTTATATCGCAATATGGTATCATCCGAATGGTCTGTTCTAAAAATAGACACATAAACGGTCCCGATTAAATATTCGAAATAAAATCAATATTAATTGATAGAAGCTTTTCCGGACAGGCGTCTTCCGTTCATATTTATTATTTTGTACTCACGCAACTATTTAAAATTTGTTATTTAAAGAGATAATCCATCTTTAAATAACAAATTTGAAATAGTTGCGTGGGTATAAAATAATAAATATGAACTGAAGACACCTGTCCGGAAAGGCTTCTATCAATTAATATATTGATTTTATTTCGAATATTTTATTGGGACCGTTTATTTGTCTATTTTTAGAATACACCATTCGGGTGATACCATATAGCGATATAGAGCATTAGGCTGTTCCTGTGGCTACGTACCGAACGTCAAATGTCCCAGATTGATTGGTTGTATTGTTTTATTCCATAGTTATAAGCGATAATGAGTATAATTCACGCTTAGTTGTGACAAAATTACACAATAAAATGTCTGGTCTCTGTTAACAGTAACCAATATTGTTCATTAGCAAAACAACAACACCTTTTTAGACCCGAAAATATTCGAAATAAAAGTAATATTAATCAATAGACGCATTTTCGGACAGGAGTCTTCGATTCAGATCTAATATGTTATACCCCGGTAACTATATAATGCATGTTTACAAAGACATAATCCATCTTTAATCGACTTCTATTGTTTTAAATAGTGCATATTATTTTACACATTTTCGAAAGTCTTTAAATATCTAAGCACAGTGCGTTATACTGTCTTGGTTTGTCTGGAAGACATGCAAATACATTGTTTTTATTTATTTTTTATTATTATATCTTTAAATAATTTTTTTTAAATAGTTGCGTGGGTATAACATACTAAATATGAACTGAAACCCCTGTCTGGAAAGGCTTCTACCAATTTATTATTGATTTTATTTCGAATATTTTATTATGAAATGAGACGATTAATTGGGACACTTTATTTATAGTCTATTTTTAGAATAGACCATTCGGGTGATACCATACAGCGATAGAGAGCATTGGGCTGTTCCTATGGCTACGTACCGAACGTCAAATGTCCCAGGTTGATTGGTTGTATTGTTTTATTCCATAGTTATAAGCGATAATGGGTATAATTAACGTTTATTTGTGGCAAAATTACGAAATAACATTTCTGGTCTGTCAACAGTAACTACTATTGTTCGTTAGATAAACAACCACACATTTTTAGAGCAGAAAATATTCGAAATAAAATCAATATTAATCGATAAAAGCATTTCCGGACAGTAATTTTCGATTCATATATAATATTGTATACCCGGGTAGCTATATAACATGTGTTTACAAAGACATAGACTATCTTTAATTGTTCACAGTCCCACATATGGTGACATAACTTCATAAGTCTATAGCACTTCAGAACTGTCAAATGGGCATGGAGACTTCTCGCCGATCGAACTACGTGTCCTCCAAAGAAATCTGAGTCTATTAAGGATAGAAACAGTCCCATGATTCACGTGCAGGAGAATACTAATCACGATCACAGTAACATGGTTGAATGGGTCGAACTCCTTGCAAACCAACATGACGAAGTAGTAACAAGTAAGACAAGTTCAACAGGATAAACACTCATGTGAACAGGGGGGGGAAAGAAATTCCGACACGTATTCTGGGAGTGGTGGGTGTCAAAATAAGCCCAACGCAATTTTTCGTGACAAAATGATTTTTTTTCCTTCACACCTTTTATTGGATTTTTACTAGTTTGTACTGGTTTGTAACACTAAGAAATCAATAATAAGGAACTACAGCAACACTAAACACGCTAGGGCCATTGGATGTTGGTTTGTGCATCTTTAGGACAAGAGAAAGTATTCTTAATGCAGCTAATCGCCCATGCAGTATTCTATGTAATTAACATCCAATAAGGATAACTTTAAAGAAATAAATTTAATGCCAAATCTGGTCAAAGATGGACATAACACTGATGTATAAAGAAAAACATGTATCATACCTAGACTTGTGAGTGGATAAAACAATTATCTCATATATGACAAAAGAGATAGAAAATGGTAATAATTCACAATCTCATGTAGTCATGAATGAGTTAATACAGGTTTCTACTAAAAGTGTAGGTTTGTTTTTTATTATAAACTTTACTCTCACATGCTACACTTGAGCAGTCCAATAGAAATAATGCCTTTTCTGAACTCATACAAGATTCTGAACTCATACAAGATTCCTGAATTCATACAAGATAAACTGTGACCATTATAAAATTCCTAACCAATCCTGACCAATCTGAATCAAGTGGAATCAATCGTAACATTAACTTTCTTTGATTTCCCATTGGTGCTCCTGTGTATTGCTATATGTGCGATTAACATGTTTTAGTAATGTCTAATGAGCCTGGGTGGCACGAAGCGTATACTAATTTAACCTATCTGATATAATACAACCATCTATCTGGTGTAAACAATATCACCTATCTGGTGTAGAGCAATATCATCTACCTGGTGTATAGACATAATATCTTTAAAAATTTCCATAACAAAGTAACAAAACACAAAAAACTATAAAGGTCTCTAAAAAGGACTACCACACACATTTTGGCACTAAAACAGTGACTATCAATTATGACTAACCGTGCGCGCTTTGTCAGTGACCGGTTACCCACTTAGGAATAGCTGCTATTCACAATAGCAATAAAGCTGCTTAATAGGTTTTGTGACGAGAAGGAAATTGAAAATGCTCGATGGTATATAAATATTAGAACGTCAGTTTGTCTATAAATGTTCGATATAATATAATGATTACAGTATATCTTGTCATTGACTACGCGAATGTAGTGACCAGTGGGAATGTCAATAGTGTAGTTAACTCGCCTTCGGCTGATGAAAAAAATTACAAAATCCACTGCAGTCAAGAATATACTGCTAGAGACCAGTCCTGCTGTTCATTAGTAGATTCACTGAATCTCAATGTAGGAGGTTTGGTCCTGGTTTTCTCTGTATCTTTGTGTTTTGCGTTCCACAAGGGGTGGGTGTAAAAACATCGCTGGAAAAAACTCTATGAAATGGAAAATAAATTGGGGTCGGGGGTGGGTGGGTCCAAAAAGTGGTCATCGGCAAAAGAGTAGCATACGTGTCTGGAAACTTTTCCGACACCCTGATGTGAATATATTATTCAATGATAGCGAGTCAAAGGGATAATGTTTTGGTTGGATCTCACCTCGATCAGTCCTGTGTGTCATCTTCGACCTGATCATAAATCACTGCTGGTGACGAGTCGATTACGAGTTATAGTATTATAACTTTCAAATGTCGAGATTCGAAAGATGTATAAATGCTACTTCCATGCCGCAATAAGCTGGGCATATTGTCAAAGAAAATTGCGAAATAAAACATTTCAAGATGGCGGAGATCTGCTCTGGAAGTTATGCTCCAAAGTAAAATTTTATTGTGCAATGAGATGATTTATTGGGACACTTTATTTGTCTATTTTTAGAATAGACCATTCGGGTGATACCATACAGCGATATAGAGCATTGGGCTGTTCCTATGGCTACGTACGTAGGTTATACAAGGCCTAAGGTAACAGTTTAAAAAAAATCGGGAAAACACAAGTCGTTTCCTAAATACCAGTAAGATTATTATTTTAAGATTGTAATTCCCAAAATAACCCCATCTTACCGCGTCGGCTGTTCCCACCGACCACGCGTTTCTATTCCAAACTAGACTGGAATTCTGATGATGACGTTCGGCCGACAATACGATAGTTCAGACGATTTCAATAGTCGGCGCCCATGCAGATGCGAGTTAGATGACCCCGCACATGACTAAACCACAAATGAGAAGGAGGCGTCCACCTAAATACGTACAAAACAATAGACTAAATACTTGTACTATCAAAATTAGCTCACCATTTGCCACTAGACCACAGAAAGGAAAACAAGTAGTTGCACCATCCCGTTGGGATTGATTGCGTGATAGCAACACAGTGTAATGATGTTGAAATATAAATGGTACCTTATAGATATTAAACAACAAGATAATAAAGATTATACTCACCAAATTCAGTGCAGCATAAACACACACAATGCAAATATTACAATGACAAATGGAATAACACAACTGTTAGTTCTGAAGTCTTGGAATCATCTGACGAGACGTCGCTTCCCATAATGCACTTGGGGAATCTCCTCCCAGAATAAAACAGCACAAAGTTTGTTGATATGTGACGTCACCTCCAACAAGGCACCTCACTCGGGGAATCACAACCCAAGAGTTCACAGCACAATTACACAACACTATTCCCCCCCATTAAAAAAATTTAAGAGTTCTTGGGGGTTGAAACTCGTTCCACCATCAAATTTGTTTTGACCATATCTGGTGGGTTTACAGGAGGAATTTATGGAAAATCCATCATAAGATACATTTACATGCTTCGAAAAAGTAAAATACCATACCAGATAGGTTCACATCGATTTGCATGATAAGGTAATGGAGATGCAAAATACAATGACGGATGAATTATTACGATGAATGAGAACGACTCTCCTCTTCACAGTTGTTTAGAAAGTTCATAATGGAGTACGGAAACGATTTTGGAAAATGATTGCCAACAATTTCTATGAAGAGTGGTCCGGACTTATTACTTAGTAAATGAGCTATCCAATGACTATCTTGATGCTCAATTGAAACTTTCCACATCTATTTGAATGAATACATCTCCCCTGGTTGAAATTACCAATGTGGTAAAATGATCCATGCTATATGGTTATCTATATTCATTAACAGTTTGAAAGTTGACATTATGGAATAGCGACTACCGCCAATTGTATGACACAATTTTCAGGTCAAATTACTAATGTGGTGAAATGATCATATGAGCTATCCAATGACTATCTTGATGCTCAATTGAAACTTTCCACATCTATTTGAATGAATACATCTCCCCTGGTTGAAATTACCAATGTGGTAAAATGATCATGCCATATGGTTATCTTGATTCATTAACAGTTTGAAAGTTGACCTTAGGGATTAGCGACTACCGCCAATTGTATTAGAGCTCAATGCTGCCATCTTCTGCGGTGATTTTAGCTCTTGGTATTTTTTCGGATGGCATCCTACAGCCAACCTCCAATGAAGGTTCATTATTAGATCCCCGAGGACTGGATAGGTGCTCGGGTCAAAATGAACATCCACACCACACCATCCAAGAGTTCAACCTTGGTGTTGGTGGGTTCGTTTCAGGTTTCGAGGTTGCGGCTACCGCAGACGTTTTTGAAGACTGGTTTTCTACGGAGGAATCACGATAGTTCTTCCTCTCTCCTACCGAGGAGTCTCGAGTACATCGGCCTCGTTTCCGGTCCTTTAACCTGTGAGTCTTCTGTGTTGATTCGTGCTGGGTGTATTCATATTCGTATGCATCCAGGATGATCGTGGATGTCACAACCCTATCATCTGCCTGTTCGGGATACATTCCTGGCCTACATGTAATCTCAGGTCTTCGATCTTCGACGTCCTGAATGGGAACGTTAGCACGGATAATCATACATCTCATGGTGTGAATATGGAACAACGGAACCTTTGAAGACGCGTAAGACTGCCTTTGCTCCTCGTTAACTTTATTAAGTATACGTGTAGCTGCCATTACCCTCCATTGGCGAGGCATGCACTGAAATTGATATAAGGCGCTAAACGATAACCAGCCTCTGGTTCCTGTTGATTTAAATCTTTAGCAAAAGAGATAATTGAGCTACGGGCCGTTTTACCTATATATGACCATTGGATTGGGTATGGCCTTATGGTCCCATTCCTTGTTGAGTTTGTGACGGAGTTTGTTCAGCAAGTGTGGTTCATCCCGGCTATCTGGGGGGGGGGGGGGGGGGCGCCACCGGATATAAAAATCATTGCAAGCCTATTTAAATCTTCTCGAATTCCATTCCTAAAACATCTGGGAATATGGCTTCCTTCTGTTTCCCTTCACTTCTAATCCACACCCATTTAGCGGGCAATGGATGACATCATATACGGTCGGTGGGCTATCCACCTGCATATGTTGATCTGGAAGGAGAGAATGATCAGGGATTACCTCTCGATTCGTTTCAGTGGATATCCCTAAACTCATAACCCCCATAGCTTCTGACGACATGGTGTCTACCTCTGGCACCTTATCAGAGGACATCCCTGCCTTATTTCATTGTATACCTTTGACATTATCGGCCCCATATTAAAAAGTGCTGTTGACAGGGTGTTTACCCCTGACATCATAGTTAATAAACTGGTATTAGATGTTGAAACTTCAACCGGAATGCTTGCCATTAACTCAGCTAAACTCATAGTCAATTCTGACAAGGTACCTAATACCTCGGGTGATGACTCAGCGACTACCGCTGGCATCGTAATCTCACCTGGTTCTGTAATGGGCTCTCTGACATCTGGAATTGGTGATGGTGAGCCAGATTTTAGCATGTACTGCCATCGTCAGAATCAGAGATATGTGTACTAGGTCTTTGTAATTTCCTCTGATGCCTCCCCAATCCTGTTTCCGAACTACTCAGACGGGCATTGTACAATCATCATCAGAGTTGTCTGATGATACTTGCCTAACGTCCCAACGACCTTGTTTAGCCGTATAGTTGTGCTGATGCCACCTGATTATATTTATGGCCTGTTCCATAGTATCTGGCGATTCCGTACTTACAAGTTCAGCCGCCCTGGTATCTGAACAACCCTGGCAAAATCGTAATATCGCCTGACGGAAAGTGAATTCGGGAGGGCAATCCCGGAAAGCTCGAGTAGCTAAGTATAAGACTGTTTCAGCCCATTCCTCGAGACATTGCCCATGATTTTGTTTCACTTGCTGAATCCTAATCTGTGTTGTTTCCGGCAAATCGTGAAAACCAAAGCGATTTTCTAAACCTGCTAACAACAGATCAACATTCATAGCAGGGTTTCGTTCAGTTAGCAATGTGAAGTATTCACTGGCTTTACTCGATAAACACAAGCAGAGTGCATGCTTTCTCTCTTCTTGACCCCATTGTTGAGAATCTGCATAGTTACATAATTTCAACTTGAATGGCTGTCAGGCCTCCACCCCGTCAAAATAAAAACTTTTAGGCATACGCGGTAACCTGCGATCCTCTCTGTAATTATCCCGGCCTCCAGCCTGATAATTATTATTTTGGGCCCGATATATATGTGGTGGGTACCGCCCATAACCTGGTGGTGGCCTATTCCATAAGGGCTCCTGTTGCATAAATGGTTGCTGAAATTGCTCTGGATGCCACTGTGGTTGTGGCCTTTGTTGCTGAACCTGAGGTTGCTGAACCTGATGTTGCTGAACCTGAGGTTGCTGAACCTGAGGTTGCTGAACCTGAGGTTGCTGAACCTGATGTTGCTGAACCTGATGTTGCTGAACCTGATGTTGCTGAACCTGAGGTTGCTGAACCTGATGTTGCTGAACCTGATGTTGCTGAAACAGATGTTGCTGAACCGGCGGTTGTTGAACCGGAGGCTGCTGAACCGGTGGTTGCTGAACCGGTGGTCGCTGAACCGGTGGTCACTGAACCGGTGGTCGCTGAACCGCTGGTCGCTGAACCGTTGGTTGCTGAACCTGTGTTTGTTGAACCGGTTGGTGCTGAACTGGTTGTTGCTGAACTGGGGGTTGCGGCAACATATGTTGTGGCAACGATTGTGGTGGCAACTTTTGTTGTGGCAACTGTTGTTGCACAAACGGTTGTTGCACCAACGGTTGTTGTGGCCGCGGATGTCGAACAGGTGGATCGACCAGTGGTAAACCTTGGTAACTAGATATCGGTCCGGTGTGAGAAATGGTCACCGCTGAAGTGGTGTCAAACCAGCTGATGGGTTAAAGGGTGGCTTCCACCCAACCCACTTGTCATTGTGGCTTGCAACAATGCCTGATGTTGAGGCCTAATCGTTTGCCAAACACTTTGAGTCGAAACGACAGAGTAGTGACTAGCATCACCAAAACTAATGGTCCTTAATGTATCCGTTACCACCGCATGTGAACTACTTACCCGTGGAATGATACTCTGGCTTTCCAGTTACCTTGGAGTCAGTTTCGTACCAATGGGATCGATGTTACGAGATCGGGAACCAAGTTCGTAAAGTGGTGGTTTCGACCTACTGGAGTCTGGTGTGGGGAGAGATTGCTCGGGTTCTTGCCCAGTCAGTTGACCCTTGGCTATCAAAGGTGACAATGAAAATCCATTTTGGACTCCACCACTGAGAACTAAATCCAATTCCCCATCTGATGTATCCAAAACAGACTTGTCTGGGTCATATTTCGGAAAATCCAAAGATTTATTTGGGGTGGTGTAGGGAATGACGCCGGTGCAATGGCCCCCTGTGCTTGATTATCGATACCCAAATCTTGGTCATCAGAAATTCCTGGGTAGTATCGCTCAGGGACATAATTATCAAACCGAGACGTGTGTAAAGGCCGGCTAATGTCAATGATCTTCCAAAAATCTGTCGTAGGTCGGAAATGAGGAATCGACAACAAATCTTCATTCCGCAATCCCTTGCCTTTTTGTCGTCTGAAAATAATTTAAGCGGCAATACGTGGCTCGACAAGAGGACTTTCTTGCAATTCCATAAAAGTTGCAGAATTGACATTGATGTGGAAATCCCCAACAGACATGTTTGAAACATATTTTTTCTCGTGGTGTCAAAATAGGTTTATAAAAATATTCCTCAAAATTGAACTGATCAGAAATATGTGAAAACCACAGACTACCTGTGTGCCTCAACAAAAAAATGTTTATGCTGTAGACAGACCACAATCAAGTGAACATTTTGCACATGTCACGACCTTTGAAATTGAAACGGAAAATATTAACACGAAATTCGTGATTTTAGCAAAAATTAGGCTAATTGCATTATTGGAAAATATCTGTGAACTAAAAGTTGCAAACAATATGTCAAACATACATACTTATATTTTAATCAAAACACAAGAATGCAAAAAATAATGAATGACGAACCCGAAATACGAAATACGAAACACATGTTCGCTACTGCGTGATAAACGAAAGCGAAATGAGAGAAATTAAAAATGAGGTAACCGCAAAATTACGAAGTTAAATTTGCGAACGACGCCAATGAATTATAAATGGTACCTTATAGATATTAAACAACAAGATAATAAAGATTATACTCACCAAATTCAGTGCAGCATAAACACATAATGCAATATTACTATGACAAATGCAACAGCAATGAAATAACACAACTTGTAGTTCTGAAGTCTTGGAATCATCTGACGAGACGTCGCTTCCCATAATGCACTTGGGGAATCTCCTCCCAGAATATAACAGCACAACGTAAACAACTGTTTGTTGATATGTGGCGTCACCTCCAACAAGGCACCTCACTCGGGGAATCCCATCCCATAAGTTCACAGCACAATTACACAACAATGTTATCTGTTTGTTACGACCGACATTTTATTCTGTATATCGTTTTCGATTATCTGTGCTCTCGCTAAGTAACGTTATATATTACTATTCGTTTAATTGTCTAAATGTTGTATTTCCCTGTCCACTGAGGAAACCTAGATATTCTACATATACACCTTTATCCAAAATTGGCGGTGAGCTCCATATTAACATAGTTTATTGTGAAATATTTCATGTTCAAAACGATATTTGTTATTTGGAACTACTACATGTATATACAGGCGACCGTCCATATCAGTGTGATTTATGCGCTGTAACATTTACTGAGTTGTGTTGTCTGACAAGACATAAGACAATGCATACATGCAGCCATATCTATCATTGTGATGTATGTGATAAAGCATTTACTCACACCAGTAATCTGAGGCATCATAAGATAATTCATACAGGAGAGCGTCCGTACCAATGTGATTTATGCCATGATACATTCACTCAGTCGGGTAATCTGAAGCACCATAAGATGATTCATACAGGAGAGCGGCCGTATCAGTGTGACATCTGTCGGAAATCATTTATTACTTCATCTCAAGCGACGTCAGAGACTCCACACAGGAGACCGTCCGTCCCAGTGTGATTTATGTGACAAAACATTCACTCAGCCGGGTTCACTGACAGGGCACAAGATAATCCATACAGGCGATCGTCCATATCAGTGTGACTTATGTGACAAAGCGTTTATTAAGACGAGTGGTCTGAAGCATCATATGGTAATTCACACCGGAAATCGCCCGTTTCAGTGTGATATATGTCAGAAATCATTCACTACCTCGAGTCATATGAAGCAGCATAAGGTAATCCACACCGGAGATCGTCCGTGATTTATGCGTGATTTATGCGCTGATGCATTTACTCACTCGTGTGCCTTGGTAAGGCATAAGATAATTCACACAGGAGACCGCCCGTACCTGTGTGATTTATGCGATGAAGCGTTTACTCGGTCGCGTGCTCTGATAAAACATAAGATGATTCACAAAGAAGACCGTCTGTATCAGTGTGATATCTGTCAGAAATCATTCACTACTTCGAATAACTGAAGCAGCATAATAGAATCCACACGGGAGATCGCCCGTACACATGTGAGTTGTGCGCTGATTCATTTAATAAGTTGGGTAATCTGACGAGGCATATACGGATAATTCATGCAGGTGATCGTCCGTATTCGTGTGATTTGTTTCGGAAAGCATTCTTTGATTCGAGTCATCTGAAACAGCACAAGAGAATCCACACAGGAGAGCGCCCCTATCCGTGTGATTTATGTAGCAAAGCATTCACTACTTCGAGCCAACTGAAGCAGCATACGAGAATCCACAGGAGATCGTCTGTATCAGTTTGATTTATAAGCCATAAGATAGTTCATACAGGGGAGAGTATGCTGACTCGTTCTGCTCTTCGGTCACGTGTTGTTATATGAGGTTCCACGAAGGCGGAAATACATCGGTGCGCCGAGTACCTCCGGCGTAGTGTAAGCAGGAAGTCGGCGACGTTTCCGGTGGAAGTTTTGAATGAACACACCTATTCCCAAAGACACAACACTCATTTCCTTCCATATAAATCATTTAAATTTGCTTATTCAATTTGTATGCATGTATACATGTGACAACTTTTGTATTAAATTGTAGAGATATTTGTATCATTACCAATAAATAATCTAATCTGAAACTTTTCCCCATTTTAAATAAAAAAAGGCCTAATATAAACCTATCCAATCCAAATAAACGACTAGGACTCCAGACGCT
This sequence comes from Siphonodentalium dalli, assembly GCA_032622095.1. NCBI lineage: Eukaryota > Metazoa > Mollusca > Scaphopoda > Gadilida > Siphonodentaliidae > Siphonodentalium > Siphonodentalium dalli. The sequence goes on from CP136067.1 coordinate 25,187,367, forward strand.
GTAAGTGATTTACAAATCGAGGTCGGAAACGCAGTCCCTCTAAAGTCTAGATGCAGATGTTGGGGGGAAATATCTCCCTCGTTGGAAATCGTCCAGACGCCAGGATTTTTTAAAAGGTTTTGTTCAACCGGAAATTTCCACGAGTTTCCTGGTATTGAGGACCACATTGCGGTTCAAGCTAGGGTGAATGTAGTTTCTGAAAGTGTTGCATTTTTTGTATTCATGGTTTTTTAAATTTAATTGAATAAAGCTTAAATTGGTCAAATCCTGAAAAATCTAAATACAGGCGACAGTATATTTCACAGTGTCAATATTTCTCTTTAAAATCTTAGCAATAAATATATTATTCAACATCGCCACACAAGAATTTCCTAAACATATACTATTTTAAAAACGTTTTTGGGGCCATCATTTGGTTCTATTTCAATTTTTGTTTTAATTTGATACCATCCGGTTAGCAGTTTCATCACTATAAATTCCTAATGTTAAATCATAAAAACTTTCTCCAGTGAACTGGGAATTCAAACTGACTGAAAAAGATTTATATATTACCTTCAACGGTTATTTTTTGTCAAACATAAACCCCCTCCTAAAATTTGAAAATTGTAATCGTTTGCAGTTTCCTTGATAAAACGTCTGTTCTGTTGTAGAGCATTGGAAATACATTCAAATACACAACGCACGTGATCGCACCGTGGCCATTCTGGCAACGGATAGTAAACATTCCACCGAGTTGCAGCTATAAGCCAACTTGCCACTGATACGATCGTTTTCAAGACGGCCGCCACCAACCAAAAAGCCATATCAGGCCATACGGATGTGGTAATGTTCAATTTCGTTGCAGGACATACAAATCAAGTTCGAGCAACGTGTTTGTGTACCTAAATTTACACCACCAATAAAAACTCATCCAATACCATAGCTTCATACTCTTATATAAAATGGCAGTCAAAATGGCGGTCCTAATAGCAGTCCAGACGCCAAGTCTGATAAGAGCTCTATTTTAGGAGTTCGTTCAACCGGACACCAGGAATATTTCCACGATTACATAGTTATTGCCCAATCTATATATGTTGGTGCCAGTGTGCATGTATAATAACAAATTATCGCAGTTTTAAAAAATGGTACTTTTAACATGTATGCTAGAAAAATAGGAACACGTTTTAATGATATGGGGGTTAGTGGAAATTAAAACTCACAGTTATAACCAACTGCTAAACAGAATTTCAAGACACACTGCGTAGAAAGATATTTCGGTAAATACATAAGTGATACAGAATCATAAAAAAATGTTCAAGAACCCGAGTTATCCGCAATTAAAGTCACAACATGCACTGAAATGACAAATAATAAATATTTTTATCAAAAGTTGTCAAAGCAATACACTAAAATAGTTTTAATCTTATTTTGGGTTGTCCGGAACATCTCTAAGGATTAGACACTGTTAAAAAAATATACATTCAAAGAAACAGACTAATAGGCGATTAAAACAAGTTTTAAATACCACATCCACTATGCTAGGTATGCCTCATTCGGGAAAACATTTTTATTTGGGTCTAGTGTTCTCATGACATTGGGCGATAACACGTGTTCTGTTCGAGTATACTCATGGTCGAGCTTGGTGCGTGACTCGTTTCAAACATCAGCTTATAGTATTTAAAAATCACCAAGCATTGCGCATAATTGCGCGTCAGCACAACTATTCCGGTAAAACTAAATAAAACGACACTCAAGACGAAATGTGTGACCAAGACCTAGAATTGACCACAAATCATCTGGTAGTGGACGAATTGCGGAAAGTGGAGTATCTTATACACTTCATCGCCATTCATCTCCAGCATGCGTACATTTATTATCACATATTCTTTGTCGCAGACACATCAAATCCAGTCGTAAGTCGGGATTTGTTTTACCCTGTGCCATAAGAGAATGCATTGGCCTAACAATTTCTTACAATTTTAATAATTTTTTCTTGTATTCTTTAACAATTTTATAATTTCACCCATACAGAGCCCCAGACAAACATGAGCAGACGACACTCTTCTATATGCTTCTATATATGTGTGGGGCTCCCTGCAGGGTAACGATACACATGCGTCGGTACATAGATCATACAGTCTTGCAACAACAACGTCGTGTACTGGAATCCGAGATGCACCTGCAGATATTGAGTTCGGGAAGGAACATTGATCTGGAGTGAGTTACAAGGTTCCAATTATTTAATCGTCCATTGAGTCGTGGTTATGGTATAGAATCAATATTTGCAAAATACCATACGTTCGTTTTTGCTTTTGATAGTTGACGCTTATGACGAATCACACCCAGTTGTCGATCGACGAACTTACAAAGCAACACAGAAACATTCCAAATAAGATGGCAGCCTCGTCGCAGGTTCTCATCTTCCAATGTCTGAAATATTAAACGTTTGGCATAAATTTTACCTAAAGTTTGCACTTTTTGACAACATTCATCAATTGAATAGAGGACTCGCCTACATCCAAAATCGAGTCACTGTTATCCCAAATCGAGTCTCTGTTATCTCAAGTTTTGAAGCAATATATATATATATATATATATATATATATATATATATATATATATATATATATTATACCCAACTAGTAAATATTTATTTAGCATAAGTGAAGAACCGGTGATATCACAATTATTGTGTATGGAATCACTTGTATTTGCATTTACGTCAGGCACAACTGTGAAATAACCAACAATTCGCTGTTAAAACTGCTTTCTATGTTGGTAATTTGCTAATGTGGTAAACACAGGTCTTGAAATTAGGATAAATGTCCCACGGCAAATTTAATGATGTGCCATTTTATTATATATGTTGCCATTGCGTATCCTACGGCCTCGCTTATTGCCGTGGCCAGTTTCGAGGACTATATATCACCGAAGATCGCCGGTATACGTTGTATTAAACTGCAATGATGTGACTCAATAGATATACACTACTTCACGAGTAAATGCGCCCCGTAAATTTAAAATTATGTTATTAAACAATCGGTGACTGTCCTACTTAGCATGAAATGCAATCCGATGTCTGAACGCGACAGCTATCACAAATCCTAGGTCACCATCCTTTGATATTGCTTCCGGCTTCAAAATGGCTCTCATAGGTGAATTAAATAGCACCGCTTTATTACTACTTATACTTGAAGTTGATAGAAATTTCGTTGCAGGTTTACACTGGCATTTATGTACTTGCTTTCAGGTAGTGACTTCGGTAAAATTAAATTTATTTGTATTACTGTATAATTATGAGCACACAACCTTGTATATATGTTATTATACTTCCATATTTTAATATGGAAGTATATTGTTATTCAATTTATTATTTTTTTCCAATATTATTTATTATACTTCCATATTTTAATATGGAAGTATATTGTTATTCATATTTTTATTTTTATTTTTCATTATTTATAGTTCTTAATATATTTTGTAACTCTTATATCTCAGACAGTTTAAAAGGTAGAACATTGGAATTTGGTAGGTATATGCACCTTGCCAAGTTACATGGAATCGAAACATTTAGGTTTGTGTCCCAACTTGATTTCCAGAGTTATGGCCCTTAAACAAAAAAAATGGAAAAAGTTTGTGCCCAGATCTTCTTTTATACGAAGCCAAACAGCTGAATTCGGTTCTCGTAATCGTGTTAATTAACGAAAGGGTAAGAATCGGGGAAATTTTCACCAAGGTCCGAAAACAATTTGTTGACCTGGGGAGGGGTGCAAAATTTGTCAATTTTTTTCTTGTCACCGATTCCAACCATTTTTACTGTCGGGTATCTATACGACGTACTGATGCTACTCGTGAAAGAATTTTGTAAATCGGTTGAGAAATGACCAAGTTATAATACATCGAAAAATGTACTAATAAAGTCCATGTGTAGAAAGTGCTTGTGCCCAGATCTTCTCCTAGACGAAGCGCAACAACTGGATTTGGTCTATGTGAGCGTCTTAAACATAGACAGAAGACCAAACCAGGAAATTTTGACAGGGGTCCGCTCAAATATTTCCGGGCTAGGGGAGGGGCAAAATTTGTGAATTTTTTTTTGTCTCCAATTTGAACAAAAATGGTTGTGAAGTATCTATGAAATGTACTGAGTGTCGTTATGAGTGAATTTTATGAATCGGTTGAAAAATGTAGAAATTGTGGCCCCTTCCTTTTGTTCAAGTTTACAGAAAATGCACTATCAATTTAAATTCCTTCAACCGATCGTCACGTGTTTGGTGTCATTTGATGGTGAATTTCGAGTACTTCTAAACGACTACCAACTTGCCGCATTATGTCGATGGAGGCCAGAGATATTCGAAAAGTATATACTTAACAACATACATATTGGCCTACATAGTAGAATGTCGCCACAATACCTCACTAGAACCCCGCTAACTTTTAAAGGGGAATCAAGTACGAACACAATGACGCAAAAATTAGCTCGATATCTCGAAAATTGGCAGATATATGACGACTATTCTATCCGCGTCACCAAATTTCGATGCATGGGTGGGGGTCACACCAGAACGTTCAAACTGAACACAGAAATGTCAATAAATCATACTATCGACATTCCAATCAATTCCGCGCGATTCCCTTATTATACTTCCATATTTTAATATGGAAGTATATTGTTATTCATATTTTTATTTTTATTTTTCATTATTTATAGTTCTTAATATATTTTGTAACTCTTATATCTCAGACAGTTTAAAAGGTAGAACATTGGAATTTGGTAGGTATATGCACCTTGCCAAGTTACATGGAATCGAAACATTTAGGTTTGTGTCCCAACTTGATTTCCAGAGTTATGGCCCTTAAACAAAAAAAATGGAAAAAGTTTGTGCCCAGATCTTCTTTTATACGAAGCCAAACAGCTGAATTCGGTTCTCGTAATCGTGTTAATTAACGAAAGGGTAAGAATCGGGGAAATTTTCACCAAGGTCCGAAAACAATTTGTTGACCTGGGGAGGGGTGCAAAATTTGTCAATTTTTTTCTTGTCACCGATTCCAACCATTTTTACTGTCGGGTATCTATACGACGTACTGATGCTACTCGTGAAAGAATTTTGTAAATCGGTTGAGAAATGACCAAGTTATAATACATCGAAAAATGTACTAATAAAGTCCATGTGTAGAAAGTGCTTGTGCCCAGATCTTCTCCTAGACGAAGCGTAACAACTGGATTTGGTCTATGTGAGCGTCTTAAACATAGACAGAAGACCAAACCAGGAAATTTTGACAGGGGTCCGCTCAAATATTTCCGGGCTAGGGGAGGGGCAAAATTTGTGAAATTTTTTTTGTCTCCAATTTGAACAAAAATGGTTGTGAAGTATCTATGAAATGTACTGAGTGTCGTTATGAGTGAATTTTATGAATCGGTTGAAAAATGTAGAAATTGTGGCCCCTTCCTTTTGTTCAAGTTTACAGAAAATGCACTATCAATTTAAATTCCTTCAACCGATCGTCACGTGTTTGGTGTCATTCGATGGGGAATTTCGAGTACTTCTAAACGACTACCAACTTGCCGCATTATGTCGATGGAGGCCAGAGATATTCGAAAAGTATATACTTAACAACATACATATTGGCCTACATAGTAGAATGTCGCCACAATACCTCACTAGAACCCCGCTAACTTTTAAAGGGGAATCAAGTACGAACACAATGACGCAAAAATTAGCTCGATATCTCGAAAATTGGCAGATATATGACGACTATTCTATCCGCGTCACCAAATTTCGATGCATGGGTGGGGGTCACACCAGAACGTTCAAACTGAACACAGAAATGTCAATAAATCATACTATCGACATTCCAATCAATTCCGCGCGATTCCCTTATTATAATTCCATATTTTAATATGGAAGTATATTGTTATTCATATTTTTATTTTTATTTTTCATTATTTATAGTTCTTAATATATTTTGTAACTCTTATATCTCAGACAGTTTAAAAGGTAGAACATTGGAATTTGGTAGGTATATGCACCTTGCCAAGTTACATGGAATCGAAACATTTAGGTTTGTGTCCCAACTTGATTTCCAGAGTTATGGCCCTTAAACAAAAAAAATGGAAAAAGTTTGTGCCCAGATCTTCTTTTATACGAAGCCAAACAGCTGAATTCGGTTCTCGTAATCGTGTTAATTAACGAAAGGGTAAGAATCGGGGAAATTTTCACCAAGGTCCGAAAACAATTTGTTGACCTGGGGAGGGGTGCAAAATTTGTCAATTTTTTTCTTGTCACCGATTCCAACCATTTTTACTGTCGGGTATCTATACGACGTACTGATGCTACTCGTGAAAGAATTTTGTAAATCGGTTGAGAAATGACCAAGTTATAATACATCGAAAAATGTACTAATAAAGTCCATGTGTAGAAAGTGCTTGTGCCCAGATCTTCTCCTAGACGAAGCGCAACAACTGGATTTGGTCTATGTGAGCGTCTTAAACATAGACAGAAGACCAAACCAGGAAATTTTGACAGGGGTCCGCTCAAATATTTCCGGGCTAGGGGAGGGGCAAAATTTGTGAATTTTTTTTTGTCTCCAATTTGAACAAAAATGGTTGTGAAGTATCTATGAAATGTACTGAGTGTCGTTATGAGTGAATTTTATGAATCGGTTGAAAAATGTAGAAATTGTGGCCCCTTCCTTTTGTTCAAGTTTACAGAAAATGCACTATCAATTTAAATTCCTTCAACCGATCGTCACGTGTTTGGTGTCATTCGATGGGGAATTTCGAGTACTTCTAAACGACTACCAACTTGCCGCATTATGTCGATGGAGGCCAGAGATATTCGAAAAGTATATACTTAACAACATACATATTGGCCTACATAGTAGAATGTCGCCACAATACCTCACTAGAACCCCGCTAACTTTTAAAGGGGAATCAAGTACGAACACAATGACGCAAAAATTAGCTCGATATCTCGAAAATTGGCAGATATATGACGACTATTCTATCCGCGTCACCAAATTTCGATGCATGGGTGGGGGTCACACCAGAACGTTCAAACTGAACACAGAAATGTCAATAAATCATACTATCGACATTCCAATCAATTCCGCGCGATTCCCTTATTATACTTCCATATTTTAATATGGAAGTATATTGTTATTCATATTTTTATTTTTATTTTTCATTATTTATAGTTCTTAATATATTTTGTAACTCTTATATCTCAGACAGTTTAAAAGGTAGAACATTGGAATTTGGTAGGTATATGCACCTTGCCAAGTTACATGGAATCGAAACATTTAGGTTTGTGTCCCAACTTGATTTCCAGAGTTATGGCCCTTAAACAAAAAAAATGGAAAAAGTTTGTGCCCAGATCTTCTTTTATACGAAGCCAAACAGCTGAATTCGGTTCTCGTAATCGTGTTAATTAACGAAAGGGTAAGAATCGGGGAAATTTTCACCAAGGTCCGAAAACAATTTGTTGACCTGGGGAGGGGTGCAAAATTTGTCAATTTTTTTCTTGTCACCGATTCCAACCATTTTTACTGTCGGATATCTATACGACGTACTGATGCTACTCGTGAAAGAATTTTGTAAATCGGTTGAGAAATGACCAAGTTATAATACATCGAAAAATGTACTAATAAAGTCCATGTGTAGAAAGTGCTTGTGCCCAGATCTTCTCCTAGACGAAGCGTAACAACTGGATTTGGATAATGTGAGCGTCTTAAACATAGACAGAAGACCAAACCAGGAAATTTTGACAGGGGTCCGCTCAAATATTTCCGGGCTAGGGGAGGGGCAAAATTTGTGAATTTTTTTTTGTCTCCAATTTGAACAAAAATGGTTGTGAAGTATCTATGAAATGTACTGAGTGTCGTTATGAGTGAATTTTATGAATCGGTTGAAAAATGTAGAAATTGTGGCCCCTTCCTTTTGTTCAAGTTTACAGAAAATGCACTATCAATTTAAATTCCTTCAACCGATCGTCACGTGTTTGGTGTCATTCGATGGGGAATTTCGAGTACTTCTAAACGACTACCAACTTGCCGCATTATGTCGATGGAGGCCAGAGATATTCGAAAAGTATATACTTAACAACATACATATTGGCCTACATAGTAGAATGTCGCCACAATACCTCACTAGAACCCCGCTAACTTTTAAAGGGGAATCAAGTACGAACACAATGACGCAAAAATTAGCTCGATATCTCGAAAATTGGCAGATATATGACGACTATTCTATCCGCGTCACCAAATTTCGATGCATGGGTGGGGGTCACACCAGAACGTTCAAACTGAACACAGAAATGTCAATAAATCATACTATCGACATTCCAATCAATTCCGCGCGATTCCCTTATTATACTTCCATATTTTAATATGGAAGTATATTGTTATTCATATTTTTATTTTTATTTTTCATTATTTATAGTTCTTAATATATTTTGTAACTCTTATATCTCAGACAGTTTAAAAGGTAGAACATTGGAATTTGGTAGGTATATGCACCTTGCCAAGTTACATGGAATCGAAACATTTAGGTTTGTGTCCCAACTTGATTTCCAGAGTTATGGCCCTTAAACAAAAAAAATGGAAAAAGTTTGTGCCCAGATCTTCTTTTATACGAAGCCAAACAGCTGAATTCGGTTCTCGTAATCGTGTTAATTAACGAAAGGGTAAGAATCGGGGAAATTTTCACCAAGGTCCGAAAACAATTTGTTGACCTGGGGAGGGGTGCAAAATTTGTCAATTTTTTTCTTGTCACCGATTCCAACCATTTTTACTGTCGGATATCTATACGACGTACTGATGCTACTCGTGAAAGAATTTTGTAAATCGGTTGAGAAATGACCAAGTTATAATACATCGAAAAATGTACTAATAAAGTCCATGTGTAGAAAGTGCTTGTGCCCAGATCTTCTCCTAGACGAAGCGTAACAACTGGATTTGGTCTATGTGAGCGTCTTAAACATAGACAGAAGACCAAACCAGGAAATTTTGACAGGGGTCCGCTCAAATATTTCCGGGCTAGGGGAGGGGCAAAATTTGTGAATTTTTTTTTGTCTCCAATTTGAACAAAAATGGTTGTGAAGTATCTATGAAATGTACTGAGTGTCGTTATGAGTGAATTTTATGAATCGGTTGAAAAATGTAGAAATTGTGGCCCCTTCCTTTTGTTCAAGTTTACAGAAAATGCACTATCAATTTAAATTCCTTCAACCGATCGTCACGTGTTTGGTGTCATTCGATGGGGAATTTCGAGTACTTCTAAACGACTACCAACTTGCCGCATTATGTCGATGGAGGCCAGAGATATTCGAAAAGTATATACTTAACAACATACATATTGGCCTACATAGTAGAATGTCGCCACAATACCTCACTAGAACCCCGCTAACTTTTAAAGGGGAATCAAGTACGAACACAATGACGCAAAAATTAGCTCGATATCTCGAAAATTGGCAGATATATGACGACTATTCTATCCGCGTCACCAAATTTCGATGCATGGGTGGGGGTCACACCAGAACGTTCAAACTGAACACAGAAATGTCAATAAATCATACTATCGACATTCCAATCAATTCCGCGCGATTCCCTTATTATACTTCCATATTTTAATATGGAAGTATATTGTTATTCATATTTTTATTTTTATTTTTCATTATTTATAGTTCTTAATATATTTTGTAACTCTTATATCTCAGACAGTTTAAAAGGTAGAACATTGGAATTTGGTAGGTATATGCACCTTGCCAAGTTACATGGAATCGAAACATTTAGGTTTGTGTCCCAACTTGATTTCCAGAGTTATGGCCCTTAAACAAAAAAAATGGAAAAAGTTTGTGCCCAGATCTTCTTTTATACGAAGCCAAACAGCTGAATTCGGTTCTCGTAATCGTGTTAATTAACGAAAGGGTAAGAATCGGGGAAATTTTCACCAAGGTCCGAAAACAATTTGTTGACCTGGGGAGGGGTGCAAAATTTGTCAATTTTTTTCTTGTCACCGATTCCAACCATTTTTACTGTCGGGTATCTATACGACGTACTGATGCTACTCGTGAAAGAATTTTGTAAATCGGTTGAGAAATGACCAAGTTATAATACATCGAAAAATGTACTAATAAAGTCCATGTGTAGAAAGTGCTTGTGCCCAGATCTTCTCCTAGACGAAGCGCAACAACTGGATTTGGTCTATGTGAGCGTCTTAAACATAGACAGAAGACCAAACCAGGAAATTTTGACAGGGGTCCGCTCAAATATTTCCGGGCTAGGGGAGGGGCAAAATTTGTGAATTTTTTTTTGTCTCCAATTTGAACAAAAATGGTTGTGAAGTATCTATGAAATGTACTGAGTGTCGTTATGAGTGAATTTTATGAATCGGTTGAAAAATGTAGAAATTGTGGCCCCTTCCTTTTGTTCAAGTTTACAGAAAATGCACTATCAATTTAAATTCCTTCAACCGATCGTCACGTGTTTGGTGTCATTCGATGGTGAATTTCGAGTACTTCTAAACGACTACCAACTTGCCGCATTATGTCGATGGAGGCCAGAGATATTCGAAAAGTATATACTTAACAACATACATATTGGCCTACATAGTAGAATGTCGCCACAATACCTCACTAGAACCCCGCTAACTTTTAAAGGGGAATCAAGTACGAACACAATGACGCAAAAATTAGCTCGATATCTCGAAAATTGGCAGATATATGACGACTATTCTATCCGCGTCACCAAATTTCGATGCATGGGTGGGGGTCACACCAGAACGTTCAAACTGAACACAGAAATGTCAATAAATCATACTATCGACATTCCAATCAATTCCGCGCGATTCCCTTATTATACTTCCATATTTTAATATGGAAGTATATTGTTATTCATATTTTTATTTTTATTTTTCATTATTTATAGTTCTTAATATATTTTGTAACTCTTATATCTCAGACAGTTTAAAAGGTAGAACATTGGAATTTGGTAGGTATATGCACCTTGCCAGTTACATGGAATCGAAACATTTAGGTTTGTGTCCCAACTTGATTTCCAGAGTTATGGCCCTTAAACAAAAAAAATGGAAAAAGTTTGTGCCCAGATCTTCTTTTATACGAAGCCAAACAGCTGAATTCGGTTCTCGTAATCGTGTTAATTAACGAAAGGGTAAGAATCGGGGAAATTTTCACCAAGGTCCGAAAACAATTTGTTGACCTGGGGAGGGGTGCAAAATTTGTCAATTTTTTTCTTGTCACCGATTCCAACCATTTTTACTGTCGGGTATCTATACGACGTACTGATGCTACTCGTGAAAGAATTTTGTAAATCGGTTGAGAAATGACCAAGTTATAATACATCGAAAAATGTACTAATAAAGTCCATGTGTAGAAAGTGCTTGTGCCCAGATCTTCTCCTAGACGAAGCGTAACAACTGGATTTGGTCTATGTGAGCGTCTTAAACATAGACAGAAGACCAAACCAGGAAATTTTGACAGGGGTCCGCTCAAATATTTCCGGGCTAGGGGAGGGGCAAAATTTGTGAAATTTTTTTTGTCTCCAATTTGAACAAAAATGGTTGTGAAGTATCTATGAAATGTACTGAGTGTCGTTATGAGTGAATTTTATGAATCGGTTGAAAAATGTAGAAATTGTGGCCCCTTCCTTTTGTTCAAGTTTACAGAAAATGCACTATCAATTTAAATTCCTTCAACCGATCGTCACGTGTTTGGTGTCATTCGATGGGGAATTTCGAGTACTTCTAAACGACTACCAACTTGCCGCATTATGTCGATGGAGGCCAGAGATATTCGAAAAGTATATACTTAACAACATACATATTGGCCTACATAGTAGAATGTCGCCACAATACCTCACTAGAACCCCGCTAACTTTTAAAGGGGAATCAAGTACGAACACAATGACGCAAAAATTAGCTCGATATCTCGAAAATTGGCAGATATATGACGACTATTCTATCCGCGTCACCAAATTTCGATGCATGGGTGGGGGTCACACCAGAACGTTCAAACTGAACACAGAAATGTCAATAAATCATACTATCGACATTCCAATCAATTCCGCGCGATTCCCTTATTATACTTCCATATTTTAATATGGAAGTATATTGTTATTCATATTTTTATTTTTATTTTTCATTATTTATAGTTCTTAATATATTTTGTAACTCTTATATCTCAGACAGTTTAAAAGGTAGAACATTGGAATTTGGTAGGTATATGCACCTTGCCAAGTTACATGGAATCGAAACATTTAGGTTTGTGTCCCAACTTGATTTCCAGAGTTATGGCCCTTAAACAAAAAAAATGGAAAAAGTTTGTGCCCAGATCTTCTTTTATACGAAGCCAAACAGCTGAATTCGGTTCTCGTAATCGTGTTAATTAACGAAAGGGTAAGAATCGGGGAAATTTTCACCAAGGTCCGAAAACAATTTGTTGACCTGGGGAGGGGTGCAAAATTTGTCAATTTTTTTCTTGTCACCGATTCCAACCATTTTTACTGTCGGGTATCTATACGACGTACTGATGCTACTCGTGAAAGAATTTTGTAAATCGGTTGAGAAATGACCAAGTTATAATACATCGAAAAATGTAATAATAAAGTCCATGTGTAGAAAGTGCTTGTGCCCAGATCTTCTCCTAGACGAAGCGCAACAACTGGATTTGGTCTATGTGAGCGTCTTAAACATAGACAGAAGACCAAACCAGGAAATTTTGACAGGGGTCCGCTCAAATATTTCCGGGCTAGGGGAGGGGCAAAATTTGTGAATTTTTTTTTGTCTCCAATTTGAACAAAAATGGTTGTGAAGTATCTATGAAATGTACTGAGTGTCGTTATGAGTGAATTTTATGAATCGGTTGAAAAATGTAGAAATTGTGGCCCCTTCCTTTTGTTCAAGTTTACAGAAAATGCACTATCAATTTAAATTCCTTCAACCGATCGTCACGTGTTTGGTGTCATTCGATGGGGAATTTCGAGTACTTCTAAACGACTACCAACTTGCCGCATTATGTCGATGGAGGCCAGAGATATTCGAAAAGTATATACTTAACAACATACATATTGGCCTACATAGTAGAATGTCGCCACAATACCTCACTAGAACCCCCGCTAACTTTTAAAGGGGAATCAAGTACGAACACAATGACGCAAAAATTAGCTCGATATCTCGAAAATTGGCAGATATATGACGACTATTCTATCCGCGTCACCAAATTTCGATGCATGGGTGGGGGGTCACACCAGAACGTTCAAACTGAACACAGAAATGTCAATAAATCATACTATCGACATTCCAATCAATTCCGCGCGATTCCCTTATTATACTTCCATATTTTAATATGGAAGTATATTGTTATTCATATTTTTATTTTTATTTTTCATTATTTATAGTTCTTAATATATTTTGTAACTCTTATATCTCAGACAGTTTAAAAGGTAGAACATTGGAATTTGGTAGGTATATGCACCTTGCCAAGTTACATGGAATCGAAACATTTAGGTTTGTGTCCCAACTTGATTTCCAGAGTTATGGCCCTTAAACAAAAAAAATGAAAAAAGTTTGTGCCCAGATCTTCTTTTATACGAAGCCAAACAGCTGAATTCGGTTCTCGTAATCGTGTTAATTAACGAAAGGGTAAGAATCGGGGAAATTTTCACCAAGGTCCGAAAACAATTTGTTGACCTGGGGAGGGGTGCAAAATTTGTCAATTTTTTTCTTGTCACCGATTCCAACCATTTTTACTGTCGGATATCTATACGACGTACTGATGCTACTCGTGAAAGAATTTTGTAAATCGGTTGAGAAATGACCAAGTTATAATACATCGAAAAATGTACTAATAAAGTCCATGTGTAGAAAGTGCTTGTGCCCAGATCTTCTCCTAGACGAAGCGTAACAACTGGATTTGGTCTATGTGAGCGTCTTAAACATAGACAGAAGACCAAACCAGGAAATTTTGACAGGGGTCCGCTCAAATATTTCCGGGCTAGGGGAGGGGCAAAATTTGTGAATTTTTTTTTGTCTCCAATTTGAACAAAAATGGTTGTGAAGTATCTATGAAATGTACTGAGTGTCGTTATGAGTGAATTTTATGAATCGGTTGAAAAATGTAGAAATTGTGGCCCCTTCCTTTTGTTCAAGTTTACAGAAAATGCACTATCAATTTAAATTCCTTCAACCGATCGTCACGTGTTTGGTGTCATTCGATGGGGAATTTCGAGTACTTCTAAACGACTACCAACTTGCCGCATTATGTCGATGGAGGCCAGAGATATTCGAAAAGTATATACTTAACAACATACATATTGGCCTACATAGTAGAATGTCGCCACAATACCTCACTAGAACCCCGCTAACTTTTAAAGGGGAATCAAGTACGAACACAATGACGCAAAAATTAGCTCGATATCTCGAAAATTGGCAGATATATGACGACTATTCTATCCGCGTCACCAAATTTCGATGCATGGGTGGGGGTCACACCAGAACGTTCAAACTGAACACAGAAATGTCAATAAATCATACTATCGACATTCCAATCAATTCCGCGCGATTCCCTTATTATACTTCCATATTTTAATATGGAAGTATATTGTTATTCATATTTTTATTTTTATTTTTCATTATTTATAGTTCTTAATATATTTTGTAACTCTTATATCTCAGACAGTTTAAAAGGTAGAACATTGGAATTTGGTAGGTATATGCACCTTGCCAAGTTACATGGAATCGAAACATTTAGGTTTGTGTCCCAACTTGATTTCCAGAGTTATGGCCCTTAAACAAAAAAAATGAAAAAAGTTTGTGCCCAGATCTTCTTTTATACGAAGCCAAACAGCTGAATTCGGTTCTCGTAATCGTGTTAATTAACGAAAGGGTAAGAATCGGGGAAATTTTCACCAAGGTCCGAAAACAATTTGTTGACCTGGGGAGGGGTGCAAAATTTGTCAATTTTTTTCTTGTCACCGATTCCAACCATTTTTACTGTCGGATATCTATACGACGTACTGATGCTACTCGTGAAAGAATTTTGTAAATCGGTTGAGAAATGACCAAGTTATAATACATCGAAAAATGTACTAATAAAGTCCATGTGTAGAAAGTGCTTGTGCCCAGATCTTCTCCTAGACGAAGCGTAACAACTGGATTTGGTCTATGTGAGCGTCTTAAACATAGACAGAAGACCAAACCAGGAAATTTTGACAGGGGTCCGCTCAAATATTTCCGGGCTAGGGGAGGGGCAAAATTTGTGAATTTTTTTTTGTCTCCAATTTGAACAAAAATGGTTGTGAAGTATCTATGAAATGTACTGAGTGTCGTTATGAGTGAATTTTATGAATCGGTTGAAAAATGTAGAAATTGTGGCCCCTTCCTTTTGTTCAAGTTTACAGAAAATGCACTATCAATTTAAATTCCTTCAACCGATCGTCACGTGTTTGGTGTCATTCGATGGGGAATTTCGAGTACTTCTAAACGACTACCAACTTGCCGCATTATGTCGATGGAGGCCAGAGATATTCGAAAAGTATATACTTAACAACATACATATTGGCCTACATAGTAGAATGTCGCCACAATACCTCACTAGAACCCCGCTAACTTTTAAAGGGGAATCAAGTACGAACACAATGACGCAAAAATTAGCTCGATATCTCGAAAATTGGCAGATATATGACGACTATTCTATCCGCGTCACCAAATTTCGATGCATGGGTGGGGGTCACACCAGAACGTTCAAACTGAACACAGAAATGTCAATAAATCATACTATCGACATTCCAATCAATTCCGCGCGATTCCCTTATTATACTTCCATATTTTAATATGGAAGTATATTGTTATTCATATTTTTATTTTTATTTTTCATTATTTATAGTTCTTAATATATTTTGTAACTCTTATATCTCAGACAGTTTAAAAGGTAGAACATTGGAATTTGGTAGGTATATGCACCTTGCCAAGTTACATGGAATCGAAACATTTAGGTTTGTGTCCCAACTTGATTTCCAGAGTTATGGCCCTTAAACAAAAAAAATGGAAAAAGTTTGTGCCCAGATCTTCTTTTATACGAAGCCAAACAGCTGAATTCGGTTCTCGTAATCGTGTTAATTAACGAAAGGGTAAGAATCGGGGAAATTTTCACCAAGGTCCGAAAACAATTTGTTGACCTGGGGAGGGGTGCAAAATTTGTCAATTTTTTTCTTGTCACCGATTCCAACCATTTTTACTGTCGGGTATCTATACGACGTACTGATGCTACTCGTGAAAGAATTTTGTAAATCGGTTGAGAAATGACCAAGTTATAATACATCGAAAAATGTAATAATAAAGTCCATGTGTAGAAAGTGCTTGTGCCCAGATCTTCTCCTAGACGAAGCGCAACAACTGGATTTGGTCTATGTGAGCGTCTTAAACATAGACAGAAGACCAAACCAGGAAATTTTGACAGGGGTCCGCTCAAATATTTCCGGGCTAGGGGAGGGGCAAAATTTGTGAATTTTTTTTTGTCTCCAATTTGAACAAAAATGGTTGTGAAGTATCTATGAAATGTACTGAGTGTCGTTATGAGTGAATTTTATGAATCGGTTGAAAAATGTAGAAATTGTGGCCCCTTCCTTTTGTTCAAGTTTACAGAAAATGCACTATCAATTTAAATTCCTTCAACCGATCGTCACGTGTTTGGTGTCATTCGATGGGGAATTTCGAGTACTTCTAAACGACTACCAACTTGCCGCATTATGTCGATGGAGGCCAGAGATATTCGAAAAGTATATACTTAACAACATACATATTGGCCTACATAGTAGAATGTCGCCACAATACCTCACTAGAACCCCGCTAACTTTTAAAGGGGAATCAAGTACGAACACAATGACGCAAAAATTAGCTCGATATCTCGAAAATTGGCAGATATATGACGACTATTCTATCCGCGTCACCAAATTTCGATGCATGGGTGGGGGTCACACCAGAACGTTCAAACTGAACACAGAAATGTCAATAAATCATACTATCGACATTCCAATCAATTCCGCGCGATTCCCTTATTATACTTCCATATTTTAATATGGAAGTATATTGTTATTCATATTTTTATTTTTATTTTTCATTATTTATAGTTCTTAATATATTTTGTAACTCTTATATCTCAGACAGTTTAAAAGGTAGAACATTGGAATTTGGTAGGTATATGCACCTTGCCAAGTTACATGGAATCGAAACATTTAGGTTTGTGTCCCAACTTGATTTCCAGAGTTATGGCCCTTAAACAAAAAAAATGGAAAAAGTTTGTGCCCAGATCTTCTTTTATACGAAGCCAAACAGCTGAATTCGGTTCTCGTAATCGTGTTAATTAACGAAAGGGTAAGAATCGGGGAAATTTTCACCAAGGTCCGAAAACAATTTGTTGACCTGGGGAGGGGTGCAAAATTTGTCAATTTTTTTCTTGTCACCGATTCCAACCATTTTTACTGTCGGGTATCTATACGACGTACTGATGCTACTCGTGAAAGAATTTTGTAAATCGGTTGAGAAATGACCAAGTTATAATACATCGAAAAATGTAATAATAAAGTCCATGTGTAGAAAGTGCTTGTGCCCAGATCTTCTCCTAGACGAAGCGCAACAACTGGATTTGGTCTATGTGAGCGTCTTAAACATAGACAGAAGACCAAACCAGGAAATTTTGACAGGGGTCCGCTCAAATATTTCCGGGCTAGGGGAGGGGCAAAATTTGTGAATTTTTTTTTGTCTCCAATTTGAACAAAAATGGTTGTGAAGTATCTATGAAATGTACTGAGTGTCGTTATGAGTGAATTTTATGAATCGGTTGAAAAATGTAGAAATTGTGGCCCCTTCCTTTTGTTCAAGTTTACAGAAAATGCACTATCAATTTAAATTCCTTCAACCGATCGTCACGTGTTTGGTGTCATTCGATGGGGAATTTCGAGTACTTCTAAACGACTACCAACTTGCCGCATTATGTCGATGGAGGCCAGAGATATTCGAAAAGTATATACTTAACAACATACATATTGGCCTACATAGTAGAATGTCGCCACAATACCTCACTAGAACCCCGCTAACTTTTAAAGGGGAATCAAGTACGAACACAATGACGCAAAAATTAGCTCGATATCTCGAAAATTGGCAGATATATGACGACTATTCTATCCGCGTCACCAAATTTCGATGCATGGGTGGGGGTCACACCAGAACGTTCAAACTGAACACAGAAATGTCAATAAATCATACTATCGACATTCCAATCAATTCCGCGCGATTCCCTTATTATACTTCCATATTTTAATATGGAAGTATATTGTTATTCATATTTTTATTTTTATTTTTCATTATTTATAGTTCTTAATATATTTTGTAACTCTTATATCTCAGACAGTTTAAAAGGTAGAACATTGGAATTTGGTAGGTATATGCACCTTGCCAAGTTACATGGAATCGAAACATTTAGGTTTGTGTCCCAACTTGATTTCCAGAGTTATGGCCCTTAAACAAAAAAAATGAAAAAAGTTTGTGCCCAGATCTTCTTTTATACGAAGCCAAACAGCTGAATTCGGTTCTCGTAATCGTGTTAATTAACGAAAGGGTAAGAATCGGGGAAATTTTCACCAAGGTCCGAAAACAATTTGTTGACCTGGGGAGGGGTGCAAAATTTGTCAATTTTTTTCTTGTCACCGATTCCAACCATTTTTACTGTCGGGTATCTATACGACGTACTGATGCTACTCGTGAAAGAATTTTGTAAATCGGTTGAGAAATGACCAAGTTATAATACATAGAAAAATGTACTAATAAAGTCCATGTGTAGAAAGTGCTTGTGCCCAGATCTTCTCCTAGACGAAGCGTAACAACTGGATTTGGTCTATGTGAGCGTCTTAAACATAGACAGAAGACCAAACCAGGAAATTTTGACAGGGGTCCGCTCAAATATTTCCGGGCTAGGGGAGGGGCAAAATTTGTGATTTTTTTTTTGTCTCCAATTTGAACAAAAATGGTTGTGAAGTATCTATGAAATGTACTGAGTGTCGTTATGAGTGAATTTTATGAATCGGTTGAAAAATGTAGAAATTGTGGCCCCTTCCTTTTGTTCAAGTTTACAGAAAATGCACTATCAATTTAAATTCCTTCAACCGATCGTCACGTGTTTGGTGTCATTCGATGGGGAATTTCGAGTACTTCTAAACGACTACCAACTTGCCGCATTATGTCGATGGAGGCCAGAGATATTCGAAAAGTATATACTTAACAACATACATATTGGCCTACATAGTAGAATGTCGCCACAATACCTCACTAGAACCCCGCTAACTTGTAAAGGGGAATCAAGTACGAACACAATGACGCAAATATTAGCTCGATATCTCGAAAATTGGCAGATATATGACGACTATTCTATCCGCGTCACCAAATTTCGATGCATGGGTGGGGGTCACACCAGAACGTTCAAACTGAACACAGAAATGTCAATAAATCATACTATCGACATTCCAATCAATTCCGCGCGATTCCCTTATTATAATTCCATATTTTAATATGGAAGTATATTGTTATTCATATTTTTATTTTTATTTTTCATTATTTATAGTTCTTAATATATTTTGTAACTCTTATATCTCAGACAGTTTAAAAGGTAGAACATTGGAATTTGGTAGGTATATGCACCTTGCCAAGTTACATGGAATCGAAACATTTAGGTTTGTGTCCCAACTTGATTTCCAGAGTTATGGCCCTTAAACAAAAAAAATGGAAAAAGTTTGTGCCCAGATCTTCTTTTATACGAAGCCAAACAGCTGAATTCGGTTCTCGTAATCGTGTTAATTAACGAAAGGGTAAGAATCGGGGAAATTTTCACCAAGGTCCGAAAACAATTTGTTGACCTGGGGAGGGGTGCAAAATTTGTCAATTTTTTTCTTGTCACCGATTCCAACCATTTTTACTGTCGGGTATCTATACGACGTACTGATGCTACTCGTGAAAGAATTTTGTAAATCGGTTGAGAAATGACCAAGTTATAATACATCGAAAAATGTACTAATAAAGTCCATGTGTAGAAAGTGCTTGTGCCCAGATCTTCTCCTAGACGAAGCGCAACAACTGGATTTGGTCTATGTGAGCGTCTTAAACATAGACAGAAGACCAAACCAGGAAATTTTGACAGGGGTCCGCTCAAATATTTCCGGGCTAGGGGAGGGGCAAAATTTGTGAATTTTTTTTTGTCTCCAATTTGAACAAAAATGGTTGTGAAGTATCTATGAAATGTACTGAGTGTCGTTATGAGTGAATTTTATGAATCGGTTGAAAAATGTAGAAATTGTGGCCCCTTCCTTTTGTTCAAGTTTACAGAAAATGCACTATCAATTTAAATTCCTTCAACCGATCGTCACGTGTTTGGTGTCATTCGATGGGGAATTTCGAGTACTTCTAAACGACTACCAACTTGCCGCATTATGTCGATGGAGGCCAGAGATATTCGAAAAGTATATACTTAACAACATACATATTGGCCTACATAGTAGAATGTCGCCACAATACCTCACTAGAACCCCGCTAACTTTTAAAGGGGAATCAAGTACGAACACAATGACGCAAAAATTAGCTCGATATCTCGAAAATTGGCAGATATATGACGACTATTCTATCCGCGTCACCAAATTTCGATGCATGGGTGGGGGTCACACCAGAACGTTCAAACTGAACACAGAAATGTCAATAAATCATACTATCGACATTCCAATCAATTCCGCGCGATTCCCTTATTATACTTCCATATTTTAATATGGAAGTATATTGTTATTCATATTTTTATTTTTATTTTTCATTATTTATAGTTCTTAATATATTTTGTAACTCTTATATCTCAGACAGTTTAAAAGGTAGAACATTGGAATTTGGTAGGTATATGCACCTTGCCAAGTTACATGGAATCGAAACATTTAGGTTTGTGTCCCAACTTGATTTCCAGAGTTATGGCCCTTAAACAAAAAAAATGGAAAAAGTTTGTGCCCAGATCTTCTTTTATACGAAGCCAAACAGCTGAATTCGGTTCTCGTAATCGTGTTAATTAACGAAAGGGTAAGAATCGGGGAAATTTTCACCAAGGTCCGAAAACAATTTGTTGACCTGGGGAGGGGTGCAAAATTTGTCAATTTTTTTCTTGTCACCGATTCCAACCATTTTTACTGTCGGGTATCTATACGACGTACTGATGCTACTCGTGAAAGAATTTTGTAAATCGGTTGAGAAATGACCAAGTTATAATACATCGAAAAATGTACTAATAAAGTCCATGTGTAGAAAGTGCTTGTGCCCGGATCTTCTCCTAGACGAAGCGCAACAACTGGATTTGGTCTATGTGAGCGTCTTAAACATAGACAGAAGACCAAACCAGGAAATGCCAATGTCAAATATTACACCAATGACCACTGGCTATATATTCAACATCCATTCCTGTTCGGCGCACTGCGTTAATTGTTATATTGGCTAATGGGTAATCACTCTATGTCGGCTGTCTGTCTTGTAAGTCGGCCGTGATTCTGCGGTTTTATCACGGTGCGGCTTAAAATTGACATATTTTGAGTCCAAAACGCTCAAAATTCATTAGTTTTAGAATAGTAGTTCGTTTTGTTTTCACTTTTTTTTAAACCCCCATTTTTTATAAAAATAATTCTCGACTTTGACATTTGAGAATTAACAGAACTGTGGTGTCCGTCGTATATTGTTATAACACTTCTCAGCATGGACCACCTTTTCATAAAGCACAATCCGTCTTATGCGCGGACTTTCGCTTGCAGTTCTCAATTTAATTGAAACTATTTTCTATCCGTTCACGCGCCCGTAAACCATTTTAATATATGATATATTCAAATTGAATGAATGGGAGTCAGCGTATCCCGTCCGACGCCCCAACCTTGCCACCCCTTAGTCGCTAATTTTGATATCATAATTTCGGAACGTGACACTTTGCGGTTTGGTATTGGTTTACCATCTGACATAGTGCATACTTTTGTTGAATTCAGATCTGACCATATAAAAACTGTCTCTTTATCATCTGTATGTGTCACGAGTGAAAATATATGACTTTATTGTCCGACTGTTAAGACCGCCGATTGCATATTTCGCATTAATTGTACGAGACGTAATGTAAAGTCTTATAACTTACGAATAGGCGACAACGTCGACGTCGTACATTCGTTCGCTACTCGGAAAATATACAATAAATGCCTTAAAGCGCCGACTAATTCACCACCTGCGTGTATTCAAGAATATGAATCACACCAAAATTAAGCGAATTGCATATGAAATGTGTAGGTATAAGCTGCCAAGTATATATCATTTCCAGAATGCTACCATTTCATGACAATCTATTTGTTAAAATAAAACACCTTAAACTGTTGGGAACCTCCCGATATAGGCAAGCGAGCAAAGAGAGTTTAATGTCATCATACCATACGCTATTTCGCTGTTCCGAAATGGGTGGTCGTTCAATGTAGCATAATTACATTGAACATATATAAGTATGTTTTTGTGTGAATAACGATTGTTAACTTGGTATTATGAACTTATGCATCACTGTGAAGACTTGCAATAACATATTAAATGGTAAAATACGCGCATTCATATCCGTATATTCCCAAGAATATCCGTCTATTTTACAAGCTCGACAGGCTATATTTGTTTATGGTATACCAGGGGGGGGGGTGAAAAAAAATCCGGCACGTATGCCGGGGTGGGTGGGTGGTCAAAGCCACCAACAAGCAATTTATTCCGCAACTAAAAAAAAAAATTCCTGCTTGTTTTTAGTGTTTTGTCAACTGTAAACTGTAAACTGACTGCAGGCAGTTATCGTGTTGTATTTTGTTGCAAATTTTTAAATCCAACATGGCCGCTGGCAGCCATGTTTTTTTGGCCGAATGACCTCAAAATGACTCATTCCTATTTACATGTCCATGTTAACATCCATGATAAATAGTATGCACAGAAATTCATATACAGCTGTTTACAGTGAATTCCCCCCCGCAAATCTCTGTTTTAGTGTTAAAAGGGGGGTGGGTGTCAAAAAATGGTCGAAAAAAACTGCCGAAAACGGAAACAAATTTGGCGAAGGGGGCGGGTGGGTACAAAAAATGATCGAAAGGAAAAAAATGCCATACGTGCCTGAAATTTTTTTCCGACCCCCCCCCCTTGGGTATACTACCGTATCAACACATCGGCTATTTATCATTTTGCTGGTGAGTAGGCGTATGTTCAGTTTGGTGCTATTTATGTGCACAGTAAAAGCACCATTACTCGGGAAAGCAACATACCGAAATGCATATAGATGTACGCGAATCATGTTACGTTCTCACACAATGCAGCTTTCCCAAATCCGCGCTCTTTAAAATAGAATTGGCTGCATGACAGGCCTACTTCTGATGGCAGTGTGTTACGCACCTGTTCGATTAAGTCGCTTTGAACCCAAAATGTATACAAAATTCGCACAAGCTGTGGAAAAGTTCGCGATCTTGGACAGTCAGTACAATCGGTTGGACAGTCAGTACAATCGGTATAAACGTTTGTAATGACATAACGTGTCTTGACAGCATTACCTGTTATGCTATATTGATATGTTTCTAAATTATATTTAATGCTTGATCCCTGATACACATATATAGTGACATTTCAGTGATCTTTCTAGAGCGTTCCCGAGCATGATAGAACTTCAAATAAAACATATTCGCCTTTGTCCCATTCTGGTGATTTGGGCTCGTTTTTAGCATGTTACTAATTTTATAATAAGACGTAATCAAGACATATGTTATCAGTTGTGTGAGTGATTGCCATTCGCGCATAATTATTTCATAAATAAATATATCCGCTGCACGTAGATATAACCGTCACTTATAGTACTGGCCGTTGAAATCACTGACCCGATAAACTGATAAACCAAGACTTAACACTTGGCAAACTACAGATCGGCATTGATTTAAAACTTCGCACTTCATTGTGGACAGACTATAACTATCCGTATATTTCACGAGAATATACCATCCCATAGCAGTTATAATTTTTAACATCTCAAGTCTTTAATTTGGAATATAGGCACAAGACATAGACACATGCGTGCATGTGGAACCCGTGCATGTTCTTTATTAAATATATATATTGTACACATGTGGGTATGTATACTAATAAAACCGAACTGTGTGTGTGTTCATTTGTTTGTCGGTCTGACCTGCTATTGGTGCCCAACCGGTTGGATCATGACAAACTAAAATTGGAACACACGGTGAATTGTCACGTGGAGTGTCATGGGATAGGTGCATCTGACGTCGTGTGATTTAATTTGGAATTCATGAATAATTTAATAACATGCTTACATCTATATCTACAGTATGCCCTAAGTAATCGACTCCTTAAACATAGCAGAATTATGGGTAATATTTCAGGATTGAGTGGGAAATATAGCCTGCTGACATTCATCCGAAAGCTCTCCTGAATCCCGAAAAGTTACCCATAATTCTGCTGTGTTTAAGGGGTCGATTACATAGGGCATTACTGTATATTTGCGAATTTCTGTCTGTCTGCCTGTGTCTGTCTTCTACAAAAGTTACATGAGACCATCTAGATGATACCAAAGGGTCTACTAGGGGTCACTTTTTACGAGAAATATAATTTCAAAAGTAGCCTCATTCTTAATCTTTTATTTTTGCGAACTGATGTGTTTATGATGTTCATGTATCATAATATAAGTTTGTAACTAAATAAATACTTCAATAGTTGTGGAACGGATTAATCGAGATAAACAAAATTACGATCGAAAAGGTGAGCCACTACTTATATTCCATGACTTTTTAAAGTTATAAATATAGTGATAATTATTGTGGTTATGGTTACGGCTAGAGCATGGTTATGCTTATAGAAACATTTAGTATTGGGACATGGTACGGGTTGCCTATAGGTATGGTTATGATTAAGATTTGGGTTATGGGAAAGGTAATGATTGAGAGGGGATTTGGATTGGAATATATATGATAATTATATGGAAGTATCAAACTTCCAATAGGAAGTTTAAAAATTCTAGTTATTATTATTATTATACTAAGCAATTTTATAACCCTTATATCTCAGGAAGTATGAGAGATAGAGCGCTGGATTTTGGTATGTTTATAGCCCTATGATAGTTGTAGTGCATCGGGCTATATAGGATTTTGTCCTAACTTGATTTGCAGAGTTATCTCCCTTTATGCGTAAAATTGGGGGTTGCAGTATCTCGAAAAGTATGAACAGCAGCAACTTGAAATTTGGACCGTATGTACAACTCAGTAGGCCCTATTGTGTCCAAGCTTTACAATTTATGTCCGAGCTTTCCCTACAGAGTTGTCGCCCATGATTCGCAAAATTCGATTTATTTCATATCCTGTGTCCGCCTATAACATTCAAGGTAGCCAGATATGAGGGCCTCTATGCAGTTACTTATTAGCAACTTGCTATGAAAATAAGTTTTGAACAGGAACGGACTTATATTTTTGGGGTTTGGGTGGGGGCAAAATTTTCGAAATATTTTTTTTCGATGATTTCAACTACTTTTACTGTCGTGTATCTATAGGACGTACTAATGATCCTCCTGAAAGAATTTTGGAAATCGGTTCAGAATTGACCAAGTTATAACAAATCGAAAATTAAATAATTTGGCTAATGAAGGAGCATGGGAGAGGATGAAGCATAACCGGGGCGGCGACGAAACCATGCTGGGTAATGATACCAGGTCGGGGTGGTGAGACCAGGCCGAGGGTGGTGAGACCAGGCTGACCGGTGGCGGATGTAAACGGCAGATTTAGCACAAAAAAAAAAAAAAAACAAAAAAAAAAAACAAGTCCAGCGGTATAATATTTTTGTTGCATATTCCGAATGGGGAGAGTGTTGCGGACCGAATTTTACCACTGGCAAGTTTTTTGTCCCAATCGTTACCGGTCTACGGCATGTACAAGAAAATTACCTATTTTTGGCGCCAAATCCAAACGGGCTAATTGGTGAGCAAGGTTAATGCAGGAGCAGGTACTGCGGTATCGCGTAGGTAGGCCCCCAAAGTGTGATACCTCTGCTATAATAGCAAACTGTCAAACAGCGAGTGATCTTCCGGTCGGTTCAGACTTTTTGCAAATTCCAACGAAAATCAAAGGGGGAAAAATTGTCTAAAAATCAAACATCGAGACAAATTTTTTTTGAATAGTGGATATGATAGATAGTATCCAAACGCAACTTATCGATGTCTGCTTAATTTGCGCTAAGGTACCAGGTTTACTAGTGGCGAGGCTTTATAATGTTAACAAGTATATTTAAGTGCTGTATCACTAAGCTATTTTTCTCGCCAAATCCGACCGGGTTAATGACGGAGCAATGTAATGCAGGAGCCGGTTCGTTGATATATTGTTGGTAACATCCTAAAGTTTGACCGCTCTACTTACAAAGCAAACCGATCAACGGAAAGCTCGTGTTCAGGTGGGTGCATATTGGCAATTTCCAACAAAAATCAAAAGTTCAAAAAGTCTTGAAAAAAATAAAATATGGAGATAAAATTTTGCTGACGAGTGGATGTGATAGGGGATATCAACGCCCAACACTGGTGCGATTGCTTAAGTTTCAGAACAAAGGATCCACTCGTGGCGACGATATATAGCGTAATGCGTAGTACATGCATAGGAACACAGCCTACATCGATATATGGCAAAAGTCGAAATTCAAGCAGGCTAATGAAGGAGTGAGTCAAATGCGTGAGCATGTGCCTCAGTATACCATATATACATCCTGGAAGTTTGACTGTGGTATAAAAGCAATCCGTCTAACGGAGAACGCGCATCGGTTGGTTGAGGCTTTTGGCAACTTCAAGTAAATCTTGCAAAGAAATACATGAAGAAATCGAGATAAAGCAAATTGGATGTGGTCGGTACTATCCACGTGCAAATTCGATGATTTTTTGTTACTTTTCAAATGAATGCGCAATGAGTTAATCAGGATTAAGTGACCGATAGATATTACATGTATTCACTTATCATGTAGAAAAATACTCCCGGATGACTGTATACACATAGGAAAATTAATGTGAAGGGTTAACAATATGATTATCTCTTTAAATAACAAGTTTTGAAATAGTTTTGTGGGTACAAAATAATAAATATGAATTGAAGACCCATGTCCAGTAAGACTTCTATCAGCTAATGTTGAATTTTTTCGAATATTTTATTATGAGATGTTAATTGGGACAAGTTCTTGATTTAATTTTAGAACAGCCCTGGTCACTGGTAACAGTAACCAATATTGTTCGTTAGCTAAACAACCACACATTATTAGACCAGAAGATATTCGAAATGAAATCAATAATAACAATAGAATCATTTCCGGACAGAATTCTTGACTCATATTTAATATTTTATGCCCTGATAACTATATAACACATTAAGAATAGGGCTATAGATATGTGTAGATCAGGGTTAGGCTTAATGTTAACGTTATGGTCAGGATATGGTTTATAAATTGGGTTAGAATTGTGGATATTGTTAATGATAAAATTGTGACGGTGTCAGTTATGCAAAGGATTTGGTTGTGGTTACGCTTGTATGTATGACTAAACTCATTGAAAGAGTTATGGTAATGGTCCAAGGTACGGCTATGGATATGGTTTGCATGAGGGCAATGTATTTGGTAAGGGTATTTTATTGGGTTAGAGTTAAGTGCTGTGGATAGGGCTGTGGAAATGGTTATGATTATGGATTGGCTACCAATATTAGGGTTATGGAGTGGTTTATGTGTAAGGATTGGATAGGGTTGGGTAGATGATTAAATTATGGATGGTGATCGGGGATGGGGAATTTATATGGAAGTATCAAAATTCTGCAGGCCAGAATTTTAACCCTCTAGTTTATCACATGATTAGCACTATTTTCTTATGTAATATTGGAGCGTAATAGACTCGTGTAATATCGTCGCCTGCAATGACGTCACGCTGCTCTTTGGGACAAAGTTCGCTGGCTGTTAATTATTGTTCTTTTCGATAAAATTTTAGCGATTATATGATCATGTGATAAAAAGTATCTCAAATTCGTTCTATTTTATACGTAATTTATCAACCTCGTCCACTAAATTCTATTTGAGCCTCGGTAAACCTCAGCTCAAATTGAATTTAGTGAACTCGGTTGATAAATTCCGTATAAAATAGTGACTCGTTTAAGATCCTATATATATCTCATGTTACACATATGTGTCTGAGAATAAACTATTACAACAACAAAATTCGCAATCGGCCGATCGATTAGTGGAAAATACCCGACAATTGTTTCCGGTGATGAGCCATGATATTCCGAACAAAAACTATCTCATCTGCACGTCAGCTGGCACGGGTGGATCTTTCTACTAGTAACTATGTACATGAATGTAAATATCAGTGATACGAGAGGGTTGTCTTCATTCTACAAACGGATAATTCTAGTCTTGCTTGCTCTGGTCTATGACAATGGTGTCGATGGATGTGTCGCTATCATTGCTATGATAATTCGGCTAAGTTAGGCCAGCGTTGAAATTATCCAATATTACCCACAACAAACAGCCAGTACCGCTATATACCGTATGTTTGTGCTGACCTGGTAAATGTCGAATGCTTGTCTTAACTTAATGTTGATCGACAATCGTAAATTTGGTTTATAACCGATATAAAATCGTGCGAGAAGACCACTTGAGCAATGTAAAGGTATGTAGCTTGAACAGTTATGCGCGTTGCGATGTTTTTTTCTACAAGTAGCTTGGTAGATATATTAACTCGCGGATGTACGTATTTCGGACACAGTATGCTTTATACTTCTCTTCTCCTATAGCAGACGGTATGCGTATATGTATGATGCATTTTCCTTGCATGTGTTCAATGTCGATGCCACGAGTCACTCAATCTTTGCAAATATCATATTTGAAGTCGTCGTTGTCATCGTTAACACATTTTAGCGCATATACCAGCATAATTATACCGCATTTTTATGGCGAACGACAATGTTTGCAATACATATATATTTACATACTAAGTGTTGTCATCACTAAATCCAGCATTCTGATTGGTCGGCGCCCACGTGGCTAGTTCCAGTTATTTCTCGGTGAATGCGCACCAGCTAATAACTGCAAGCTCATAACAACATCGATACGTCATTTGGGTTTGGAAAGACGAACGCGTAATGTTTTGGGCGCATTTGGATTCGCGCAGGATTGACTTAATAAATCATCGGGTTTCAATTGTTCCTGTTAACTTTTGCCAAGGGTGCTATGGGTTATTTTGGGCTGGTTTTGTCACGATACACTTTTCGATTTAAATACATTTACAAAAGTGGCTTTTTCGCTTCGGGTTTTACACAAGTTATGACCACTTACCTCACGGTTACATCTCCATAAAAACAGTCGACATGACAGTTAATCCTTATATAATAGGGTATATGACAGTATTTCTCTATGAAAATGCGAAGTGACTTATGATATCAATCGCGAAGGTGCCAAATTACATCCGTAATTGCAAGAATACATATTGAGTACATCAACATAATTTTATCTCTTTGATCGGAAATATCGCTAACGTATACTGAAATTCAGTGCCATGTCGTGAGGTTGTTAATGTATTGTCAGTTGCACTCAATGATCCGCTGTTCAAGAATTTCATCATACAATCCACGTATTACAGGCACCTTACTGGAACAGCATGCATTTCACCAACAACAACCTCATTTCTCACGAAACCAATTTGTCCACTCATCTCTTCGCGAATCACGCTTACATTACAGAACCATGTTTGTCCTTCAACTATTTTGGGAGATCATCAAATAGAGACAGGGTGTCGTCGTGTTGTATTTTTCTACACAGAATTTCTCTACACAGCATTTCTCAACGCATTGTAGACAAAAAGTTGTGAAGTTAAAGTTCCCACCACACATTAAGTGAACGTAAGACTTTTTCAACGTGTTTCGTTCAGGATATCTCCATGAATAGTACTCGCGAATATTATATAACGTATATGAGCGACACATTCATCGTATTGCGGTCAACGTAATATCATATTTTACAATTGTGTAGCTATCCGATTGAAGTGCATTTGTTGTGAAGTCCGATAACTTAGCGTTTATGACCACTATTTTGACTCCCAGTTTATATAACCCCACGAAACACTGGCCATTTAACTGTTTTTATGTGTGATGTGAACTGGTATGCATATAAAAGTTGTTCAGGCTTGTCCAGCAACGAAATAGAACATGATCGTACCAGTATCAGAATCAGAATCAGAATACTTTATTTCATGACATAACATAGTATATAAAATATAAACATAAAAAGAAACATAAGTGAGATGTCTTGGGGAGGCAACATGACCTATCCAGGTCGTCTTCCTGTTGCTACCATTAATAACAAAAAAATTTGATTGATTCTAAGTTTATTTTATAATATAACCGGTCATATGACACGCGAGAGCTGGATTGCATATGTTATAATCCTTGTTCATTACTAAAAGCTAATAAAAGGACAAATAGATTTAGAAATCATGACGAGAAACCACATTTATATTGGTTAAATAGACAATTTTGTATGGTCTAACATAGCATTTTTGTTGGTGGAAACTGTCTCGCACATGCATATGTCACATCAAGGGTTACAAGTCTGCATCAGCCGTAAATAGTTGGGGAAACCATGCTAATGAATTATCAGCGCAGAAAAAACATTTTAGCAAAAACATTTGGTTAGGGCAAAATACAGTAATTGACTGCTGGACTACATGTATTATAGAAAATACATTGACAGAAGATCGAGTCAGTGATCATTCGGCTTCTTACTATAACTCGGTGGTAATTTGACCTTCCGGTGCCACTGTGAGGCTCGATACGAGCACGTGCGTGATGCATTGGCACTGGTATATATCAGAACAGACTTCTCATTAACAAAACTGTTTGTACAAATTAATTATTTAAAAAAAAAATTATATTGAACTATGAATAAATAATTATAGTCATATTCATAGTTCAAATGAGCCATGTAAGTTTAAAATATTACATTTCTCATCCCTTTTCTCGGATCAACCCTCCAGCATGTAGGTATGGTCCACCTGGTTGTATATCTGCCCGTGCATGACTGACTTTTTACTTTACTCCCATGTAAGATACATGCATGCCTTTTCGGCACCTTTTTTGATAGTTGTGTATACTTTGTAAGCAATGTATATTACATGCATGTTTGTTGACTTCTATGTACATTTCTACGATACGTTGCAAATTAAATTGTTACAGATTAGTTAACGTAGGGCGTTGATATACATAATATATCTTGATGTGTGAGCATGCACTGTTAACGTATTTCTATTAGAGGTATACTTACTGTTTGTTGTATAAACACTGGATATGGCAGTCAAAGTTAGGACACATAAGACGAGGAAATCAACAGCAACCACAGCACACATCATTGAAATGGAATTCAACACTTGATAATATTAGTACAGAGTAACACACATGTTCAGCTCTCGACTTTATTCTCGTCTTCGGTGTTTGAACTAAACCTGCTCATGGAATCTCCACCACACGTACTGTCATTACGACCGAATCTATTATGGCAGGTCGCTACTTAATAACAACAGATTATGTCTAGCGTGAGAGATGATATGAGATGAGTGGGTAGTTTCCGGCCGCAGGCCGGGTAGGATGGTCGGAACGCATTGTGCAATTCCCTTCACCCTTTCTTGTATTGTGTTGTTTGGAATGGCTGTTGTCAAAACACTGGCTGGGGATGAGGCTTGTGGGTTGTGGTTGTTGATGCTGTTGATGCGGATGCTGACTGGATGCAAAGTGTGGTGGAGTTGTTTAGCTTTTGCTGCTTGCTTTTTAGCATTTTTCTTTTCTTATTTTTCGGTGGTTCTGTTTGAACTGTTGAAATTAATTTCCTTGACTCTTTTGATTTCTTAACTGTTTCTACTACGTCGGCGAGTAATTTAGCTGTTTCTTTTTTGTGGTTTTCTATTTCACCGCCTGGTGGCTTCTTTGTCTTGTTCGGTTACCGGTGAAATCATAGGATTGGCATGTGAAGGCTCCGGCTCAATAGATTTCGGAGTCTTTGGGATGAAGTCGGAGGTATCCGGAGGTATTCCACCACCTTTGCAGACTGGGCAGGGATCTCATCTGTGTTCGAGTTCTTTGCCCGTGATATAACTGAACAGTTCAACCAGATGTGTTCAGTTGTGGAACAACACCTCCCGCCTAGCACACCTCCGTCCGCTGCTGTTGAGCCTTTCCCACAAGATCACCACCTGTCGTACCCTTTCACACAGGACGCAAACGCGATGTCGTCATCTACTCCGATGAAACCGAAACTTCCCAATCGAAAAGCATCACAACCTCCAAGTGCTTCTCCGATAGATTCAGCAGATGCAATTGGCGATGTTCAGAGTGCTAAATCACCCGACATGCCTCAACAGACTATCGATCATAGATACAATAATTCTCATGTGAAGCAAAATATAAATGTAGCCAATCGCGGTTATGATAATATAGCCTGTTCTGCCAGTGACAGAAGCACTGTTAATCCGAGCAATCTCGATGTGAATAGTGTATCCTATGTAAACTATAACTCTGAAGACTTCTCACGTACTGCTAGCAAACATGTCTCGCACGATGCTAGTACCAACCTGCACACACCACAGTTTGATCGCGACAACGAGCCATCGGGTTTCGTTGGTGTGCCATACAACACAAACAAACGCACGCAGAAATTATTCGTTCGCGGTATTTCGCTAAAATCAACGGATTCCGACATCTGGGAATATTTCGAACAGAGGGGCATAAAACCGACTTTCGTGCGATTGTTGTGGAGTTCTCGCAGAGGTACGCAATCAGCACGCATCCATATCCATGTGAGTGATATGAATGCTCTTAACCAGGATGACTTTTGGCCTCCAGGGATATACTCTAGGATCTGGAGTAAAGACCCACCGAAACGTACAGAACACTACAATGATGAATAAACTAAATCTCATTACATCGAATGCTACTGGTGTTAAATCCAATTTTCATTATTTGTTGACTCTACTGAGCTCTCTAGAGTACGATATTATTGGCATATCCGAACATTGGCTAAATGAAGAAAACCTACAATTTCTACATTCTCTACACGATTCATATACTGCTCTATGCAAAGCTGGACGTATTATAACCACGTGTTCGGGTGGCTCCTTCATTCGCGATGGTGTCGCTCTTCTCATGAACAAACGAATCGCAAAACAATGTGTTGCTATCGATATCCCAAATGATCGATGCGTTGGTATTCAGATAAAATTGAGCACGACTGTGATTTTGACTATCCTACAAACATACTTACCGAGTACAAACCACAGTGACGATCATTTCAAAGATTGCCTCGAAGAAATATCTGATTTTATATCGCTGTTCTCAACATATGGACCTGTGATCACTATGGGCGATCTAAATGTGCACATGTGCCGCACCCACGAGCAGCATGTGCCGACAGGACACGCTGGAAGAATGGCTTTCATTACAGATTTCATGCACCGGGAGAATTTGCTCTCGGTCACAACTTCCACATCGTGCGCGGGACCCCCGTTTACGTTTTATCCGGCTTCTGCTGTGGCTTCGCCAAGTCGCATCGATCACATCTTACTACCAATTGAATTAAACGACCTTACATCACGCCGTGCCATTCTCGGTGACAGCGAACAGAACACGTCTAACCATTTGCCTGTGACCTGATGTATTGACATTCCACCCGATTTCTCTAGTGTAATGTCACCTTTTAACAGGCTTTCTTTCAACTGGGATAGAATGGATATACCTCTCTATGAGTTATCCCTGGATAACTACCTCTCTGACATTATGAACATCGTTATCGTTTCTAAACACGATATTGACTCATTGTACACCGAAATTGTCAGTGCTATTATATACGCTTCTGTGGTAGCCAGTGGATCTAAGTCACGTCATAAATCAGCAAAACATTTCTGGAATGAGGAATTGCGATCGCTACATCGTGTTCTGAAAGAAAAGCGGAAAAGGTGGTTCGCCGAAGGTAGTCCACACGCATGTGACGTGCATTCATACATTGAGTACAAAGCTGCGAAATGCTTATTTAGACAGTCGTTGCGTAATACACTTCGCCACAGTGAACAGGAGGTATACGAAAAACTCGAATTCCACGCCAAGACTAATGATGTGCAGTTTTGGAAAACGATCAACTCGAAAAATCAAAATTCGCAATCAAGCAGTCTTTGTTCTGTTATGACATTCGGTGACAAAACTCTTCGCAATCCAACTGATATCCTGTCCGCCTGGAGGTCATATTTCGAAAACCTATACAAACCAGGTGTCCACGCTGATCCGGAATTCGAGGAATCCATACGGATGCGACTATCGTCAATTTTGCAAGAATCACATAAAGACTTTGCAGACACTACTTTCTGTGAACCAGTTAGTGTTTCTGAACTGACAGATGTCATGAAAACTCTTAAACGTGGGAAATCTAGTGGTATTGACAATGTGGTTAACGAACATCTCTTGCATGGAAGTGACTCCTTCAAATCAATATTGTGTCGCCTTTACAATAGTATGTTAGACTTGGAATGGATACCACGTTCCTTAAAAATTGGCATCATTGTTCCTCTATTCAAGGGGTCACCAAAACCTATAAATGTTCCAGACAGTTACCGTGCTATCACACTCATGTCGGTGATCTACAAGACATTCGAAAGTATTATGTTAGACAGATTTCTGAATGATGAGAATTTTACCAGATTTCCAAACGAGCTTCAGAATGGTTTTCAGAAAGGAGTGAACTGTTTGGTGACATCGTTTGCCCTCCAGGAAGCAGTTTCCTATGCGAGCGACTTACATTCAAGAGCATTTGTGTGTTTTTTGGACTCTGCGAAGGCGTTCGATCGTGTGTGGCACGAAGGCCTTCTTGTGAAACTATACGATCTAGGTTTAAAAGGTAAAGTTCTGCGTGTTGTGGCAAACATGCACAAAAATTGCACCAGCCGTGTAATGTACAGCGGCTCGCTCTCGGAGCCTTTCGACATCCTACAAGGAACAAGGCAGGGGGCCGTAACATCCCCCTTCTTCTATCTGGTATTTATAAATGAACTGCTGAACTCTCTCTGCGATTCTGAACACGGTCTACACATAGGAGACATCTCTTGTGGGGCACCTTCAGCTGCTGACGATATTGCTCTCGTTTCATTGTCCAAATCCGGTCTCGAGTGTTTGATTGACGTTTGTTACAAATACAGCCAGCGATGGCGTTTCGAGTTCTCAAATAAAAAGAGCGTCGTCGTCGTCTTCAATGAGACAAAGCATCAAAACTCTGCAAGCAACAGGACGTGGCTTCTCGGTGACAGTCCACTAACAGAAGCGACAGAATGTGTTCATCTTGGTATTAAGCAGTGCAAATTTCAGTGCGTGCCAACCCGTTCTTCTCTATTATCTGAAAAACTGAGGAAATCTTATTTCAGTTTGGCTGGCAAAAGCTTATTCAAAATGTGCACTCCAATAACGATGACAAGTCTGCTACAATCTGTTGCACTGCCCAAAGCCCTATATGGATGCGAACTAATGGAACTCCCGAACAAAACTACCATGTACACAATGGAGAAATCTTACCGAGTGTGCGTGAAACACATCCAGTCTCTCCCATCGCGTACTCCCACGTGTATTTCCCTAAGCTTGCTTGGACTACTGCCACTCGAGAGACAAATTCACATCAAGAAACTTTCTTTTTTATGTTCATTGATTTATCTACCACAGGATCGCCAGGTTCCCCTGAGAATATTTCTTCAGAAGTTCTTCAAATTCACTCTTTTTGCTCGCCTGACTACAGGATTTGTTCCAGATATAATTGAACTTCTACAGCTGTATGGTCTACGAACTCATCTGGACTCTTTCGTGGAAACTGGTAACTTCCCATCTAAGTGTTCGTGGAAACGTCTGATTCAGCAATCAGTTTGGGAAAGTTATGAGAGAGAATGGCTAGCTTCTGTTTCCGGAGACACAAGTCTTAAAACATTCCAGACAACGCACTCAAATCCATCAGCAAACTGGAGTATATGGGTATTGCTTAGGAAATACCCTCATTATGGCGAAAAGTTGAAAAATCTCGGATTGCTTTTGAACAAAACGACATACAAAAATAACCTTGTGTGTGGCGCTTGTCGTATGTGTTATGATAATGAACTTCTTCACGCGATGCGCTACTGTACTTCCGATCACATCACCTGCATGAGGAATGGTTATTACGACCATATACTCAACCACTATGGGATAGAACCATACCTATATCTGGACACAATCAGTGACTCTACACTATGTGCTTTTCTTCTTGGAACAGAGGTCGTTACCATTCCCGACGAAGTTTTGCATCAAATGGAGCTTATTATTCTGGACTCATCAACTTACTTGCTCACCATGTGTCGCTTTATTCGCGGGAACTCAAATTGATATTAGAGTAGCTAGTATATTGTTGTCATTGATACACGCCATGGTATCGATCATCGCTCGCATATACCATGTTATAACTAATACTGTATAAACATACACTCTCAACTCACACGCATATGGCTACGTTAAAACAATATACCACAGCTCTGTGTTGGTGTGTTTTCAACGACGTTGTGATAACCATATACATGTATATACCATATTGTAACCTTTATATATATTCTTCTCCACATAGGAGGCACACAATAAATATATTATGGCAGGTCGCTACTTAATAACAACAGATTATGTCTAGCGTGAGAGATGATATGAGATGAGTGGGTAGTTTCCGGCCGCAGGCCGGGTAGGATGGTCGGAACGCATTGTGCAATTCCCTTCACCCTTTCTTGTATTGTGTTGTTTGGAATGGCTGTTGTCAAAACACTGGCTGGGAATGAGGCTTGTGGGTTGTGGTTGTTGATGCTGTTGATGCGGATGCTGACTGGATGCAAAGTGTGGTGGAGTTGTTTAGCTTTTGCTGCTTGCTTTTTAGCATTTTTCTTTTCTTATTTTTCGGTGGTTCTGTTTGAACTGTTGAAATTAATTTCCTTGACTCTTTTGATTTCTTAACTGTTTCTACTACGTCGGCGAGTAATTTAGCTGTTTCTTTTTTGTGGTTTTCTATTTCACCGCCTGGTGGCTTCTTTGTCTTGTTCGGTTATCGGTGAAATCATAGGATTGGCATGTGAAGGCTCCGGCTCAATAGATTTCGGAGTCTTTGGGATGAAGTCGGGGGTATCCGGAGGTATTCCACCACCTTTGCAGACTGGGCAGGGATCTCATCTGTGTGTGGGGAGTCGACTGGTTTAGTTTTCGTCGCCTTCTTCTCTTTCCAAGCAGCTAATCTCGCGGCCTCTCTCTTTTTCCTTGACGGTGTTTTCTTCTTTTTCTTTTTCTTTTGGTGAGGTTTCCGGACTGATTTGGTATTGTCCAGTCTGTTCCCGGTAGAGAGCCCTGAAAAGGGCTGTGTCGGGCCGGACTGGAAGTCCAGAATCAGCTGGTATCCGCCTTTGTGAGCGTGGAGTGACCAGCTCACACACAAGGTGTGACATGCATGGAGTCCAGCATTGTAGTGGCACTAATTGGAATAAGCGGTGGCGTAGTTATCCTGAGAGGTGGCGATCCAAGCTCTCTGGAGGTCCGCTTGTGTGTGATGAAATGTGAGAGATGAGAGCTAGAATCCAGATATTTGTATTTACTAAGCCTGTGTGTTTCACACTGACTCATGTCCGTTGATTTTTTATTGGTCAATTGTCAATTGTCCTTTCGACAGCTGTCAATCAAATAATTATTAACATATATTTTCTAACAATCAGCGACTGAGCCGGTCGCTTGTTGTAATATAAGTTCCCTGTTCACATTAAGTTTGATAACCGTCACACTTTCAGTGATAACTTGCTTTTCCTTTATTTCATTACAACTTTGTTGTTGGCAAATCATAATGTACTGAAATTTCTAATTACACCATGATCAGGGTCCGCGCTGGATAAAAATTTACTTTTGCCAAATAAATTGCCAAAGGGAAATATTTTTTTGCCAAATAATTTTAGCATTTGCCAAATGCTATCCCTGATAGTATCAGGTTCTGCAGCCTTAAGTCTTATGTTGCGATACTCGCGGTTTGAACGAATTTTGATATCGACAGAAAAGCAGTTAGTTAATAATTAATTATACACGCATCTCTATTTTGGTTTATAATACAACAATAAGCCAGCGGTAAACGCGAAGATGGTCGTGCACGGGAACAAAGAAGAGTCCAGAGGATTTATGCTTTCATGTTTCAATAACGTGTTCTACCGGTGAGCACAATAGGTAAGTCTGTGATTCAGTGGGAGTGAATCTGTATCTCTTACACTCGAGTAGTTATTCCAAGAGTAGGGCTATCATGTGGCCAAACAAGATATGAGATATCATGATACCCGTGTATATGACGTATGCCATACTATTGTTTACTATAGAATGATACCGAGTTGGCCATCCCTCGACTATACAACAGTTACTGCCAGTCATAACCAGTTGTTATTATACTGTTATTTATATCAACCACGCATTGTGCTTACTCATATACATTAACCATAGCAGTTACAACCAGTGGGGAAAGGAAATTAATCCTAGATCCGGGAACACACCAAACTATAAATATACTACCTTATGTACTATCGGACAATTCCACAGCCCCAGAATATAAACAGAAAGTGAAAAGAAAAGATGCACTTTAATAACAAAACCTATTACAGAAGATAGAATACAATCACACGAAAAATAGATCAGTAAATATATCCACAAGTTTGAACCATTTAATCTCCCCATTTGATATGGGTTCTGACTTCCAAAGTAATATTAAGCTTGAACCATTGATCTCCCATTTGATATGGGTTCTGGCTTCCAAAGTAATACTAAGCTTGAACCATTTGATCTCCCATTTCATATGGGTTCTGGCTTCCAAAGTAATACTAAGCTTGAACCATTGATCTCCCATTTGATATGGGTTCTGGCTTCCAAAGTAATACTAAGCTTGAACCATTGATCTCCCATTTGATATGGGTTCTGACTTCCACAGTAATATTAAGCTTGAACCATTTAATCTCCCATTTGATATGTGTTATGGCTTCCAATGTAATATTAAGCTTGAACCATTTGATCTCCCCATTTTATATGGGTTCTGGCTTCCAAAGTAATATTGAGCTTGAACCATTTAATCTCCCCATTTGATATGAGTTCTGGCTTCCAAAGTAATATTAAGCTTGAACCATTTGATCTCCCATTTGATATTTCATATGGGTTCTGGCTTCCAAAGTAATATTAAGCTTGAACCATTTGATCTCCCATTTGATATTTCATATGGGTTCTGGCTTCTAAAGTAATTTTACGACACTTGGTATTTTACTGTATGTTCCAATCTACGGTCGCTCTGTTCACGGCGACTTTTAAGGTTTTGTGGTAGGATACACAGCCCCCTGGGGAAAAATACCAGACACAGCATTATATACAAAACCAGTGACAAGGTTCAAAAGTGAAATTTTGGGAAAAACGCGCAATCTATCATTATCCTCAATAGATTCTCAAAATAACTTATATCAGACACAATATATTTCAATATATCTTTACTGGTCATTTTTGTGTGTGTGCATAATTCGATAGCATCAAACGAAGGGAAATCGAGATATGGTATCGAAAACTTGCAAAATCTTCTGCAAATTTGGGAGTGAAATGGGTCGTCAGAGTCTCTGTCCGCCTATTATCCTCAATAATTTATTATTGCCAATAAGACACACCGGGGAATATTTTGGTTGCAATTGTCGATTTATAGAATTTGTAGGGTTTTGATAGTTGGGTGTGGTTTTTAGCCAAAATCGATAATTGGAACCTTTACACTGGTATAGTCTACAATGGTATTTTAGAAATTTTCCCCAGGGGCCTGTGTTTAGTACAGAAAGAGTTAATTTTTCACAAGCATTCGGCTATATCGCCTTCGTTGGGTACATGAATAAACAATCAATTGTAAAAATTTATATGAAGATTATCAACAAGATAGTACACCATTTTAGAGGCGAAATTTGTAATGATTAATTTGCATCTGTTTCGACGAAGTCCGGCGTTTTTATTTAATGGTATTTCCACCCTAGGTAAGTTTACTACCGGAGCGGGTCAGGCTGAGAATTCACTTGTACAAAAATATTATGGAGTGAATTTTAAGGCTGATTTCACCATGAGGAATGTAAATACCACGAACAAACTTAGTCGAAACGGATGGAAATTAATCATTGACCTCGACTGGTGTACGATCTCGTTTATAATTGACCTTTGACCTCGTCTAGTCTACGATCTCGTTTATAATTGACATCTGACCTCATCTGGTGTCCGATCTTGTTGATAATTACAATAGACACCTTTCGTACAATGAACCATACGACAGATAATTGGTACGAATAGGGTACCACGTCACTAGAATTTGTGTTCTTTCTATTCGTTGTTGTTTCCCCTATTCATTGTTATGATTACGGTTTCGGATTTTCCACAAAGCTCACAAATACATCATATAGTAATAAGTTCGTGATCGTTTCCCAGATCCTCAATGTTGGAGATGATTCTGAAATTATGTCCAGAGGCGGACTGGTCCAAAAAACCGGCCCGGGAAATGAATATAATACCGGCCCATCTGCCGAAGGCAGTTGCGGAGCGCCGAGTGGGGGAGGGTCTCTGTTCGGGGGGTGTCCACCTTGGGAAATTCCAACTGCACCCCCCCCCCTTTGAATCAGAATCAGACCAAATATATGTTTTTGCATAATTCCATTTGAACCCCCTTGCACCTCAGAGCTCTGGCATAATATCCTATATATTCATAAACCATGGTTCTATATATTCCCGGTATGAGACCATTCAGATATTTGTACCTGAAAAATTGCATAAATTCTAACGTCTAACTCCAGACAAATGCACACGGCTACGGACAAGAGACCAGAAACACCGGGCTGTCCATGGATGTTCGGCTCGGGGTGAGAAAAATTGGAAAACTATACAAGAAAATCGCTAATCCTAGAATCTAGACTGGCCTCAACTGAAGCGTTCCTATTGTGTTGGAAATTTCAATTGGGGGAGGGTCCGGGAGGGGTGCGTGATAATTTTTTTTGATTTACAGCTAGGAGTTACCGTTAAAATCTCGAGATTAACGAGATCTTTACGTGGTGTTATATGATGCTGATAAGTTCATTTAATGACAAAATTACGATTAGCCAATTAGGCTGGTTTAACAACACATGTGGCGGTCCAGGTCGGTTCATTTGCGGCACAACCACATATACCCCCCCCCCCCAAACCGTAAAAAAACCTCGGATTCTCGCTTGATAGAAAATCACGTTGAATCAGAATTTTTCCGGCCTCTGGCCCATCGGGAATTTTACCCGGTCTCCCGATCGGCCAGTCCGCCTCTGATTATGTCCTTGAATTATGATCGCCATGTGGCCTTAATTGTTACATATTAGTGCCAATCAAATCGTATGTCGTCGTGAAACGCGAGAATCTTGTCATTAGAAAAGCTCGAAGCTCTGACTTGATAAAAACATAATTACTGCGGCACGCATGATTTTCTCTCATGTCGTCAATTCTGCGAAAAGGTTTTTGGACCGTCCGAAAAAATTAAGAGTACAATTAGCTATTCGTAATTTTTATATTATAGTAGTAACATATCTATTGTGCCTTGAATATATAGTTGATATGTACAATATATGCTATAACTATATATGTGATATGGCAACATGGGATTGGAATAGAAGTTATGCAACTTATTGATGATCCTCTCCCCGTGTTGATTTGCTGAAAATATAGTGAGGAGATGGTAGTGCTGACCAGAAAAGGATTTATCAGGTTGAAGGTCTTTGTGGACCCACTTTTTTCAAAATAAAGGATTCTGTTCATGTATATTAGTCATCACAGAAACCATGCCCATTGATGCAACATTTTAAGAGTATACTTTATATTGGATTACGTTAGAAATACAAAATGTGAACTTTATAGAAATCTTAAAAAATAAATTTACAGGCAGTGGTCCAAGAAAAAGAAAGCCCATATCTAAGAATCAAATATGGGAATGTTGACAGTATAATGTTAAGCTTCAATCACACCCTACCAGGCCATCACACTATTTCTTGTAAGTAGGTCACAACTCACTTATATGATAATCACTCAGTGGACACCAGCTAAAAGCCGTTCACACCAGACTGGACATAATCCACGAAAAGGTGACCCATAAACTGCTGGCTCTCAGCCAAAGTTATTATGCAGTAAGTATGTCATTTGTCAACAACTGGTTCAAAGTAATTTTTTCAAAGAACACTCAAGAAATATCATATCTGTCGTATTGTACACCAATCTTCACAGTGTTCAGTACACATTCCCATATTTGATTCTTAGATATGAACTTTGTTTTTCTTGGACCATTGCCTGTAAATATCATTTTTTTTAATCTCTATAAAGTTCACATTTTGTATTTCTTGAATAATCCACCATGAAGTATACTCTTAAAATGTTGCATATATGGGCATGGCTTCTGTGATTACTAATATACGTGAACAGAATCCATTATTTGGACTCTATAAAATTTTGGAAAAAATTGGGTCCACAAAGACCTTAAGTGGTTAAAGTAGTCAAAAATGTATTCGTGGTTTCGGACACCCAGTTAAAAAAAAAGTAACATCCAGGTTAATGCGATGTTGGGTTCTTCTCTGGGAAAAAGTTGTAATTTTGTATCTGTCGCAGTTCATTATGATTAAGGTGTCTATTAACACAGGCTGATACAGGCCAATACATATTAGTACTATCAATTTGAAGAGTTAAATATATAATTAATGACAACAACGAATAAAACTCACCACCTCTAATTACACACAGAAGACAGACGACATTAATGAGAAGTAAAATAACAATTAGTCGATCAGTTTTCACACACATCCGAGGGACATTTTCTAGTTTACTTGTTCCAGTGTGTGATATCTTAGGTAACAGTCTCTTTGAAAAGCCGATGAATATCTTAACGGATGTAAGTCTCTAGATGGTGTCCATTATATTTCATTTCTACGACGACGCGGCATTCCCAACATGACGTAATAAACCGTTTCCAAATATGGAATGCATTCCTGGCGTAGTACATGTTTGTGAGAATCGTTGTATTTAGAAATTGTTATGATTACGACAAGATGCGAAAGAATTATCAGTCATGAAGATCGTTGAAGGTGTCTCCTATATTGTGATGAGTGAAATTAATTATGGATATATCGCCTGTATTCAGTTTTCAAACAATATTTGAGTTTGACAATGCGTGGGAAAATTGTCAACGCGTCATTGACCTCAGATCTGTGAAGTGATCTGCTATGCTATAAACCAATGAAATCGCGCGTAGTCTGCGCCATTCTCCAATGAAATGGAGGTATTCCCTTCAAAACAGAACCTAATTTTAATAGATATCTAGAGACGTACACCCGATATATAAGAATTTCGTCGGATTTTCAAATAGACTGCTTAGGTAATATCT
Organism: Siphonodentalium dalli; assembly: GCA_032622095.1. Lineage (NCBI taxonomy): Eukaryota > Metazoa > Mollusca > Scaphopoda > Gadilida > Siphonodentaliidae > Siphonodentalium > Siphonodentalium dalli. The sequence continues at coordinate 25,230,934 of CP136067.1, forward strand.
CAGAACCATATAGACCTCGATGTAGGGTTATACACTTATATATTATCTTACAACTGGCTGGTGCTATTCAGCCTTAAAATTCGTCGCATCAGTGCTATAAGGTCGTAACTCCATTTTGGCGGGAAATGAGTATTTAATATCATTCGAATCGTGAGAAAAAATGCAATCCGATAGGCCGAACTGTTTTTGCATTGGATGGCTAATATTCTCACAAACCAGTGACGCAAATGTCGTATCTCCAGCGATCTTCACAATTATTCGTGCTATAAGGGCGTATGTCCAACAGCAGCCAATCGGTTGCTTCAGGTTGTCCACGTGACTTCTGTTTTGTGTTTGTAAATTCTCAAATGTGTGATATATGGTCGTCTCTCCGTGTTAGTCACGTAATCATTTGGTGATTTAAAATTTGTGATTGTTCCACAAATTGCTGTATCATGATGCACATGAGTGAATATTCATAATGAAGAATAGTCACATTTTAGTTCATCGACACATGCGATTGTCACCATATTTAGCTTAAATATGTATTAATTAGCACAACTTCCTTATAGCACGGAAACCAATCGTCGTTGGCGTACGCAAAAGGTCATATCTCCAAACAAGTTATTGCTTTTTTAAAAGAAAACGAGGGAGTAAACAGAAAAACATATGTTCAATGGACAGCTAATGCCAGTTTTCATTGGGATAAATACAACAATACGTCATGCTTTGTCAACATTAGGAGAAATGTTGTCTGAAAACTTCAACTTTCATTTTCTCGGAAAGTTGAAAATGTGGGTTACGACATTATAGCACTGATGCGACGCTTTGTAACCACCTACATTTGCCAACATGAAATCACTACAACAATTCATTCTCCTATATATGCCAGTCTCCCATAGGGAGCCTCGCATTTATAAGAGAATACATTGAAATGGCCTAACAATATTCACCTTGACCTTGTAAGCCAGTACGTCATAAACATACACTCTAAGAAAACAGCTCCACAGTTGGTTCACCGGAGAACCAAATACCAACATAGAACCAAACAGTTTGGTTTCACCCTGCTTTGGTTCCATCTGGAACCAATTCCTAAGTTTGGTTCTTCAAAGAACCCACCGAATTCAATATTTGTGTGGGAACAATGTCTAGCTTAAATTTCCTAGTCTAAAATGTAACAATATGTCCACGAGTTTGAGGTTAAGATGATATGGGGAAGTCTAAATCAATGCGGGATTTCTTTGTGAAAGCCCTGTGCCAATGCATTCTCTTATATATTCGAGTCGACCATAGGTCGCCTCGCATATATAAGAGAATGCATTGGCCTAACAAATTTGATATTATTTTTTTTAAATTGTTTAAATTTTTTTTTTTTAAAGAATATAAGAAATAATGATAACAAATGATAAAAATTGTTAAAGAATGTAAGAAAAATGATAAAAAAAAAGATATAAAAAATTTAAGAAAGTAACAAAAATTGATAAAAAATTATGAACAATTGTTAGGCCGATGCATTCTCTTATGGGGTCATATTTAAATACTCTAATCATTTGATTGCTGGCGGGGGGGTTACTCTATTGCTCGTATCACAAGTAAGGGAAAACGTATGGAACAATAACTTTATTAATATAATTCGATACTTCTTTCAGACATCAGAACATCTTCGGGATCTATTCGGCGAACTAACATCAGATACCTCGTAGGCATTTAATGAACCAAATGGGGAACCCAGAGGAATTATTTGGTTCCATGTTCTGCTTCTATACGGGGAACCAGATAGAGAACTAAAGCAGGTCACACTGGTTCTCCTATCAGGACAAAACATAGAAATAAGCAGGTAACATTGGTTCTCCCATCAGGAACTAAAGCAGGTAACATTGGTTCTCCCATCAGGACAAAACATAGAAATAAGTTTGGTTCCTATCTGGAACCAGATAGAGAACTAAAGCAGGTCACATTGGTTCTTCCATCAGGACAAAACATACAAATAAGTTTGGTTTCTATCTGGAACCAGATGATTGCCTCTTGTGCACTTGATTTGGGTTCTTTAATTTGGTTCTTCGAAGAACCAAAACATGTTTGGTTTTTCAGATGGTCCTTTTTTGTTTTGGTTCTCCATGAAGAACCAAAAACATGGTATGTTTGGTTCCTCTACTGCGACAAATATGGGAACAAGTTTTCGTTCCCTGGGTAACAATCAGGTAAATCTCTGTGTAATTATGTAAATTAACGAGCAACAACAAGTACATTTAAAAATAGATCAATAATTCTCCAATAACGACATTTCGCATGTCGAAACAATTGTTATGCGAACATTACTGTTACAGCTATTTTACGCGAAAGAAAACATTAGAAAATATTTAGAAAACAGATTTAGATGTGAACATTGAAATTATCTGGGCGATCAGCTATGTTTGTTGACAAATCACTGTAACAGTAATATACACATCACATGTTTAACCCTTTCTATACTAAATGGATTCTCCCATCCAGTTATAACATATACACCGGAATTGTTTATTATCCATTTTGAGTGATGTTCAGGAAATAAAAACAGCCGACAGATAATAGTAGTATATAAGGATTCCTATTCATTGGGGGAAATGTTTAGATAATAAGCTCAACAAATGTTGAACTTATTATCTGAACATTTCCTAAAGGATAACGACACGTCAATGAGTATTTAGTTTAGAAAGGGTTAATGTTTACTAGATTTCGGCTTCGTCGTCGGGTACAAGAATAAACAATAAATTGTAAATATATATCTGAAAATTATTAACGAGGTGGTACACCGTTATACAGGCCAATTATTAATCTGCATCAGCAATTTTTTGATGGTAGCTCCATTCATGATGGTGCACGTACCACCTCGTAAATAATTGCATTAACACATGTCAATAAATAGTACTAAAATACTACATACATGTACATCATCAATGTAATCATGTTAAATAATTATCCAATAACCATTGTTATGCGAACATTACTGAGCATATAGTATGGGATTAGATACGACAGCGCCCATTGCTTGTGTTTTTTTTAAATTTCCTACTTCTCTTTTCTTGTTTTCTTGTTGAAATATCTAAATTATCTTGTTGATTTTTTCCATAAAAGTAACTAGTTGGCCGTTATTTCGTCAAATTATCATCCCAGTGTGATTCCAATATATTGAAATAAAACTATAAAGCGTAGATTTAACGAAAAAGCGGGCAACTATATTATATAACAAACCCATCATATTTCACACAACTGCACAAAACGTATAAGAAATTCTAAACCCAAGGTGGGTGGGTTTTGGGTTTAGGCGGATGGCACTTTAACCAAAAGTCAGCCCAACAGATCACCTGTCGTATTTAATCTCCGATATTGTAATGAACAATTTATTTTAACCCTTTCAGTGCCACGTCCGATTTTTGTATCAACCCGTATACCCTGTGCCAATGCATTCTCGTATATATGCGAGTCGACCATAGGTCGCCTCGCATATATAAGAGAATGCATTGGCCTAACAATTTTTCATCATTTCTTATTATTTTTTACAATTTTTTACAATTTTAATAATTTTTTCTTATATTCTTTAACTCTTTTAGTGCCAGACTTATTTTGTAAGTTTAGTGCCAGGGAATCTTACGTTTTTCATGGGCATCAAAATTATTACTATGAATACTTGGTGATAGTTTTGCCTCTAAGGTTTTATCCAGTTTGATTTTAAATTCACTATAGCATGCTTAAGCATATCCAAAAAATATTCAACCCAAATAAAACAAAAAAATCTATTGATTTTTTAGGGCCGATTTTATCACCCCTGACACTCTACATACCGTAAATTAGGGCCGATGAGATCGGCCCGTGGCACTGAAAGAGTTAAATATATATATGGAGATTATCAATGAGATGGTGCAGCATTATGGAGCCCAATTATTAATTTGCATCCGTTTCGATCAAGTCCAGCCTTTTTCTTTATTGCATTTACATCACCAGTTGTCTATTGTTTTTATCTACCTATGTTCTGTCTTCCAGAGTAGCTGATTAACACTTGACAATTCACATGTAAATATGTTCAGCAGTCATCTTGTAAACATTTTGTATCTAAATCGACTGTATTGGGAGGGGGCTTCATAAGTTGACCCCGATCCTTTTTGTATAATATGCAAATAAAATACTTTTCAAGTCAAGACTCATGGTGTACCACCTCGCTGATAATCGCACACACACAGGTTAATAGATAGATGATCTCCAACTCGTCAGCGGTTTACACCGAAATATACAAAACGAGTCCAGTAAATGAGGTATGGACCGAGCTTTTGGCGAGGTCCAGTCTAATTTACTGAACGAGTTTTGTGTGAATTTCTCTACAAACGTGGGACGAGTTTTAAATTGTATTTATTACTTGATCCAAATACTTAATTCAATAAATGGGACGTGGAACTAACAGCGGCTTCTATAAGGTCTGAGATGACGTTTCACGTAAATATGCATGGTTTGCTCGCGTAAAGAAATAACTCCAGACAAAAAAGACGCGTTGACGTATTTAAAGACATATTATGTACTTGTTCAGGTGCGTGAAACTGATAAGTTGGTATTCAGGCGCTATGGTAACTAGATGAATGTAACATTCTACTAACATCGCCGAAAATTTGAAGCAAATCGACCATACCACTCCATAGAAAACATCGTCTGAACTACGCTGAATTGTAAATATTTACTTCTCGATTCGGTTTATTGGTGATAAACTAACGAAAACGATTTCGCCACCAAGAGTCACTGCATTTAATTAATATACAAGAATGACTGTGTGTGTTGTCAACTTGGATATGATTTTTGTAAAATATAACTACTTTGAGAAAGATATTCTCCATTTCTATTTGATCACCCTGTCGGAGTGTTTCACATCACTTTAATGGCGTAAATTTAATGAATTATTTGTTCAAACTAAATCAACAATTGTCAGAAACGTCGATTTTACGGAATCTAAACATATGACAAAGCGGAAGTTCAAAGGTCACGTTTGCGCAGCAATAATAAATTTTGGTAAAGCTGGCACTATTTCCTGTTATACAATGACCGTTGTATATCATTGTATAATGGGTTTATTTAATGGAATAAGGTTCGGATCATGTAATAAATAGCAGTAGTAATACCACACACATGTACACCAGCAATATGATTAACACTTGTCAATACATAGTACTGGTAATACTACATACATGTACACCAGCAATATGATTAACACTGGTCAATACAATGTCATAGTCCTGATAATACTACATATATGTACACCAGATGAGATGATCCCAATTGATGGCAAAGGACTCTAACCCATGTTCTCATTTGCATTGTAAGACCCACGGTGAAACAGGACATGTCAGGTTACTAAGTTTTCAACATTTCTGTGAACAAAGACAAGGACCAGTCTATCGCGCGAAATTCCACAACAACTGTCTAAATGTCTAGTTCATGGAAGTAAAAGTACATTTTAATGAATGTTTTCGTCTCAAAGTTGATGTAACTGCATAGTGAATGAAAATTAAATTGCTATCTAGCTGCCGCCTGTCATTGTTTTGCGACTCTTATGTCTGTTTATTTGCGTGCACTCAATATCTATCTAGAACCGGTACCAACGAAATTATCTCAAATTTATAAAAAAAAAAATCAGAAACAAACACGCATTTTCAGCGCAATATATCGACGTTTTGTCGGAAATCCACGTTGGAATGTTTTGAGACAACGCTTAGCAAATTATGGATTCATAATGTTGAGGTTCGAACTAGCCATGCCCGATTAACGCCCAGTAAATAGGCTTGTGAAGAATCTATGGCTCGCATAATGTCATATTGGACTTATTTCTTTTTGAAATACGTTTATATAAAACCTATCGAAATTAGTAATATTCGTAACTGAAAAATACATCTTAATTCTTCTATTACGATCATAGTTTTGATGAAATATTTAAATCCTCAATACATAATGTGACAGGCAATTCTTATAAAACTTTGAAATTTGAAGATCAAACTTGTGGTCTGCTTCGTGGAATTCAATCCAGAAAAAAACTTTGTGATGTGTTCACCTTTCACTGACTATTGTATAAAAATGGCTGTAAATAAAAAAACGATAATACAACATGTAGCTGAAAAGCCCATCCTTCAGTTGCGAGTATAATACTAATTGCGATCATTCTAACATATTAATCGGGTATGCCCTTTTAAGACATAAAGGAAGAAAGCTACATGTTAAAACTAAAATCAGACACCAAAATCCAATATAGCGACCAAGATGGCGGCAGAAATGTGAAAATTTGGTACATTTTCGGTATTTTTACCACATATCGTTTGTCTCTGTGGAAACAATGGGCATCTTGGCGTGACATATATTCATCTTATAGAAGAGACATTTACGCATACGATGTGCCAATAATATACATTCCTGGCAGAAGATTTGCCCGATATCATGCACTTTTTCCCCAAATGCCGGTATTATCCGGTCACAGCCGAATCGAAGCTAATAACGCAATGTCTGTTTCGAATCAGTGGGTGTTACTGTTATTATAACTCCACCCATGCATATATATGTATAGGAGATACATGCACTGGGATTCCTCTTATACTTTACTTGATGCATATTCACCCAAATATCGATTTTTACATAAGATAACGTTATTGTCACGACAACTACATCCATGCTTACTGTTGTGAGTTGGGAACAGTGAGGTAAAGTATTGTCCTTATGTCAGAGAAAAAGAAGTACCCAAAATCCAAAATGGCGGTCAGATTTCGAAAAGTCTGCGAAAATTCTGTCATATTCACGTCTTACCTGTTAGTACTGACGCCAAGTAATTATCTTATATCTCATGCAAAAAATGGTTTCCTAAATCCAAGATAGCGGTTAAATTAATGTCGTCCGAAATTTGAAAACACGTCGTTGTTTATTTACTTTCTGACAATTACGAGAATTCTACACATTGTTACGACAATTCTACACATATCTACGCGTGTCTATGTAACATTGATGTGAAGTATTCGTTTGTTTTGGCAATTAATATTCACAGTCAAGATGGCGGCCAAACTGTTGGCCATAAATTGAATAGTCGTCGATATTTCCACATACTAATTTCCACTTTTGTCATAATATCGATATGTATAGACGATACATACACGATAAATAAATCATCTATCGGTTTATACATAAGACGTATTCAAACGCTTTACATAGCTAGTAGCATTTGGAAAGACGAAATTCCACAATTAATAATCGCGATGTCACATTGCGTAATCCATTCTCCAGTAAGCGCCGGTAATGGCCGTAACCGTAGGTGCGCCGAATAGTCATATAATGACTTGCAAGAATCAGAATAATTATCTGAGTACCGATTCTGATTTGCCACACTATAATTAACTGGACCAGCGTCCATCTCTTCGTCTGATGGATCTAGCTCGATCACACCAACAAATTATTCCACATTTCATGTGAGAAGGGTCCCTCTAATCAGAACGTTTCAAGCAATCCATTTTCCGGAATCTAGCTCACGCCATTGAATATATGCTAATAATGGTTGTGCGACATCTTGACATGGAAAGGCATACGGTCGATTAGTACACTAACTTTCAGAAGGTCACCTCTACGTCTTTCTCATAGCTCATGTGGCTAACATGCAGGTATAGTGGTTTGTATATTGATTTAAATTGTGGCAAGCGGCGAACTATCGATAGGATATAGTATCGTTTCCCAACAATGAAATCGCCCGGGCTAGTCTTCGATGTATTACACGTTTATGTTGTCGCGAGGCGATATTATGGCAAGCGGTAGTCATATCATTTTAACAATTACCCACCTGTTGACATCACGGTTGTGTCATATACAATAAAGCAGCAATTGAATGCATTCCGGTGGAATGTATTCTGAACAGCAATCGGGTCAATAGTCTTGCTTACTGATTAAAATACCACCCGGGAAAATAGTTCTCTTTATTCCATACCATGCAAGGCAGTAATTATGTGTATAATATTTCCCTGTCCAGGCCTTGGCGCGATCAGTGCTCACCTGTGCAGTCACGCCCAGTAAATCCTAGTGAACATTTACAGCTGTAACCATTCCTGTCCGAACACGTCCCTCCATTCTGACATGGGTTGCAGTCACATTCTGATTCATCGTTATCTGCAATAAAACATGGAAATCAATTATCACTGTTAGAATATGGGCGTGGCTAGATGGTTTCGGTGGTAAGTTTATCCGGATAGACATGTTGCCAGTACACGGGGCAATCCTTGTAGAACCTTTTTGTGCCGCGACTAGACCATCTAAAAACCCCAAACTCGTGTATGGACATCCGGCTGTCCACAGATTGGGTGCAAGTCATGCATGAGGTCAAAATAGACCAGGTTCGTTGCTAAATCACATCTATAGGCATAACCAGATCAGACACGGGCTATTCTCGTGAATTCTTTCTGTGCCGCATCCATTCCATCTAAAAATCTAGGTCATATATGCCCATCCATGTTTTCAAATATGGGGCGTGGGGTAAAATATACAATTTTCCGTTGTTAAATCGCCTCCGTAGACATAACTATAATAGTCACGTGGTTATCTGTGTGGATTCTTCTGGGGCCGCGACCAGTCCATCTACAGAATAATTTAATCGCAAACTAGTTTATTAGTCTAGGAGATATTGGTCGACCTTTGCACCGACCCAGGACTCAACTTCACCGCACTAATAGTCTTCCTTAATATCTCATCTAATGTTTTCTTGGTTGTTAACAAGTGAAAAAGTAGCCGCAGATATTCCAGAGTTCAGACAAGATGGCGTTCACCATGGGGGCAATTTTCTTGATATGCAAAGGTCTCTTTGATCGCCATTGTAGTAAATGTAATACTACATGCGGTTTTATTTTCAACTCGATTCGTTACCCTAATATACCCTGCTTACGACTGTAAAAAATGCGACACCAGAATCCAATATAGCGGCCAAGATGGCGGTCGAATTAATGTGAAAATTTGCTATATTTTCGACAGTTCACCACTAGTCTTATCGTTTCGATATGTGGGAAAAGTTGGACATGCTGGCGTGATTATACATTTATCTTATAGAAGAGTAATTTACGCACAATGAGACCATCATATGCATTCCAGGTCGGATATATTGCCCGATATTATGTTTTACCAAATGCCGATTTGGTCATACAAAGAGATAAATCCAAGATGGCCGCTGGCAGTAATATTTTTAACAGAATTTGGGGAAAATGGTAAGTAGCCATCTAGAGGTCACCCCGGGGATCCATATGAAATTTATTGACGATTGAATGAGGGATATGCTCGGTATGGTGTGCTAAAGGATTTAGTAATGCAAAGAGTAAAATTCAAGATGGCTGCCGGCGGCCATGTTTTTCATCGAAAATCGTACACAGACTCATATACCGATTATCGTTGAAATCAGTCAAAGTTTGTTTTAACACATTTATGTTTTATTTTGTTATAATTTTTTGAATAATTTTTATTTGAATAGTTAACATTTATCGTAAAACTGATTGATGATTTTGTTAATTTTCGCGATATCCGAAATTTTGAAATTTGGGTCAAATCTGACCGTGGATATTCAACGGAATTATAACGCATATCGGGGACAGCGTCTATACTTTATCCCGTGGTTCTAATTGACAAATGTTCAGGGTCAGACTCATTTAGTCGGCACACTTACCGGGGCATTCCTTCAGGTTACATGTGATTGATTCTTCTGAATTTCCGTCGCATTCGGCCCCATCATTCGCCGGCGCTGGATTGTCACAAGTTCGTTTACGAGTCTGTTGGCCTTGTCCGCAAACGCATGTCGTTGAACATGGACCGTCAGTCCAGTTCGACCAATTGCCATTAACTGAAGAATGGATAATATATTACATTCATGTTTAAAGATACGTGGGACAGCAGAGACTGGTCAGTGAGAAAACAAATGTCGAATTCTTCATCTCGAGTTTAAAGATACCCTGCCATATTATCTTAACACCACAAATTTACTATTTCTTCGGTGGTAGACATTATTTCATAGGAGTCGACACGAAGCCGTCACAGTATAAGCGACCTTGCTCAACTGTCACATCTTGGCGGGACATTTGAACAGTGTATAACTCTGCGGTCACACTGCGCTTAACTGTGCAATACCTGACCTATAATATGTCACTAAAATAATCATGTACAATAATATATCACTATGATTTTCATCATTTCTTTCACTGTTGTCATATTTGCGCTCGTGTACCAAATACATGTCTTTATTCACAACCCACTTTACTCACTCTATATATAGACCATCTTTAAAAGTCATAACAATGTTCACACCCTATAAAGTATACTATAGTATGTCCCTTTTGTGGAAACAATGTACGAAATTGCATTAAAAGTTTAACAGGGTATTGTGAAAGTATGCTCGTTCTCTTAAAGCGATTATGTACATGTTGTAGTTATACATATTGTGACCAAAGTAGTCATATATGATAGAACAATTTATGTTTGTTGGTGCAGATGGGATCGAGGAACAAGTTATGCTTTTGTTAATTTTCGCGATGTCCGTGCCAAGAAAACGATGGTTATTGCAAAGTATTGTTATGTTTGCCTGATAGGTTGAAAATCACTTTAGGAAATTTTGAAATTTGGGGTCAAATCTTACTGTGGATATTCAGCCGGATTATAACGCATATTGGGGACAGCTATACTTGATCCCGTGGTTCCAATTCACAACTGTTGTGGACTCATTTATTCGGCACACTTACCGGGGCATTCCCCCAGGTTACATGTGATTGACTCTTCTAATTTTCCGACGCAGTTGGCCCCACCATTCGCCGGCACTGGATTGTCACAAGTTCGTGTACGATTCTGTTGGCCTTCTCCGCATGTCGTTGAACATGGACCGTCAGTCCAGGTCGACCACTTGCCATTAACTGAAGAATGGATAATATATTACATTCATGTTTAAAGACACGTGGGACGGCAGAGACTGGTCAGTGAGAAAACAAGTGTCGAATTCTTCATCTCGAGTTTAAAGATACCCTGCTATATGATCTCAACACCAGAAATTTAAACATTGCAAGATTTGAACAGTGTATAACTCTGCATTCACACTGCGCTTAACGCGACACCTGACCACTGCTATGGCACTCGACATTCGGACGGCGAGTATCGAACTCATATCTCTGTCAACACAGCGGCAATATTATGTGAAACTTCATTTGCACCAACATATTGTTTTTAAAAGTTTTCTCAATCTCCATGTGTACAACATCTTGGATCAGAGAATAAAGCATATTATATAATTATTTATATTGATTATATTTTCATAAACTTTTTTACGGCAAAATATAAATCATGTCCCCACTCACAGAAGACCGAACGTGTTATTCCACTCTTATAAAGATGTTAAAACACATTCGTCATGACGTCAAGTTTTGCGTCATTGGGTATCCTTGCGCGTTATTTTAACAGAAATGTTGGTGATGTTGTAGATTCAAGAACGTATTAGGTTTAACTGTGTGCTATTGTGGTCGGGGTCGTAACTGGAATAGAATATATAATAAACATAACAGTCAACTGTTCTGAGTAGCGTATGGGTTTTCTCCTCACATGAGATGCGAGGATTATTCTCACTTGGCTAGCGCCTCGTACAAGTGATCCTCCGCACCTCACTCGAGGAGAAACACTGTACGCTAATCAGAACAGTTACCTTTGTTAACGCCCACCGTGTGTATACTGGTGGGCAAATTTTAGATCGCTGTGTGTCTATGGGCGTTTTATAAATAGATAATCGTTTTTTTCCGATTTTGACAATTCGCAGTAGGTCCCTATTTGCGGAGGTCCACGAATTCGCGGAGTTCCCCTAAAATTGTCGAAATATGTTGATTTTAATGAGGGAACGGGTGCGTATATGTCAATTGATACGTATTTTAAACAAATAACGACACGATCATAATAGTGGTTTGGTCTATCAATCATATCATCATCATAATCACCACCATCATCATCATACGGAACAAGTCTTGCGACTTTTCGTTTCCAATAATATTATTTGCAATGCTTGTTTAATACAAATATATGTATCGTCATTCGATATTTACTTGTTTACTTTAGAAAAAAGGGAAATACTATTCAACCAACTGATAGCCTGTTGTCACAATTCGCAGTAGGTCCCTATTAGCGGAGATCTGTTTGCGGAGGTCCACGAATTCGCGGAGTTCCCCTAAAATGGTCGAAATATATGTTGATTTTAATGAGGGAACGGGTGCGTATATGTCAATTGATACGTATTTTAAACACACAGCGACACGATCATCATAATGGTGGTTTGTTCTATCAATCGTATCATATGCGATGGATTGATAGTTGCAGTATGTAACTATTATGACCGCATTAATTGCTTTCAATGTTTAGATATCAACAATGGCTGGACCACTATTGAAGATTTTATGGCGGGAACACAATGACTCCGATTTTTGATCCGCCTTTAGAGACTTCTGGATTGGTAAATGATAAACCTGCAGTAATCAGCCGTAGTTTTTTGTAATAATTTGAAGGATTAGTTGTATTAACGGAATTCATGTACCAATATATTTAACTTTTTTTTATAATAATTTATAATTATGCGTAATATAATATAATCTTGAGGGCGTTACCATTTCTGATTATGGTTTTCTTGTCTATATATTGGTGATATCTTGTTATTTATACCAGGTTCGTTGGTAGTTTCGGGTGCTGTAATTGGAAAACCACATAGACGTATACAAATAGCCATTATTATGGCTAAAATGGTAGACACCTTGCGTGATCTTTTTACATAGATTCAGGGGTTTTAATATAATAGTTATGAGTTAGGGTAAAACGTCAATTGGGGCTGCTGTCACTAGAAAATTAATTTGTCTATCGGGACAGTTAATGTTGCCATTTTTAGAACATTACTACATTTGGATTGAAAATTTATATTTTAAAACATTTTTAGTAACATATTTGTAACAAATGTTTCTCAATTTTTCGTTTGGGAACTGCAGTGCTTTGGTTCATTGGTGGCATATAATCATTATACAAAAACAAGCTCTGAAGAGCTTTCGGTCCACTATAAAACCTTCACATCGATTATCTTAGAAATGTCGTTGTTGTTGTAGAATGTGGTAACATGAATAGATAGACCATATTTAAAAGTCCTCACAATGTTCAAACCCTATAAAGTATAATATATAATATATCCCTTGAGTGAAAACAATGTACGAAATTGGTTGAAAGTTTAACAGGCTACTGTGGAAGTATGCCCGTTCTCTTAAAGCGATTATGGACATGTTGAAGTTATATAAGGATTAACTGTCATGTGGACTGTTTTTATGGAGATGTAACGGTGAGGTAAGTGGACATAACTTGTGTAAAACCCGAAGGGTTTTACATACAAGTTATGTCCACTTACCTCACCGTTACATCTCCATAAAAATAGTCCACATGACAGTTAATCCTTATATTTATATACATTTAGCGAAAAAGCCACTTTTGTAAATATATTTAAATCGAAAAGTGTATCGTGACAAGATCAGCCCAAAATACCCAATAGCACCCTTGGCAAAAGTTAATAGGAACAATTTCTCTTTATGTTGAAACCCGATGATGTATTAAGTCAATCCTGCGCGAGTCAAAATGCGCCCAAAGCATTACGCGTTCGTCTTTCCAAACCTAATGACGTATCGATGGTGTTATTAGCTTGGTGTTATGAGGCGTTGCGCATTCACCGAGAAATAACTGCAACTAGCCACGTGGGCGCCGACCAATCAGAATGCTGGATTTAGTGATGACAACACTTAGTGTGTAAATATACAAAGATATTGCGACCCAAATAGCTATAGACAGATTATATAAAATATATGTTGCTGGTGCAGAGGGGATCGGGGCACAAGTTATGCTTTTGATAATTTTCGCGATATCCGTGCCAAGAAAGATATGGTTATTGCAAAGTATTGTTATATTTTGCTTAATATGTTGAAAATCACTTTAGGAAATTTGAAATTTGGGGTCAAATCTGACCGTGAATATTCAACCGAATTATGATTTATATTATTATGCGGACAACGTCTATACTTTATCCCGTGGATCTAATTCACAAATGTTCTGGGTCAGACTCATTTATTCGGCACACTTACCGGGGCATTCCTCCAGGTCACATGTGATTGACTTTTCTGAATTCCCGTCGCATTCGGCCCCACCATTCGCCGGCACTGGGTTGTCACAAGTTCGTGTACGAGTCTGTTGGCGTTCTCCGCATGTCTTTGAACATTCACCGTCAGTCCAAAGCGACCACCTGCCATTAACTGAAGAATGGATAATATATTACATTCATGCTTGAAGACAAGTGGGACAGAAGCTACTGGGCAGTGCGAAAACAAATGTAGAATTCTTCATCTCGAGTGTAAACATATCCTGCTATATTATCGTAACACCACAAATTACTATTTCTTCGGCTTTATTTATTTTGGGATTTTGGATTTGAACTTGAAGGGTTGAAAGGGGCGGAGTCCTCCCATACAACCTACTTAGGAAATAGTTATGAATATCATGAAATGGTGAGACATTTAAATGAAATGAATAAAATGGTAAAAAATTATCTAGACATGGTGATTGTGTTTTTCTCTATTTTTACTTCTTTTTCTTGTTTTTTGTCCTGTTGTTCCATTCTGGGCTTTGGAGGAAGACATTATTTTTGTCCACACGAATGCGTAACAGTATGAGCGACCTTGCTCAACGGTCACATCTAGGCAGGAGTTTGAACAGTGTATAACTCCGCGGTCACACTGCGCTTAACTCGACACCTGACCACTGTTATGAAACTCAACAGTTTTCGTTTGGGAAATGCAGTGTTAAGATACATCGGATGCATAGAAACATACAAACACAAGCTGTGAAGAGCTTTTGGTCGACTATAAAACTATAAAACTTTCACCTTCCTAGAAATGTCGTTGTTGTAGAATGTGAAAACAGAATAGATAGACCATCTTAAAAAGTCATAACAATGTTCAAATGCTATATAGTATATCCCTGGTGTGGAAACAATGTAGGAAGTTGCATTGAAAGTTTAACAGTTTATTGTGGAAGTATTCTCGTTCGCTTAAAGCGATTATGTACATGTTGTAGTTATACATAGATATTGTGGCCCAAGTAGACATATATTATGTAACAATTTAAGTTTGTTGGTGCTGATGGGATCGGGGCACAATATATGCTTTTGTTACTTTTCGGGATGTCCGTACCAAATTAACAAAACGATGGTTATTGCAAAGTATTGTTATATTTTGCTTGATATGTTGAAAATCACTTTAGGAAATTTTGAAATTTGGGGGTCAAATCTGACAGTGAATATTCAACCGAATTATAACGCATGTTGCGGACAGCGACTATTCTTTATCCCGTGGTTCTAGTTCACCAATGTTCTGGGTCAGACTCATTTATTCGGCACACTTACCGGGGCATTCCTTCAGGTTACATCTGATTGACTGTTCTGAATTCCCGTCACATTCGGCCCCACCATTCGCCGGCGATGGATCGTCACAAGTTCGTGTACGAGTCTGTTGGCTTTCTCCGCATGTCGTTGAACATGCAACGTCAGTCCAAGTTGACCACCTGCCATTAACTGAAGAATGGATAATATATTACATTCATGCTTGATGACAAGTTGGACAGCAGCTACTGGGCAGTGAGAAAACAATGTAGAATTCTTCATCTCGAGTTTAAAGATACCCTGCTATATTATCTTAACACCACAAATTTACTATTTTTCGGCTTTATTTAATTTTGTTGGTATTTGGGAATTTGAACCTGAAGGTTTGGAAGGAGCGGAGCCCGTACCCTATAGCCCACTTATGAAATAGTGATGAATATCATGAAGTGGTGAGACATTTACATGAAATGAATGAAATGGCAAAAAGTATCTAGACATGGTGATTTAGTTTTTCTTTATTTGTTCTTCTTTGTCTTTTTCTTTTTTTTTATTTGCTGTTGTTGTTCCATTCTGGGCTTTGGGGGAGACATTATTTGTGTCGACACGAAGTCGTCACAGTATGAGCGACCTTGCTCAACGATCACATCTAGGCGGGAGTTTGAACAGTTTTTAACTCTGCAGTCAAACTGCGCTTAACTCGACACCTGACCACTGTTATGAAACTCAACAGTTTTCGTTTAGGAAATGAAGTGTTAAAGGCACGGGAGACCTTGGTGGTGGGTATGCTGGTAAAATACTCACCTCCGTCGAAAACCGCCATAAACAGAAAGAATATTCAAATATAGACAGACTTTGTTCGTATGGCAATTAGAAATATCGCATAAACTTCATATTATTGTCAGATATTTACCAATTGTTATGTAAACATATGCACAAAACGTTACAGTTCCTGGTGTTTGTTTCTATTATGATGATGCACATAAAGAGCGTTCTTTGTTAGTGTATTCCTGATATGGAAATAATAAAGAGCATTTATATCATTTTTGTGTGATTATCCAATAGATTTGCGCTGTCCTCTGTAACGCAATCAGGTTCTTGTTAATGTAATACATAGTAGTTCTTGATGATAGCATGCTATTTACAGCTGTATAATCAGTACTCAACTGACCAAAGAAAATGATAGAAAATTTTCTGAATTCTCTCTGAGATCTCGGTTGATGGTGATAGAAAAACTTTTGCACAATGTGCCAAAAAATACCTTTTTCCCCATTGTTCCAGACTCGCCCTGCCATACACTGAAACATGTTCCTGTATGGAACAATATATCATTAAGATACTTATGCCACGTCATGTGTATACTTGTATTTATAAGCCCAGCGTATACCATTTACACACAGCTAAGTGCTTGCAAATGCATCACATTAAATTAAAGAGACGACACAGGTGGTAGGTTTTTTTTTTATCTTTTTTTTTGCCAGCTTTTTTCGGTGGAACTATCTGTAGTCTCAATCTACAACTGTCATACAGTGCTAAATGCTAAATCAAATATATCAATAGTTATTGTATGCGACAAAGCATTTTAATTGAGATCAGAGTCATAATAACTCATTTTGAGGTTAGTGGAAACCATTTTCAGTACCAGTGTGACCGATATTTAAAGAGTGTTTATCAGATTTTATGCGGTGTCTAAAGTTTTTGTCAGTAAGTAATCTAATTGCGAAAAGTGCTTGCAGTAATTGCTGGACGACTGTTACATGTGTGTTTTACTGAAGCATTGTGTCTCTGCGCAAGCATACGGGCCAGTTACTGTGAAATGAACATGTATATCAACGCTTCGCTTGGAATTTTGTGCGCCGTATTAAATATGTTCATATACATTACGCCATGGTTGTGCACAGATTCTCTCAATAGCTTATTCTCAAAATTCAGCAGGAATGATATAAAGAAAATACATATATAGACAGACTGACTCGTGGTTCACATTAAACTAAACAATTATTACAATTCCGCCCAGTATAACATCTTAGCATTAACTATTATCTCGTCTGTCTTTAATGTACAATGCCAATGTTAAGTTGCAATATGGCGTGAAGGTATGAATTTAATGGTGTGATACTGATATAGGAGATGAATACCCACAACATAATTCAATATTTTTAAGTGATACGCACATGCCAACCTCATATCTACCAATTGTTGTGCTATGGATGCCTTTTGTATATTATGTATATATGTTATTTTATCACATGATTAGCACTATTTTCCGATGTAATATTCGAGCGTAATAGACACGTGTAATATCGTCGCGTGCAATGACGTCACGCTGCTCTTTGGGACAATGTTCGCTGGCTGCAGTTAATTGTTGTTCTTTTCGATAAAATTTTAGCAAGTATATGATCATGTGATAAAAAGTATCTCAAACTCGTTCTATTGTATACGGAATTTATCAACCGAGTTCACTAAATTCTATTTGAGCCGAGGTTTAATATAATTTAGTGGACGAGTAACTCGTAACTCGTTTGAGATCCTCTATGCATGCTCCAACTTAAATATTGGCTTTGCTAATTAACAATCAACCTAATTCATCAACCAAATATGCAGGACAAGATTTCTCTCCAGCCAAAATTAAATGGTCGATTATGCGGCGGAACTTAACCAGGAGCAGTTCTTCAAACTTTAATCAACGAAAGTCCAACTGTAGGGCACAAAATAACAACTTGGATGAAGTCAACAATCACACTTTGAAACCCAGAAGAAATCACAAATTTATGGGCCGATTACTATGAAATGTTATATCACCCTCTTTAATCTGCCATATTTGATGTCACTAAATGTGTTGATGACATTGCTTCCAGCACACAAGGGTGTGATATCGGTACTGCATCTGATAAACTGATCCTCTATCCAGTGTCAGTACATGAGCCTATATCTGTCCTCAAATCAATTAGCTTTGGCAAACATCCATGGCCAGACATGATGTGTTATGAACATATTGTGACGTACAATTTTCGTTTCGCAGCTTGCCAGGAAATATAGGTCATCATTCTTTTTACGAGTGATCAATTTGCCTCTCATAAATAATGAAATAATATGTATAACCCTTCAAATATTCCTTACTTAAAGGGAAATTGGGTTTACATTTCCAGCGATTTGTTTAAGAAGCAACAACAAGAACATTAACAATATGCCATATGTGAGTGTCGATGGAATGGACATCGCTTTTCAAGAACATGTGTTTGTAGATCAAAATATATTAACTTTCAATTAGACCTAAGTATGACACAAGACTCTGCCTGGAGTTTGAGTACGATATTTGCATCACTCAATGATACTAATTTACAGATGAAACAAACAAACCGGATTATATAATTACTACGATCACAAACAAGCTCTTCTGATTCGTCTCATACTTTTTCCGGACGAATGTGCCAGATAAAATGTTAGATTAATGTTACCACATCCCGATATTAATACATTTTTGATAAATCATCAGCGGATATCTTGAATTAGATTTCTCATTTCGTGCTCGCTTTTATCTGCACGGCGTGTGAATATTTTCTAAATATCCCAATCCACTGTCCGTTATGTAATTGTGGTTACGTCAAAAAACCTGCAACTTCTATTTATATCGTAATCGAGTTGATGGCTTGATGTTGATATCAGCCGTTCATTTGAGTATGCCTCTCTGGATACATTTATTTGTCAGAACTCGAATCTGAATCCAAATGCAGACCTGAATAATGCCATTTCCCGCGAAGAAATGAGATGCGCTATTAAAAGCTTAAAAAATGGGAAATCCTCAGGTCATGATTTTATTATGAATGAGTATATAAAATGTACTTATGAAATGATGATGGAACTTTACTGTAAACTTTTTAATGTAATTCTGGATTCGGGTGTAATTCCAGAAGATTGGGTACTGGGATCGATTATTCCCTTATTCAAGAACAATGGGGGATTCAGCTGATCCTAGTAATTGCAGACCAATCACGATTCTCATTTGTCTAGGTAAACTCTTTACTAAAATTTTGTCACACCGTTCAGGTGTATATACAGAGGAACATCGTACTATTTTGGAGAACCAAGCAGGATTTAGAAAGGATCATTCCACTGTGGATAATATTTTCATATTACACCTATTGTCTGATAGGAAACTAAACAAGAAACTCACAATTATGCGCCTTCATCGATTTCAAAAAGGCATTTGACATGGTATGGAGGCATGGATTGTGGTATAAGCTGATTAAATCCGGAATTAGTGGAAAAAAGTTGTGAGTTGTCCAAAATATGTACCAACACATTATGTCTTGTGTTCAGTTAAAGGGCGACCGTTCTGAATATTTCCCCATGTTGATCTGGGGTTAGACAAGGATACATTTATCACCTCTCCTCTTCTCGATATACCTCAATGATATGGAAGGCTACCAAACAAAATGTGATCGGCTTACGTAAAATTAACAGTGAAATTGAGAACCGACTGGGTTGTTACCTGAAAATATTTTTAATATTATATGCTGATGATACAGTAATCATGGCTGAGACACCAAAAGCACTACAAAAACAATTAAATGAATTTGAAAAATATTGCGACAAATGGAAATTGACAGTTAATACTGATGAGACTAAACTTCTAAACATGTCGCAAAGTAGTCTCCCAAAGAAAACGAAATTCGTATTTAAAGGGAGTAAGATTGATATTGTCAAACAGTTTAACTACCTAGGCATAAGTTTCTGCAAATCTGGCTCATTCAACCCAGCGAAAAAGGTATTAATGGATAAGGCCACGCGGGCCATGTATTCCATTATAGGAACATCTCGGAAACAGTGTTTATCCATCGGCAATCAGGTCGACCTATTTGAGACATACGTGACACCCATTCTTCTTAATGGCTGTGAAGTATGGGGGTTTGATAATAATGACATACTCGAGACCGTACAGAAAAAAATCATAGGACTGAGACCATGGACCCCAAATTTTATGATTTATGGTGAAAGTGGCAAACTACCACTTGAAGTAATGATTAAAGTCAGAATGGTTAAATATTGGTGCAAGATTGTCAATAGTGACGCTGATCGATTCCCAAAAGTTCAACTGAAATTAGCACATTTCATAGATGATTTTAATCAGCTACACATTTGGTGCGCAGGACGTGTAACTGACGTTAACCAATATTAATTTCGTATCTGAAATGTGGTTTAATATCCGAATTCAGAGAAACCTGTGAGAGATATGCACAATAGCAGTCGTGGAAGAATGTACCGTATAGCTAAACACAATATATCCTTTGAAAGTTATCTCGACACACTGAATCGCACCAATAGAAGTGTACTGTGTAAATTCCGTACGAGTAATCATAAGCTACCAATCGAGACAGGGAGATGGAATGGCTCTGATCGATGTGATCGTATTTGCCCCTTATGTGACTCTGTGGAAGTAGGAGACAAACTCCATTACCTTTTTAGATGTAAAGACTTAAACATTCCTCGGAATCGTTTGCTCCCCCAACTCATAGGAAGACCAGCAAATACCATATTAATGAGCGAACTCATGAATGAACAAAACACAAAGGGTCTTCGCAAATTATGCGATTTCCTCAAATTAGTAAATCGCAAAATTTCTGACAACAGTTCACTTTAGATTTATTTCAGCGTTGTTGCTATTATTAATACTAGTATTAGGTGTTTGATGCCCTAGCAGAATGTTCTGAACCCAGAATGTAGTTTGGACGTATACAAGCATATAATACACCACGTTACACATATATATAACAATGGAAATTTGAAATTAATAGTGTGCGCGTATATAACATATAGTATATATAAATGTTCGTATGAGCAGGGGCAGCGGCTATTTACCATCGGATGGCAAATAGCGATTATACCGACATGAGCTATTTACCATCCGATGGTATTTTAAAGAAAACAAATATATCATCACAATACACCCCTATAATGACAATTACTACCCACCTTCTTGGTAAATAGGCCCAGTTGAGCACCTCCATATATCCTGGGGGATGGTACATAAGAAATCGGCCGATTGTGAAGGAAATTTCCTATAGTTTGAGTATTTAGTGACACAAGCTGTCGCTATATGCCCACATAATCACCATTCCTACCCGCCTTACAGAAAACCCGGACCAGTTGACCCTCGGTTGACCACCTACTTATATCCTGGGGGGATGGCAAATAAGAAATCGACCAATTTTGAAGGAAATTTCGTATAGTTTGAGTATTTAGTGCCACAAGCTGTCGCTATATGCCCACATAATCACGATTCCAACAAGGCTTACAAAACACCCGAACCAGTTGACCCTCGGTTGACCACCTCCAGATGTCCTGGGGGATGGTACATAAGAAATCGGCCGATTTTGAAGGAAATTTCGTATAATTTGAGTATTTAGTGGCACAAGCTGTCGCTATATGTCCAGATAATCACGATTCCAACCAGACTTACCGAAAACTGGGCCCAGTTGACCCTCGGTTGACCACCTCCATATATCCTGGGGGATGGTACCTAAGAAACTGGCCGATTTTGAAGGAAATTAGGTGATGAGAATAAATAATTGAATTGTGTATTCAGCATGGATGCTCGACTAAAATTAATTTAGTTGTAGCATATTTTCCGTTGAATGAAGTGGAATGTGTCTAATACATGGTCGGATTCACGTACATAACTCCTTTAGGAAAATACATGTTTATTGTTGATAAGCTTCAAAGAAATTTCAAGGGTCATAAATCAGACCCTCGGTTGACCACCTCCAGATATCCTAGGGGATGGTACATAAGAAATCGGCCGATTATGAAGGAAATTTCGTATAAATTGAGTATTTAGTGGCACAAGCTGTCGCTATATGTCCACATAATCACGATTCCAACCAGGCTTACCGAAAACTGGGCCCAGTTGACCCTCGGTTGACCACCTCCAGATATCCTGGGGGATGGCAAATAAGAAATCGACCAATTTCGAAGGAAATGTCGTATAGTTTGAGTATTTAGTGGCACAAGCTGTCACTATATGCCCAATAATCACCATTCCTATCCGCCTCAGCGAAAACCCGGACCTGCTGACACTCGGTTGACCACCTCCAGATATCCTGGGGGATGGTACATTAGAAATCGGCCGATTTTGAAGGAAATTTCGTTTAATTTGAGTATTTAGTGACACAAGCTGTCGCTATATGTCCAGATAATCACGATTCCAACCAGACTTACCGAAAACTGGGCCCAGTTGACCCTCGGTTGACCACCTCCATATATCCTGGGGGATGGTACCTAAGAAACTGGCCGATTTTGAAGGAAATTAGGTGATGAGAATAAATAATTGAATTGTGTATTCAGCATGGATGCTCGACTAAAATTAATTTAGTTGTAGCATATTTTCCGTTGAATGAAGTGGAATGTGTCTAATACATGGTCGGATTCACGTACATAACTCCTTTAGGAAAATACATGTTTATTGTTGATAAGCTTCAAAGAAATTTCAAGGGTCATAACGACATAAATTTCAGAAATGGATGTTGATTTGCTTGCGTTCCATAGAGTATGGATGCAAGTTGGTCTGACATGTTGTGTGGAACGCGAAAGCATTCCACACATAAACATGTCAGACCAACTTGCATCCATACTTTATGGAACGCAACAGAATCAACATTCATTACTTATATTTACACTCAACCGAGTCAACTGGTAGATTAAAAGAGTTTTAAGCGCCCATTTCCAACGTTATTATCGTGGCTCGGTGCAATTTGCGTCTACACAAATAATTGATGCAAGTTGGGTTCAGCGCGCGACGTCATGTGACGTAATTTCGACCAACCAACGTCCTGCACTCATGTTCCACAATATGAATGCATCTGTGAGTGTAAATATACTACTATGGTGAGCGTCTCAACACAATCGTGTAAAAAGGCCCATACATATGGTTATTTGCCTTGAAAACAATCTTTGGTTATAATCTTCTATCTATGAATGACTATAATTTGACGGAATTGATACGTCCACATCTGCATCAAACGGCCAAGCATCTGGTTGATCGGAAAGTATTATCTTGATTATTGCAAGTTATCAATTTTCCTGCCTGGCCTAAACGTGCGTCATTGCTGTCGTTTAGTTTCAAATAGTTATATGTATTACATACATTTCCAAACACTCAACATACGGGGACCCCACTAAGCCCACTGTCGACTACTAGGATTTGCGGTGATTTTGTCGCGGCGATCCGCGGTGAACTTGTGTGGAATAAATTAATATTAATCGATATAAATCTCGGAGACTGACCAGGGTTCTCCAAGAATAACAGCAAACCACTGATAACCACCGCGAGCCACTGATAATCACCGCGAGCCACTGATAATCACCGCGAGCCACTGATAATCACCGCGAGCCACTGATAATCACCGCGAGCCACTGATAATCACCGCGAGCCACTGATAATCACCGCGAGCCACTGATAATCACAGCAAACCACTGAGAATCACCGCAAGCCACTGAGAATAGTCAATAATTACCGCAAACCATTGAGAATCACCGCGAGCCACCGAGAATCACCGCGATCGTTAACCACTGAGAATCACAGCGAACCACTGAGAATCACCACAAACCACTGAGAATCACCGCGAGCCACTGGGAATCGTCAAGAATTACTGCAAACCACTGAGAATAGCCGCGAACCACTGAGAATCACCACAAACCACCGAGAATCACCGCGAGCCACTGAGAATCACCGCGAACCACTGAGAATAACCGCGAACCACTGAGAATCGTCAAGAATCACAGCAAACCACTGATAACCACCGCGAGCCACTGAGAATCGTCAAAAATTACCGCAAACCACTGAGAATCGCAGCGAACAACTGAGAATCACCACAAACCACCGAGAATCACCACAAACCACTGAGAATCACCACGAGCAACTGAGAATCACCGCGAGCCACTGATAATCACCGCGAGCCACTGATAATCACAGCAAACCACTGAGAATCACCGCAAGCCACTGAGAATAGTCAATAATTACCGCAAACCATTGAGAATCACCGCGAGCCACCGAGAATCACCGCGATCGTTAACCACTGAGAAGCACCACAAACCACTGAGAATCACCACAAACCACCGAGAATCACCACAAACCACTGAGAATCACCGCGAGCCACTGAGAATCACCGCGAACCACTGAGAATAACCGCGAACCACTGAGAATCGTCAAGAATCACAGCAAACCACTGATAACCACCGCGAGCCACTGAGAATCGTCAATAATTACCGCAAACCACTGAGAATCGCAGCGAACAACTGAGAATCACCACAAACCACCGAGAATCACCACAAACCACTGAGAATCACCGCGAGCAACTGAGAATCACCGCGAACCACTGAGAATCACCGCGAACCACTGAGAATCACCGCGAACCACTGAGAATCGCCGCGAACCACTGAGAATCGCAGCGAACAACTGAGAATCACCACACACCACCGAGAATCACCACAAACCACAGAATCACCACAAACCTTGAGAATCACCGCAAAACACTGAGAATCACCACAAACCAATGAGAATTGGCGCAAATCACCGACAAGGAGACTGTATACTTAGAATAGTTTACGACATTTAGATTTAATTTAGACAGATGCGTGGCTAGATAGCCTCAGCGTTCATTATATTCGGATCGAATAATGAATGCACTTACCTATTTCACAGTGATCACCCGTGTACCCGGGTAGACATGCACACCTATAAGCATTATCCATGTCATTACACGACCCTTCATTTTTACATGGCGAGCTGTCGCATTCATCAATGTCTGCAAGAAAACAGGGAAATCAAGTGCCATCGTCCAGCCATGGGCGTGACTAGAGGGCATCCGCGTTCAGTATAACTGGGTCAAAATGTACACTTGTAATCATTAACCCTTTCTTATGTATAAGAATATTTTTCTAAAACATGAGTATAAGTATTAATCGCGGGCGAGAAATTGTTTTCTTAAATACAGAAAGTATACATATAAAACAATAAGAAACGTATACAGCAATTATTTTTAGAGTGATTAATCTGCTTAGATACCACAAATTAACATTATGTACGTGTTATTTACCATGATTTAATTAGATCGGATCAATACATATTATACCATATTAATATAGCTTTTGGTGGCCAGATATAGTTTTGATTTGACTGTTGTGAAAGATATAACAATTTTTTTCAGCCTAGCAAAAACATCCCATGACCGCCTTTATAAACATGGTGGAGATACAAATGGGTGCTTCCGTCACACACAGTCAAGTTGTATTATAGTCCTAAATGCATGAATATGATCAAGAGCGTCCTCAAGCATGAACCTTTGTTGTAGTTTTAAATATATATAAATTAAACTCAGTGTTGTGTGTTCGTTTGTTTGTCCGTGCTATTGACGACCAAACGACTGGACCATCGGAGCTGAAAATGTTTACACATTGTCAAATTACCCGGGCAGTGTCACGGGATAGGTGTCGTTGACATCAGATGTTTTAGAATGACAATAATAGTTGATTTAACTTATAAATTAATTATATACAAAAGATGCTTGGAATCTGGTCGGTGAAAATTTATTCACATGGGTAAATTGACCCCGAGGAGTGTCATTGGATAGGTGGCGCTGACATCAGACGACTTAAATGGGAACTAATAAACAAATATGAGCAATATGAGCGTTCCTGATCAGCATAAACGATACGTTGGAACATTTTTAATCAATATTTTGTTTTTCTTCTCTTGCTTGGTAACCTGACAATTGGTTTAGGAGATCCTGGATTATCTGGTCTCAACATTTTATCTGATCGTGGATCTTAGAACGCCACCGAGTGATTACTCATATTATCAGATCGACTTAATATTGGTAACTCGTTCTGAAAATTGAAAGTGTGGAATAAATCAGTAAACATGCTGCACCAAATACTATATGAAATGCAAAATGAATTATGTAATTTGAAATTATAAATAGATCAGCCATGTCTATTATAAAAAGCCAACGATCTACATACCCGGTAGTGGAATACTCTATATGTAGATTTTAAACTTGATTACGCAATTGGTCCATTACCAGGTTTGAGACATCAATTCATGGGGGACAGCGATGCTAGAATTGTCAAAATAAGGGCATTTCTTCACTCTCTAAATGATGAAAGCAAGCCCAAATGAAGCCAGCTGTTGCACATGTACAAAAAATGTAAAAGGCTATATCTTAGATTTCATATATTATTTTAAGTTATTAAGAAAAATATCCATCAAGTGATGTAATCTACATTGCCTTGTGCATTACAATGCACGCAATGATCATGGCAAACATTCAATTTATTGGCAGCGATTGCCATCTGATAAGAAATACTAAAATTTGAGACGTGAGACCTCAATTCAGGGGGCAGTGATGCTGCAAATTTCAAACTAAGGCCAGATGTTACTCTCTATTGAAGCCATCTATTGCTTGTTTATAACATGTCAAATGCTATATCTTAGCAGAATGCATGTCTCTGATAAGAAAAACAATAAAATATCCATAGTTGAATTTCATTTGGCTAGACATGGATGCTTAAGATATGACTTTAGAGATGCATAATCCGAATTAACGCTACAAAATTACTATTTCTTTGGCTTTAGGGGTAAAAATATGTTATTCTGGTCGAGGAACCCACCCATCAAAGCTCAGAGTGATCAGACGTAATTTTTTGAAATTTGTTATTTCCGAGATACGTAATTTATGGCGGCCTGACAAATATTGACCAATGTTCGTCAAGCCGACGGCCTTGGACCAAATTGAGGATGAAGATAGATAACTCTAAATTCAAGTGGCTTTGAGTGTTAGGTATTTGACAATCTAGCCAGATTTCGTTGAACAAAATGTTGATAAATAACACGTTCACTGTGGTTAGAATTATTTTTGGGCAATTATTAGATTCTGATAACTGAAGCGGCATTTCATACAATGTTGGAATCTGATGACATGGGGACCATCGAATTATATTCACAGATTAATTTAAAGTAAATATCCATCAAGTGATGTAATCGATATTGCCTTGTGCATTACGAGACAAGTAATGACCTTGGCAAATGTTCGAATTATTGGCAGAGGTGTCCATCGAATAAGAAATATTAAAATTTGAGGTTTGATACATTAATCAGGGGGTAGGGATGCTACAAATTTCAAAGTAAGGAAACGTCCTTCAGATTTGACTCTCTAAATAATGGAATCAGGCCAAATGAAGCAAACTTTTGCATGTTTATAACAATTAAAAGGCTATATCCTAGCCGAATGCAGGTCTCTGAAAAGAAAAACAATACAATATCCATGGTTGAATTCCATTTGGCTAGACTTGGATGCATAAATTATGGCTTTACGGTCATTTGCAGATTATTGTAAGTAAAATATCCATCAAGTGATGTAATCTAACTTGCCTTGTACATCACAACACATGCAATGACCATGGGAAATTTATTGGGAGAGGTATCCACCCGACAAGAAATACTAAAATTTGAGGTTTGAGACATCAATTCAGGGTTGATACAAATTTCAAACTAAGATAATTTCTTTACATTTGACTCTCTAAATACCCCAGTGAAGTCACAAATTGCACGTGTATAACAAGTATAAGGCTATACCTTGTCAGAATGCACATCTTTGATGATAAAGCACTATGATATCAATAGTTGAATTGTATTTGGGTAGACATGAATGCATAACATTAATTCATGCGGAGGGATGCTGCAAATTTCAATCTAAGGGCAATTCTTCAGATTTGTTTCTCTAAATGATGAAAGCGATGTCTCTGTTGATGAAAACAGAGATGTCCATCTCATCAGAAATACTAAAATATGGGGTTTAAGGGATGCCGCAAACTTGAAAATAGTATAATTTGTAGTAGTGAGGTGTATAATGAAATTTCCAAGGGCGAGACTATTGTCGATTATGCTGCGGAACTTAACCAGGAACAGTTTTTCAAACCTTTTAATTAACTTGGGCAAAACTCCAGGGCCAGACATGTTATGTTACGAACATATTGTGTACAGGGGGTTCACTGCATAAATGTATATCTTACGTTCTGAGCAAAATAATAAATTCTTGGTTACCGTTAATCCTGGTAATCCACAGTCAGCTTAGTGGGGTCCCATGTGTTGAGTGTTTGGTTTATCGCACACTCTTTACGAACTGTTTAAGAACTATTGTGACATATAATTTTCATTTAGCATCTTGCCGGGAATGCCCGCTATGTCCGGTTAACCACAATGTATAGGTTATCATGCTTTTTACGTGTAAGCAATTTGCCTCTCCGAAATATTGAAATAATTTCTATAACCCTTTTATTTACCTAAAGGGAGACTGTGTCTATATTTCCAGTATCTAAGCGATTTGTTTTTGATTAATCATCAGCGGATGTCTTGAAATAGATATCATAATTCGTTATCGCCTTTTCTGCACAGCGTGTGCTTATTTCTAAATATCCCAATCCACTCTCCGTTATGTAATTTTGGTTACGTCAAAAAGCCTGCAACTTATATTTATACATCGTAATCGAGTGTATGGCTCGAGTCATAAACTCTGTGTAATATAATTTCCAAGTTGATATTTGCCGTTCTTTTGAGTATGCATACTCGACTAAAACGAATTCATTTGTAGCAGGTTTTGCGTTGAATGAGGTGGAATGCGTCTAATAAATGGTCGTATTCGCATACAGCACCCCTTTAAGAAAAACATGGTTATTTTTGATAGGGCATAACAACGTGAATAATACTATGCTAAGCATGTCAACGAAATTGCACAAACAGCCCCATAAATATGGTTATTTGCCTTAAAAACAATCTTTGGAGCTAATCTTCTATCTATAAATGACTATAATTTGACCGAATTGATACTTCCCCATCTGCATCAAACGGCCAAGCATCTGGTTGACAGGAAAGTATTATCTTGATTATTAAAAGTTATCGATTTTCCTGCATGTAGGTTCAAATAGTTATACGTATTACAGATATTACCAAACACTCAACACATGGAGACACCACTAAGCTCACTGTGGATTACCAGGATTAACGGTGACGTTTTTTCACGGTAATTCACGGTGAACTTGATTGGAATAAATTAATATTAATCGATATAAATCCCGGAGACTGATCAGAGCTCACCAAGAATCACCGCAAACCACTGAGAATCGCCACCAACCACAGAGAACCGTCGCAAAACACTGAGAATCGCCAAACCAATGAGAATCACCGCAAATTACTGAGAATCACCGCGAGCCACTGAGAATCACCGCGAGCCATTGAGAATAGCATCGAGCCCTGAGAACCGTCGCAAAGCAATGAGAATCGTCGCAAAACGCCGACATATAGACTGTAGTTAAAATAGTTTACGTGATTTAGAGTTAATTTAGACAGATGCGTGGCTCGATGGTCTCTGCTTTCTTTATATCCAGATTGAATAATGAATGAACTTACCTTGACACTGAGTACCCGTGTACCCGGGTCGACATGTACACCTGTAATGATTAACATTGTCAGCACACGTCCCGTTATTTCGACACGGCGAGCTGAGACATTCATCGATTTCTGAAAGAAAACAGGGAAATCAAGTGTCATCGTCCAGACAAGGGCGTTGATTGAGGGTCTCCACGTTCAGTATAACCGGATATACATGTACACATGTAGGCATTAACCCCATCACTACACATCACTCCATTCTCACATGGTGAGCTCATACATTCATCGAATTAATAGGGGCGTGAATAAAGATCTCCACGTTCATTATTTCCGGTCGATTAATGAATAGCGCTTACTTGTTTCACAATGAACATCCGTGTACCCGGGTAGACATGTACACGTGTAATCATTAACCTCGTCATTACACGACCCTCCATGCTGACATGACGACCTGATACATTCATTGATATCTGCAAGAAAAAACAGGGAAATATCCGCGTTCATTATATATCCAGATATATACATGTAGACATTTAACTATTAACCCCGTCACTACACGCCCCTCCATTCTCACATGACAAGCTGATACATTTATCGAATTAACAGGGGCGTGTTAGGGGTGCGTTTATTACATCCGTGTCGATTAATGAATTGTACTATTTGAAACTGAACACCCGTGTATCCTGATGTACATGTACACTAGTAATAATTAACCCTGTCATTACACGACCCTCCATCCTGACATGGCGTGCTGTTATATTCTTTGATATATGCAAGAAAAACGGGGAAATCAAGTAATCGTCCGAATAGGGACACGAACACGAGCAACCAATAATCTCATCACTACACGCCCCTCCAGTCTAACATGTGTTGATGCTGCATCAAGTGAAATTAAGTGTCGGAATAGGGCATGGTTAGAAACAATAAGAAACGTATACCACAATTATTTTTAGACTGATTAATCTGCTTAGATACCACAAAGCCACATTATGTACGTGTTATATACCATGAATTAATTAGATCGGACCAATACATACTATGATACCATATTAATATAGCTTTTGGTGGCCAGATATTGACTTTTGATTTGACTGTTGTGAAAGTTCTAACAATATTGTTCAGCCCAGCAAAGACATCCCATGGTCGCCTTTATAAACCGGGTGGATTTCAATGCGTGCTTCCGTCACCCAAAATGTAAGTGGTATTATAGGCCCAAATATATATATATATATATATAATACAGAGCGTTCTCAAGCATGAGCCTTTGAGGTAGATTTAAATCTATATAAATAAAACTCAATTTTGTGTTCGTTTGTATGTCCGGGGTATGAACGACCAAACGACTGGATCATCGGAGCTGAAATTTTTTCACATTTGCCAAATGACCCGATGAGTGTCATTGGATAGGTATCGTTGACATGAGATTCTTAAAATGACACAAATAATGATTTAACTAATTAATTAATTATATACAAAAAATAGTTGGAATCTGGTCATTTTCACATGGGTAAATTGACCCAGAGGAGTGTCACTGGATAGGTGGCCTGACATCAGACGATTTAAAGGGGAATTAATAATCGAATATGAGCAATAAAGATCGTTCCTGATCAACTTAAACGATACGTTGGAAAATTGGTACTTTTATGGCACATACGTTAATATGCTTTTTTTCTTCTCTTGCTTGGTAACTAGACAATTGGTGTAGGAGATCCGGGATTATTTGGTTTCAATATTTTATCTGATTGTGGATCTTAGAACGCCACCGAATGATTACACTTATTATCAGATCGACTTAATATTGGCAACTCGTTCTGACAATTGAATTTATGTAATAAATCAGTACACATTGTGCACCAAATACTATATAAAATGAATTATGTTATTTGATAATATAAATAGATCAGCCCTGTTTATTCACAGAAATGTACCTATGCAAAAACGCCAAGGATCTACATATCCTAACTTGTAGTTTTAAGTCAGATATCCATCTAGTGAGGTAAGCTACGTTGCCTTGTGCATTACAATGCATGCAATAACCATGGCAACTGTTCAATTTATCGGCAGAAATGGCCATCGGATAAGAAGTACTCAAATTTGAGGTTTGGGACATCAATTTAATGGGCAGGGATGCTGAAAATGTCAAACTAAGGCACTTCTTCAGAGTGGTCTCTCTAAATGATGAAAGCAAGCCCAATGAAACCAAATATTGCATATGTATAACAAGTAAAATGCTCTATTTTAGCAGAAGCATGTCTCTGATAAGAAAAACAATAAAATATCCATAGTTGAATTTCATTTGGCTAGACCTGGATACATAAAATATGGCTTTAAAGATGCATGCATAATCCGAATTAACGGTCCCAAATTACAATTCCTTTGACTTCGGAGGAAAAAATTATCTGATTCGAGTCGATGAACCCACTCATCAAAGCTCAGAATGATCAGATATCATATTTTTAAATTTGCTATTTCCTGAGATTCGTAATTTTTGGCGGCCTGGCAAACATTGACCAATATTTGCCTAGCCGACGGTTTCAGACCAAATTGCGGACGAAGATGGAAAACTCTAAAATCAAGTGGCTTTGAGTGTTAGATATTTGACAATCCGGCTTGAATTAGTTGAACAAAATGTTGATACATAACATGTTTGGGCAATTTTATACTATAGTTCACTGCAGTGAGCATTATTTTTGGGCAATTAATCGATTCTGATAACTGAAGCGGCATTTCATAAAATATTTTGTTGTTGGAATCTGATAATATGGGGACCATCGACTCTGATTGAGTATCTCTAGACTCGGATTGAGTATCTCTAAGTTTATTTTTACAGATTAATTTGAAGTAAATATCTATCAAGTGATGTAACCTACCTTGCCTTGTGCATTACAATGCATGCAATGACCTTTGCAAATGTTCAATTTATTGGCAGAGGTGTCCATCTGATAAGACATACTAAAATTTGAGGTTTGAAACATCAATTAAGGGGGCAGGGATGCTACAAATTTCCAAGTAGTGGAATTTCTTTAGATTTGATTCTCTAAATGATGAAAGCAATCCCAATAAAGACACCTATTGCATGTTTATAGCAGGCAAAAGCCTATATCTTAGCAGAATGCATGTCTTTGATAGGAAAAACAATAATATATCCATAGTTGAATTTCATTTGGCCAGACTTGGATGGATAAATTATGGCTTTAAGGATATTTTCGCAGATTATTTTAAGTAAAATATCCACCAAGTGATGTAATGTACCCTGCCTTGTACATTACAATGCATGCAATGTCTCTGATCAGAAACACAATAATATATCCATAGTTGAATTTCATTTGGCTAGACTTGGATGGATAAATTATGGCTTTAATGTATTTTTCACAGATTATTTTAAGTAAAATATCCATAAAGTGATGTAATATACCATGCCTTGTGCATTACAATGCATGCAATGACCATGGCAAATATTCAATATTGGAAGCGGTGTCCATCTGAAAACTAAAATTTGTGGTTTGAGACATCAATTCAGGGATGCTACAAATTTCAAACTAAGAGAATTTCTTCAAATTTAACTAAAATTTGTGGTTTGAGAGTTTCTTCAAATTTAACTAAAATTTGTGGTTTGAGACATCAATTCAGGGATGCTACAAATTTCAAACTATGAGAATTTCTTCAAATTTAACTCTCTAAATGATGGAAGCAAGCCCAATGAAGCCACAAATTACATGTTTATAACATGTGTAAAGCTATATCTTATCACAATGTATGTCGCTGATGATAAAACAATAAGATATCCATAGTTGAATTCCATTTTGGTAGACATGGATGCATAACATCAATTCGGGGGGAGGGATGCTACAAATTTCAAACAAAGGACATTTCTTCAGATTTGATTCTCTAAACGATGGAAGCAATGTTTCTGTTGATGAAAACTGAGATTCCATCTCATCAGAAATACTAAAATATGAGGTTTAAGGGATGCCGCAAATTTTAAAATAGTATAATTTGTGGTAGTCATGTTTATAATGAAATTCCCAAGGTCGAGATAATATCAATTATGCGGCAGAATGTAACCAGGAGCAGTTCTACAAACATGCCTTGAAACAATCTTTGGTTCTAATCTTCTCTCTGTAAATGACTACAATTGGACCGAATTGATACTCCCCATCTGCTTCGCCAACCTTGACCAAACGGCAAAGCATCTGCATGGTTGACCGGAAAGTATTAACTTGATTATTACAAGTTATCAATTTTCCTGCATGGCCTAAGCATGACGTCATTGCTATCGTTTGGTTTCAAAATGGTGATATGTTTTACATACAGTGCCAAACAAACACACGGAGACCCAACTAAGCTCACTTTGGATTTCACGGATTCACGGTGAACTTGCACGGATTAAATTAATTAATCAACATATAATAAATCCTGGAGACTGACCAGGGTCCACCAAAAATCACCGCGAGCGCCTGAGAATCACCGCGAGCCACTGATAATCGTCAAGAATTACCGCAAACCACTGAGAATCACCGCGAGCCACTGATAATCGTCAAGAATTACCGCAAACCACTGAGAATCACCGCGAGCCACTGATAATCGTCAAGAATTACCGCAAACCACTGAGAATCACCGCGAGCCACTGATAATCGTCAAGAATTACCGCAAACCACTGAGAATCACCGCGAGCCACTGATAATCGTCAAGAATTACCGCAAACCACTGAGAATCACCGCGAGCCACTGATAATCGTCAAGAATTACCGCAAACCACTGAGAATCACCGCGAGCCACTGATAATCGTCAAGAATTACCGCAAACCACTGAGAATCACCGCGAGCCACTGATAATCGTCAAGAATTACCGCAAACCACTGAGAATCACCGCGAGCCACTGAGAATCACCGCGAGCCACTGAGAATCACCGCGAGCCACTGAGAACCGTCGCAAACCACTGAGAAACGTCGCAAACCACAGAAAATCATCGCAAACCACTGAGAATCGTCGCAAACCACTGAGAATCGTCTCAAACCACTGAGAACCGTCGCAAAACACTGAAAATCGTCGCAAAACAGACTGTACGTAGAATTGTTTACGCCATTTGGATTTATTTTAGACAGATACGTGGCTCGATGGTATCTGCTTTCATTATATCTGGATCGAATAACGAAGGCACTTACCTATTCCACACCGATCACCCGAGTACCCTGGTTTACATGTACACCCGTAACCATTAACCAAGTCATTACACGTCCCTCCATTCTGACACGGCGAGCTGTTACATTCATCGATGTCTGCAAGAAAAACAGAGAAATCTCCGCGTTCATTATACCCGGATATAAATGTACACATTAACCCCAATCAC
Organism: Siphonodentalium dalli; assembly: GCA_032622095.1. Taxonomy (NCBI): domain Eukaryota; kingdom Metazoa; phylum Mollusca; class Scaphopoda; order Gadilida; family Siphonodentaliidae; genus Siphonodentalium; species Siphonodentalium dalli. The sequence goes on from CP136067.1 coordinate 25,266,143, forward strand.
TACACGCCTCTCCATTCTCACAGGACGAGCTGATACATTCACCGAATTAATACGGCCGTGGATAGAGGGTCTCGGCGTTCATTACACCGGGTCGATTAGTGAATTGCACTATATGACACTGAACACCCGTGTATCCTGATGTACATGTATACTAGTAATAATTAACCCTGTTATTATACGTCCCTCCATTCTGACATGGCGTGATGCTACATTCATTGATATCTGTAAGAAAACAGGGGAATCAAGTATCATCGTCAGAATAGGGGCGTGGCTAGAGGGTCTCCGCGTTTATTACATCAAAGTCGACATGAACACGTGTGTAACCATTAATCTCCTCACTACACGCCCCTCCATTCTGACATGTATTGCTGCTACATCAAGTGAAATCAAGACTTTAGTGTCACCGTCGGATTAGGGGCGTGGCTAGAGGATCTCCGATGCCATTATATATGGGTGGACGTGTACAACTGTAGCTATTAACATACACGTCCCTCCAGTGTGCCTTGGCGAGCTGCTACATTCACCCACGTGCAATAGGGATGGGGATGGGGGTATCCACGTGTAATAGGGATGGGGATGGGGGTATCCACTGTCATTATATCAAGATCAACTAAAGAATAGCACTTACTTATTCCACATTTAAAACCCATGTACCCTGGATGACAATAGCACCAGTTGTCATTCTGCTCGTACACACACGTCCCTCCATTCCGACATCGGATGCTGCCACATTGGTCGATAGCTTCAAACAAACAAAAAGGAAATCATGTATCAGCGTCAGACAGGTGCGTGGCCAGAGGGTCACAGCGTTGATTATATCTGGTTCGACATATATACATATAGTCATGAACCCGTCACAACACGTCCCTTCATTGTGACATGGCGTTTTGCCGTATTCATCAATGTCTTTAAAACATGGAAATCAAGTGTACCCGTCCGAGTAAGGGGCGTGGCAAGATGGTATCCGTGGTTAGTATACACGGGTCCACTTGCACACGTGTAACTATTAACCCTGTCACGATATGCCCCTCTATTCTAAAATGGCGTTCTGCCACATTCATCGATGTTTGCAAGAACAACATGGAAATCAAATGTCACCGTCCAAATAAGGGGCGTGGCTAAAGGGCGTTCGCGTTTATTATATTCGGATCGACATGTAAACCCGTAACCATTAACCCCCCGACACTACAGGCCCCTATATTCTGACATGGCGAGCTGCAACATTCATCGACGTCTGATGAGCTAACCGTGATTATCCACAAACACAGACACAGACAAAGATGGATTATCTCTTTAAATAACAAATTTGAAATAGTTGCGTGAGTATAAAATAATAAATATGAATTGAAGACCCCTGTCCGGAAACGCTTCTATCAATTAATATTGATTTTATTTCGAATATTTTATTATGAAATGAGATGATAATTTTGACACTTTATTGTTCTATTTTTAGAACAGAACATTCGGGCGATAGCATATAGCGATACAGATCATTGTGCTGTTCCAATAACTACGTTACGAACTTCAAATGTCCCAGAGTGATTGTTTGTATTGTTGTATTCCACAGTTATAAGCGATAATGAGTCTAATTAACGTTTATTTGTGACAAAATTACACAATTACATTTCTGGTCTCTGTTAACAGTAACCACTATTGTTCGTTAGCTAAACAACCACACCTTTTTAGACCAGACAATATTCGAAATATAATCAATAATAATATGTAGAATCATTTCCGGACAGGCGTCATCGATTCATATCTAATATGATATACCAGGGTAACTATATAGGACATGTTTACAAACAGATAAACCATCTTTAATGAGAAAACAGAAATATCTTCTCAACCGCCAGAGGCTCGAAACATACTTATTGATTGATTGATTGGGGTTTATTGATTGCCAGTTTAAGTGGTGGAGGAAATCCACACACTTGCGACTAATCTAACAGCGATTTCAATGGCTGATAAACTCGTCAACCATGTGCGGAAAACCACCGGCCATCGGTGAGTAACTGGTAACTCCACCAGATAACGATTTCGAGTTACAAAGTCCACGATGGAAACATGTGGATTTGAATCCTAATCGCCAGCACTGGAATGCGAAATGGCTTGGAGTTGTACCCCTAACCGATTGAGCCACCGAGCCCCCCCCCCGAAGCATACTTATCGCACGTCCATTAATGGTATGGTATGTTAAAATGTACTCAATCCGATCGGACGGTCCCCATACCGTCAAGATACAACAACAACAATATTTCTTCAAAATACGCTTCAGTTTTCAAAATCAATTTATTGCAACAAAATAATGCAAACCACTATCAACTATGGTATCAAATTTCCCATAACTTGTTATTTATCAACATTATGTTCAACTAAAGTATCACGAAATTTGACCGTATATTACCACTTGATTTTAGAGTTATCCATCTTATCCGCAAATTTGTCTGAGACCCTCCGTTTGAACACGTGTTTCTGGGCCACATATTATTACACATCTCGAGAATTAACAAACTTTAAAAATCGATATCTGATCACTCTGAGCTTTGATAGGTGGGTTCCTCGACTCGAATCAAATATGTTTTACTCCCGAATCCAAAGAAATTGTAATATATGAGCGTCTGATCGGATTGAGTACCTTTAATGGAATATGCTACTAGTAGTTGTGTGTGGTTTGGAGCACCTGACTATTTATTAAAAAAGGCTAGACGATATACAGATCGAAGCCGCACGTATACTTACAGGGGTACAAACTCTATCCTTCCTGGTCGATTACTCACTGAACTCGAATGGGATAAGCTGGCCAATAGGCGGTATGTCAGACGAATGAGTATAATTCACAACATTGTAAATGTCAAAGCCCCCGTCTACTTAACTCAGCTGCTGCCATCAAAAGTTAAGAATAAATGTGATTACGGACTGAGAAATGCATCGAATTTAAATCGTTCCACTTCTAATAGCAAAAGAACAAATAACACTTTCCTGCCAAACCTGTGTCGTGGATTGGAACAAATTGGATAAAAAAGAGAAACACTCTATTAGATATATTCAAAAAAGCTCTGATAACTAAGCCATTAAAACACCAGTATATTTTTCCTATGGTAAACGGATATTAAACATCCTGCATTGTAAACTGAGATGTGAATACAGTAATTTACACATCTAAATAATATAGCAGAAGTTACTACATGTATAGGTATTGACGCTCTGGAAAATGCTGTCCATTATTGTTTTGAATGTCATCACTGCGCAATAATCTCCTGCGTTTCATTGTACATTCAGGTAAGACATTATTGTTTGGGGATCCGAACCTTTAACATTGCGAAAACTAAGATATCTTTAAAGCTGCACTACTCACGAGGAAAATCCGACAATGTTCTATTAAGACGTTCGCCTCCAAATACAAATTGTAAAACCATGCACATTGAGGTATCACTTTTATGACAGCTGAACAATAAGTGAATAAGCGCAATTGTATTCAGAAGAACTGTTGGTAATATTTAAGAAATAAATACACAATCATTTTTTTGTGGTACAACTTGACCATACACACCGATACACCGTGTATTTATTTCTTTTGTAATACGACTGAAAGCTTCTGGTCATAATTCGACTGAATAGTCAACGAAATACTGCGCTTTTTCGGTCTCAGGGGAGAAAACATTTCGTGGTGTAATTCTTATTGAGCGTACTCGATTTCTTTGCACGGAGTACTCTGGTAATTTGTTTGCGTAAATAATCGTTGTGATTGGCTAAAAAGGATGTGTTTTCAGCGGCGCCCGTGCCTTTCATTTAAATTGTACAGGAAACACGATTGCGGTCATTTCTGTGTTGAACGTTGTTGGGACAACATGAATATGATCATCGACTATGGACCATTTTCCTTACACAAAGCGATCTAAATGATCTAGTTTACTAAACTAATCTTATTTCCCTTCTGGTGAACAAACGCTTTCAGTTTCAACTTGATTCCGAAATATCGAATATGATCGAGATTCGAATCGACGAATGCACAGCCCGGCCCCATGGAAAATACAATTTTACCGATTTATTTTGTCATTTAATATACTTATTAAGTAACTTTCTTTGGTCGTAACATATATCAATATACCATAACATCATCTGGACCATATTCATTGGCAATCAAACTGCTTTCAAGCGACAAATCGCTAGAAAATTCCCAAGATTGTCAATATGTAGCAAAATTCAAAGGGTTACGGGTGCGGGTGTACTCCGTTGATGAGCCGTTTGCGCGGAGTTAGAAAAGACGGGAAAAGTCGCGTGCGCGATCTGAATAAACCGATTTTTTTCGTGGTACAATTGGAAAAAGTAGAATTGTACCACAAAACTGTAACGAGATAGCCATGGTAACTCGGGCCACTGGCCAATCAGGACATGGCTTTTAAGCATAGTTAGGCAGGGTCGTATTACAAATATGTTTAAACCATTAACCCGACAAAACAGGCCCCTCGATTCTGACATTCACCAATGTCTGCAGGCAAAAACATGGAATTCAAGACTTTTAGTGTCACCGTCCAGACAGGGGCGTGGCTGGGGGCATCCGCGTTCATTATATTCGGATCGACACGAACACCTGTAACCATTAACCCGTCATTACACGACACTCCATTCTGACATGGCGAGCTGCCACATCATCGATATCTGCAACAAAAAAGCATGGACATCAAGTGTCACCATTCACTAAGGGGCGTGGATAGAAGGTCTAGTCGCTCATTATATTCGGATCGACATGTCCAACCGTAGCCGTTAAACCCCGTCCGTCACTATACGCCCGTCCATTCTCACATGGCGAGCTGCCACATTCATCGATGTCTACACACAAAAAAACAGGGAAATGAAGTGTCATCATCCGGACAGGGTGTTGATAGATGGTCTCAACAGATATTCTGAATACATTAGCCAAGTTCAGCCACACCATTTAACTTACACTTAATGTCACACATTATGTCAGGTGAGTACGAAAAGAAATTCCACGACAAGGTCCATTGAGATATCCAAGCACAGGTTGCTTTCCTCACCAGGTCGAATAACGGTAATTAAATCCCTCATACTCCCCAAACAGAACACCATATTCCCTAAGACCCTTTTTCATCACCTATCATCATTATTATTTCTATAGTAAAGCAAAAAAGGTTCTGAACTACTTTTGGCGAGACGCACTTATATCGTGGGCATATTTACTAGAAAACATATGAGAAATGCAACCATATAGCTGCATGAACTATATCACATACATTTTGGGAATGTGAACACGTTCAAATGTTTCTGAAAGATACACATTAGTGGGTTAACCGAAATGACCACAACTTAAATGCGACAAAGTGAACAATGATAATAGGGTCCCGCTGTGTGAATGAAAACTCTATCACTAATTTATTCTGGCTTATAGCAAAAACATCTATAGAACAAAATGCACAGCAGAAAAACTAACAATTTCATCATTTTTAGGACAATTACGCTTTCGATATAAATGTGAACAACTTAATGCGCGCCGTGAATTCAAATTGGAACAGTTCGAATACGATTGGTTCTTGATAAAATTTTCCTTGGATGAAAACTTACAATAATTACTCTTATTACCATCAGTATTCTTATTACTATTTTATATTACTCGTACTATGCATAGCCTCCTTGGACTGCCGTGAATGGACACATAAACGCCGAGCAGCGTACATAATCAATTATTACATCCCTTCCATATGTATATGTATCATCATAGCCTGTTTAGATATACTCATTTGGAGATATTATTTATATCAACATGTTTTAAACAATCCTATTCATTTGCAAGCACATCACTCGAATTCTCAACAATTTCAAAGAACACGGATTACTTGAGCATGCAATATTCGTCAATCCTGGGCACCATTTTGGTAGCCATTTCAAATAGAACTAGTCATCATTATGTCCCGGAATAGAATGGTACACTGAATGTAATATTTTGAGTTTAGTGAGACATTTCATAGATTATCTTTTGATAAACTACCTAAATTTGATAAAAAAAAATTGGTGCCAGAAGGGGCATTGTGTAATATTTTCACTTTATTGTTCGAGTTTTCAGATCGGGATCTGTATACTAAACAATCCTTTATCAGTCTTCCAACGGCCGTTTGTTAATTACGCCATTTGGCATTTTAATCGTGATTCGTGTGTTCTTAAACAATAGTTTAGCAGTTAAACAACGGACGTTGTGTTAGTCAAGCCATTTAAGCAAGTAATCGTGCTTTCTTACATATTTCACAAATATACACGATCGACCTCTCGCGAGGAAGTGTCTCCCCATGCATGCAATATCAATCAAATGCACGGGTCACAGACAAATCGATTGTTTTCGATTGAAGTTGCTTAAGCGTTGGGCGTCAGACATTCAGTTTGTGGGTTTTACGCGTGGGAGGTCTTGTTTTGATCCAATTCGTGCTCTGCCACACGAATCTGATGAAAATTCCATCGTTTCCCTCAATTTCCACACACCCGCTGGACTTTGTGTGGTAAATAATTATAGGGCGCTATATACAAGGCCGGCCTTGTTTATTGGCAGATTGGCTCCATAGTTGGTCGTGTGTCCCGACTAGGAGTCACCATAACCAACTGCATGGGTCCCAGACAACAAACTATTAAGTAAAATCGAATGTCAAACTTGCAGTTTGACGTTCGGCGTTTAACTTCTAAAAAATTAGACCCAAAAATAAATAATGAGTTTTTCACGCGAAAGTTCTTGTTTTGACCAAATTCGTGCCCCGCCACACGAATCTGGTCAAAATTCCATCGTTTTCCCCAATTTCCTGACCCCCGCTGGACTTTTTCTTTGATGATTTGTGGGCTAAAATATAATACGGCGCTATATATATAGGCCATGTTTATATGCCGATTGGCTCCAAATCTGGTGTGGACATGTGTCCCGACCAGGAGAGTCACCATGACGAAATGCTTGGATCGCATACTTAGAAATTTTTCTATTTGATTATTGCATATAGGCCGCTATATAGGGTACATGTCATGTTTATTGACCGATCAGCAGTATATATAGGGACAGTTATAATATGGCAACACAGCCCAACAACCCAATGATGTGTTGTAAACACAGCGGTTACATTTGATCATATTGGATGGAACATTTGCATAATTCCAAGAATGTATATGTAGATATATTCCAGACCATCAATTCATAAATTTCGTATCTTATAACATACCGTTCTGATATGATATTCATATCTGGAATATATTTACATATAGATTAATATATATCGTCGCATCCTTGCTACAATGTTCTATATCCATTTTAAGTTTTGTGTGAGGAAACTCGATTTGAAAATTTGACTGCCTGGTTGACATGTCTGCTGTATTTTCCCTTTTTTTTTTTTCATTTTATCCTTGGAAACGCAAAAAAACTAATCTGTTTAAATTGACTTGCTTTAAATGTCAGTATTATTCTTGTAATTCGTTGACATGTGTTTGGAGATAGAACAATTTGCTGAAAAATATAGCTTTTTTCGTGAGTGCTAATGTGGTTTTTAGGTTTTAAATCAACCCACAGTACAAAACTCGCACATTATGTCATTGTCTGTGCTATTTTAACCTAAGAATTTAGATGCACTATGTCAGGCATATTGACGGCAACCGGTTCCCATTGTTTACCATTGTCGGTTCGAGATAGAACACTATAACACTGAAATTTATGCGATCACGTGGTACAAAATAAATCAATTCATTGGTCCACAGCGGAGATAGAACATTAGAGCACTGACATAAAAAGTAATTCTGGAGATGCAACATATTTCCATAGCCTCTCATTCATATCTGGTATATGCTATACTCAATATCTTGTATTTTTCTGACAGAAAATACCGCGCCGATTCGAATGGTATCGTTATCTCATTTTCCCGCCAAAATGGATATAGAACATTTTAGACCGAGGCGACGATATCCTGAAATTAAGCATGACGTGTAATATGCTGGACATAGGTGAACATTGTGTATAACTCTGTTTCTCAATATCCGTTAGATGTAATGTTCATGTGTTTATTTGGATGAGAGAATAAAGCATACAACAGAAGGTTAATGTTTTCCAACATTATTAGGTATGTATCCATGCATGCAAATCAAACATGCTGAATCTTCCAAAGATATTCACAAGCTAAAATAGCAAAGCTCATGTATGGTCAATCCGAAATAGACCGCCAGCAGCAAAGAGGGAGATAATGAAATAATGGTTTCAAATTAGAATTTATTTGTAAAAAAAAAAAACTAGCATAAAATACCAGCATAAAATGAGCATATTTCATGTGAAAAAAAGTCATAAAATACTTATATATCAGACATCACTAATTGAAATGCATATGAAAACTCATGAATTACATACTTCAGTATAGATGGAAACCTTGCTACGGTATCAGGTTCCAATTCATAACAACGAACCAAAGCCGGACGCTTTGGTCGTATATAGACTATATCTTATTTTGTGACGTCGCCAATTATTATCTAATACGACGCTGTTGTTTTGAATTTCGCGAGCGCGAATGTCGCATAGTATATCGGTGAGCTTAAAGAATTATTGTCGTAATCGGCTGTCAAGAGGCCAACCCATATCAGTCGACGTGCAACATTCTCCTATTTATATAAACGTCATAAAATCATTTATTTGTTTTTATTTATAAGGGAAAGTAGGTCCATAATGAATTTCTAACGGGTCTATTCCGGCACTCTACTGGATCTGGATCAAATCATCGGACCCTAGGAAGTTAAAACAAATGTTTAAATAAACTAAAATCACCACAACTCAACACGATCTACGTGTATCCCAAAGCTTTATTTTCCAACTGATGCACAGCAGTTGATCAATACTGCATGTTTATGTGGAGACTATACCGTGCGAAATGGAAATAAGATAATCCATATATATCCTATTTTCTTGAATAGAATGAAAACACATACTTATGAACAAAGCAGAAGATACATTCAGTTCCACGCGAATTCGGTCAATGGTGAAAGTTACACGATGACGTTGTTTGTCAACTACTGTTGAAATCGACATGAAGACTTGTTATGAATGAAATGAACATCCTGAGTATCTGAAGCGGAGAGCTCCCCCAGCACGCCATGTAATATGATGGTTAGTTTCAGTTCCATGCACTGTCGACAACATATATAACTATTAATAATTACCCCACAAAACATAAGCCTTATGCATGTGAATCTTATTTGGTGGGAATCTATAAAGTGATTTTGACCAGAATCGTTTTAAACGTTAGATGCAGAAACCCCTATGAGTTTGGGTGTGATCATATGAATGCATCAACTAAATTATTTAACCCGTTACATGTAATCAAACTATGTAAATAACAATAGTAGTTATTATTTGGGTAAACGTTTCTAGATTTCTTAAGTACATCCCCCAGGATCTCAGAACGTGGGCAACCAACATATCTGATATTCTGGGGGTTGGTACGTAAGAAATAGAGCAACTTTTACCCAAAATAATTAACAAACTCGTATAGTCAGAGCCCAGTCAGGGTTATCTGTCAATACTTCCCATATAATCATCATTCATATCCGTATTCCAGATAATCAGGCCTTTTTGACCCATGGTTGCCCATTTCTGAGATCCTGTGGTATGGTACGTAATATATTGAGAACATTTTATCCAAACACTTAAGAAACTACTATACTCAGAGTCCGTGTTGATCTGTCAATGCTCGCCCATATAATCATCATTCCTATCCGTATTCCAGATAATTAGGCCTTGTTGACCCTTGATTGCCCACGTTCTGAGATATGTCAATTTTGCCTGCATTCAATGCATTTCAGAAAAACTATTTTGATACATATTTTCAAAAACACATTCTCACATGTCATTATCATTAAGCTATTTCAGGATTATAATGTGAGGTTAAAACAAACAGTGCGTTCGTTTTATATTTCATACCTATTTATCTGCCAATTCCATGTGTTTGTTTGTGTGCATTTTGGTTAAACATAAAACGAAGCGGTTTACACTAACACCCACCCACTACATTCATTTATTATATTCATATAGATTTTTGATGATTATTCCCATAATAAAGCTGAGTGTATTCTTATTTATTTTCACAAAATGGCCCATAATCTGAGACTAGCCCAAGTCAGCCCGATACCACTGTCGGATACCCATTTAGGTCTGTACGTTTCAAGATGGCGGTGCCCAGTGGTCAGGATAAACAAAATGTGTATATATTGTGTTCAAGCATCCATCAACGACATCTTTCGGCGATACACATTTGAACAGTTATGTAGAAATTTGTATACCAAACACCTACATAACATACCTTTCGCATTTGGCCAGTCAAGTCGTCATAAAATTTCCAAATTTTATCGGGGCGGCGAAATGTTCGCTTTTTCGTAATTTGATGTCATTAGGCTTATGGATCCGCAAATGTATGTATTGTAGTGGGTAGATTAGGTTTGCACACATCTTCGGAATGCAAAACCTGCGATATTGTTATTGTCTAACTCCGAAAAACGACCTTTGTAAATTTCAAAATGTTCAGGTTCAGATTCGAAATATTTCCGATGAGGGTAAATTAAAATATGGTCACATCGCGGCTAAATAAAATATGGTCCCATGAGGGTTAATTAATATATCGTCCAATCAGGGTTAATAAAAAATATGGTCCCATGATGGTTAATTAAAATTGTACCTTGATTGTTAATTAAAATATCGTTCCATGAGGGTTAATAAAAATATGGACCCATGGGGGTTAGTTGAAATATGGTCCCATTAAGGTCAATTAAAAATATGGTAACGTGACTTAATTAAAGAATAAATATATGGTCCCATTATGAGGGTTAATTAAAAATAAAAATATATCGTCATCGGTGTTGATTAAACTACGGTCCCACTGGATGAAATACAATATTGTCCCATGAGGGTCAATTAAAATATGGTCCAATGAGGACTAATTATTATATGCCCCTCCCATGCGTATCAATTAAAACATGGTCCCAGGAAGGGGGGGGGGGTAATTTCTTACCATTCTTCAATTCATATAGCATTCTGATATATCCGCGGTACACATAATTAAAATGAAGTTTAGAATTAGGCCACATTGTATGTTAAACAACCAATGTGAAGGGTTAGTGTTGGCACTTTTCTTAATAACATCTCTATTCATAGCTCCGATCTATTCCGCATACAAAGAAATGAAAAGTCAATATTTACAAATAGCACGAAGGAGTAACCATCCCAATTCATTTAGAATATAACATGCCGATATTTGTCGTGAATAACTCAATGAATAAGTTCACTAAACGATATTAAATAACATGTTAAACACCGATATAAACAAACACCTCGGATTCATGTTCGAATTAAAGTGTTTATAAAATCGTAAAATCCCCGTTCAGTATAATAGTAGATAGCATTCCGATTTATGTCACGTGAAAATAAACTAAAGATGTTCAAATAACAATGCAACAAAGCAGGTTAAAGATCATTAGAAACACACAACGCACTGAGCGCTAATGTTTAACGCGCGAATTCCCGTTAAAATTAATCGCCTTGCACTTATTGGCATCCGAATAATAACAATTGAAATTCCCAACTACATCTTTTACCGGACTCGGCCTCCGGGTCGCAGTTCGACTTTTAAATCCGTCACATAAATTCCCATTTCTATAAATACCCCCCCCCCCCCCCCCCCCCGCGCTCAGCGATACCAAGAATCTATACATTAGCATACACCCGAAGGGCGAAATAATTTGCGCGCATCGTCGGTCCATCGGCAATCTCCGAGCTTATGACTACCATGTTCTAAGCTAGAATTCAGACGTATTTAGTCGTCCTATAATGGCTAATTACTGGCTATACTAATAGGTAATAGCATGCGAACATTCGCGATGTACAATATGAATTATGAAGTGCATATATTCATAATTTTCGGGAATTAAATGGCACAGAAACAGCTAAGATCGATTTGTATACATGTCCGTAAACAGCCTACGTTTTCGTCAGTGTATATTCGAAATTTCGATTTGGAAATTTCGACTCGAATTCTACTTTCGAATCGAATCTCTAATGGAATATCGAATATTCGCAGGACCCTACTAGATACGTTACCTTCCATGTATGTCTATATGTTGATAATATGTGAGTGAAGCAGTTTGAATCATGCCAAGAAAATTTCGAATTTAAGAATAGAAATAGTGAGGCCATACATGAAGATTCGCTTGTTGAATGCGTTTGTCGTATACGAATTTTCACTTGATGAGAGCGGATTATTCAGGATATACCCTCTACTGAAACCATATGTGGCTCCTAATGGAGGTTTCCAGGCTATACACTGACTAAATTCCATGATTTATGGACTACTGTATCTATCAAATATGTGTTAATGACACGCCAGTAACAGACAACTTATGAGTGGACTATCAGATAGTTCAGTTTTTTTCCGATAACTGCACGAGACTAATATAGTTCGTTGGTAACGTATATTGTTTCTCATTGACGTGGAATTTATATTCATGCAATTCAAGTACCCAGTTCGCATATAAATATGACCAAACAAATTGCCTCAGTTATGTTCCGAGAACCTGTTGATACTCCGCTTTCTGGTAAAATAAATTTTAGCGCGATCTGTAAAAGTTTGTTTTTGGCGAGTATGGTCAGTCATATTTTGCACTTTTCTACTCGAATAATTTTCTTCACACCTGCATGTGGACGAATATCGCATTCTCGTTCCGAGCATTCCCATACACGTCCATACATCATAAATGCTACCGTATATTATTATGATTGCTCTAACGGGACAATGACCCTATACGCTAGACATTCATATAAACATTACATATATGTATTATTGTTAATCTGAATTATGCCAAAACCTCACTCAACAAAGAGACTTTCCGGCGATCTATATAGATTCTCATTTAGTTCACCGAACTAAAGATGGTGGTATATCTCGCCTGAATCCGTTGTAGCAACAAAAAACTAACTGTTTTGTTCCTAATAAACCCATGAAACTGGAACTGGAACCGAAACTGTCATATGTTTAGAAAATCTGAACAGTGCAAAACATTCATATGGAGAGATAATACATTTTAGATCGTATAACTCGTCTGGATTGGCTCACACCACACCAATACTTGTTTTTGATATGCCCTAAGTACTAGATTTCCATTTTATTATGTATAGTGATACTTGTGTTAGTGGGTAGCAGGAAGACAGCCCGATAGGGCTAGACTACCACCGACAATATACTGCTTTACCTTATTCTGTATTTCTGCCATTGTATAATTCATGTATATTGTAAACAAATTATCTTATCCTATCCTATTCTATGCTCAACGCCAATCATGATTAAATATATGGAAAAAGAAAATACTCAAGCGAATGAGGAATTCGATGAAGATGAAGCAGTGTCATTGATGCCCGGAGTATTGTTAGAAATGAAAAAAGCTGGACTTCAAGACACGTGGTTGGCATTTAATCGTATGGTAACAGCATTAAGAGCTCTTGGTCTGGACAGCTTGACTTGCAGCCTTATATCCGAAACACGGAGATCATCAACAAATTTGCTCTTTGGCCAATGTATCTCTCACCTAATGGTGGCGTTCTATAAGCCAGGTTTGCCAACATTCTTATACTTTGTCCCAGGCCTGCATTTTGCCTCCTCTCACGGAGGAACCATGTGTGCGCATACAGTTGTCTTACATGCATACCATAATATAGGCCGCCCAAATTATTCTCGAGTGGGCTAAAACTATGCCACCAGTTCCCCGTTTTATCGTGCGTGTTTCTTACGAATAGAAGATAAACAATACACACAAAATCACAATAACAACACGACTCCATCTCGGCATTTCGCATTCCGAACTGAACAAAAATTGTATCTGAACCTGAACAAAATCATCAGAAATATTGCGAATCGCAACCTGAACATTTTGAAAATTACAAAGGTCGTTTTTCGGAGTTAGACAATACAAATATCGCCGGTTTGGCATTCCGAAGATGTGTGGTAACCTAATCTGCCCAAGCCAATACATAAATTTGCGGATCTATGAGCCCAGGGCCAAAAAGTTACGAAAAAGCGAACATTTCGCCTCCTCGATAAAATTTCTAAATATTATGGCGACATGCGAAAGGTATGTTATGTAGGTGTTGGCTATAAACATTTCTACATAACTGTTCAAAGGTGTATCACCTAAAGTCGTTGCTTGATGCTTGAAGACAATATATACAACTACCGTTTATCCTGACCACTGGGCGCCGCCATCTTGAAACGTACAAACATAAACGGTTATAAGATTTCCAAACTCTTAGCTACGATAACGTGATTGATATAAATAAATGTTTCAGATGCAATTCAGCTGAAAAGCACGCCCATTTATTCTGCTGACCGCTTTTAGTCAGATTAAGTCAATTTTTTATTTCCTGTTCGTGATACAATCGACAGAGATCTGCATTATTGGGATGTACACCGGGAGACTTAATTGGCAGTTGGCCAATCACCAAACAGGAATTAGTGGATAGCGGACAGGCTGTGTAAAAAAATATGGTTGTGTCTTACATTTTATGGGTTCAATCACTTATTGTTTATTCAGAATATACCCTCATTCTCATTTTTTGGCTTCATTCCATTTGTTCCATCAAACCTATTTTGACACATTCCAGACAATTAGTGCTGAGTTGTTAGACCACAGCTAATTATCTGGCTATTTCATGCATATGTTTATTTTTGTTAAACAGACAACTTTTTGTCAAAATTTTTAAACATTAGATGCTATATTTAACAATTTACATCTAACTCCTACTGTGATGTACATAATTAAATTTTATGGGTTAAACAATTTATTTGATGCATTATTATGAATTTGAACCTCATACCGTAGCAAGGTTTCCATCTATCTTGAAATATGTGATTCATGAGTTTTCATATGCATTTCAATTAGTGATGTCTGATAAAAAAAAGTTTCTTATGACTACAGGATAATTTGTTTTTTATTACCCATGAAAGATGCTAATTTTATGCTGGTCTGTTCAGAGTTTGTTTTACAAATGAATTCAAATTTGAGACGATTGTTTTCAATATTTCCCCTCTTTGCTACTAGCGGTCTATTTCGGATTGACCATACATGAGCTTTGCTATTTTAGCTTCTGAATATCTCTGGAAGATTCAACAGGTTTTATTTGCATGCATGGACACATACTTAATAATGTGGGGAAAAATTAATCTTGTGTTCACCTAGGTACAGCATATTACACGTCATGCTTAATGTTTGGATATATCTTAAGCTGTATGTACATATATTCCAGATCTGAATATCATATCAGAAAGGTATTTCATGCGAAAAACACAAAATCGATTTTTCAGTCAAAATGTCCAAATCAAATGGCAACTGAATGGCTAACGCCGAATGCCTAACCAACTTCACACGAAAACATTAGATTCTTCTTTAAAAGTTTGAAATCGGTAACAGTCTGCAACCCGTGCATTTGGTTATGAACATTACTATTGGATAATAGGTAGACATTTCTCACCAAATTCGGGGTCGATCGGTCAATAAATATGGCTTGCGCCCTCTGTAGCGGCCTATATACAATCACCAAAGAGACATTTTCTGAGTCCAGCGTGGTCTGGAAGCACTAATTTGGTCAAAACAAGACCTTTCGCGCGAAAAACTAAAAAAATTCGAGTTAAAAATGGGACAAAATTCGAGTTGGGGAGCATGAATTGCATCAATGGAGCACCTGGATTTTGAATGAAATTTTCTTAATAGAAAACTCTAACGCCTGACCAACGCCTAACCAACGCGAATGTCCAGCACCGAATGTCTAACTGACTTCACACACCTTATTTAATTCGTGTTTGAACAGACAGTTGCACTTTGCACTTTCCCAAATCACCCGTCGTCAAGTGTATAACCCCAATCATGACGTCATGATTTTTATAGACGGACTGCTCTTTCAAGTTCAACAAGTACAGTTCGTGTTTTCGGTCACGCATGCATGCTTCAGGAAATATATCTTTAGCAGTGCGGAGATTTTAGTTTGCACTCAACTCAATAATCGTTGTTAAAATACATACTTTGATTCCATAGCTCTGTAGGCTTGTAAACTCGAACTATTTATGGTAAAGTCGCGTTTCAAAACAATTTATTTCTCTTTTCAATCTGGTAGCAGTGGCGCGGCTGTATTGGCGATGGGCTGTATGGTGTCCGCATTCGATTTATCTATTATATATTTTGGAACTTCTGTCTGTCTGTCTGTCGTATGTATGTTTGTATGTAAGTGTTATAGACTCGAAAATTGTTTCTGGAAATCCCTAAATAGCCCGGACCAAGTCAGGCACATCAGCTAGTATATAATATATGCTGATATGTGCATAGATGACGCTTGTCTTGGCTTGGCTTATATATGTATTTTTCAATATAACGTATTGCGAATTTGAAACGGGGGTAAATATACTCCATCATTTTGACCATGTAGGCATGACCTTGAATTTCTAATAATTTAATGCCATTTAATATTCGCACTAGAATAGTAAATACCAGTAATTGTACCTGGACACCGATTGAGTTGCAACAAAGGATAGCCTAAAATTGGATCAGAAATATTCCAAAAGATGTCAGCAGTAATTATATGAGATTGTCAATGTGTTTCCATATCATTTGTTTATAATACTTGGGTGGGGCTGTTGCGGAATATGTTTTCCGCGACCAGATGTACGATTGAATACACGCACTGCATAATTATGTAGGCCTATATGCTATATGATCCCATATGTCTAGCCATTGCAAATAGACGGAAACGATACGCCACGTGTTTACATTTATGTACCATTTGTTTTACACCCAGTACCGGCAGCAGTGTGCATGCTTCACAATTATGAATCAAATTCGTCGCGTAGTTCGTCTGTCTGAATCAAAAAGTATTTGGACGGTCTACACTCTTAGATTTAACAATCCATGTAGGCACCAAGAATACCTTTAAGCCCTGTGGTACCTATATAGTTCTACAGCCACAATGGTATTAGATGGCTATAAACCAAACGATTAGATTCCACACGGAGTGCGAACTCATTGGCTCCAAGCTGACTGGATGCGGCGATCACGTGTGTCGATCATATGGTGAAAGATAAATTATTAAAATGAACAAAATGGCAGCCCCGAATCGCCTTCATTTGCAGTACCGTATAATAGTAGAGAAAACACGACATCAAATCCACTTATACCTTTGTAATAGCCTGCTTGAGTTACTGATATTTCACATTTTCATCATTAACCTATTTAATGAATTGACGAAGTAGAATTTTCATCACTATCTTGTACGAAATACACAAATATTTGTCCCTACATGGCTGGAATATGTTAAGACATATTATGGACTTGCTCGGGTGCGTCAAATTGATAAATTAGTATCCACGCGCTGCATGTATACCAACTGGATGAATCTAGCATTTTACTAACATCGCCGAATAAGGACTCCATATAAAACATTATCTGAACTACGCCCAATGGTAAATATTTGCTCGAATCGGGACGTAACTATCGGCGATAAACTAACGAAAGCAATTTCGCTACCGAGAGTCACTGTATTCAATTAATATATACGAATGATGGTGTATATTGTCAATTTGGATATAATATTTGTAAAAATAACTACTTTGAGCAAGATAATTCTCCATTTATTCACATCTCTTTAACACTGTCTGATTTCGGTTTGCTTGTGAACCGGACAAGATGTTACTCAAAGAAAACTGGTCTATGGCTCGTATAAACATTGCTATGAGTTGATTTTGATGATAAATTAGTTGACAGACTCATCAGATATATATTGTAGGAATTATGGCATAATTTGTTTAAGTTCAACGTTCCACTGTGAACTTGAGTATATAGCTAATTTTTGCATTTAAAATGGACATATATATGCAGTAGACCGATGGTACTCTTTATCCATGTGTATGGGCTCCATAAGTAGGTGGCTAATACTGATTAACACAAAAGTTGGCCAACTTTGGGTGGGTGGGTTACCAAAAAAAGGCATACTTTACTGCTGTCGTATGGGCCCACGGTCAGTGACGATATATAAAGTGTCGGGTTTCATGGATGTAGCTACATGTATTTTATCCTGAACCAGGTATCTCAGTTTGTGATTTCACTGAACAAAATGGGTCGATTGTATTCCGCTAATGAGGACACGGACGGTATAATGTTCAGTGCAAATATATATCTATATTTACGAATGTATGTCTGTCTGTCTGTCTGCCCGTGTTCTAAAGAAAGCCATAGGGGACCATCTAGATGGCACCAGACGTGTCTAACATGGGTAACTGTTTACGAGAAAGATAATGGTGCGGGTAAGAATTGTCTAAAGTGACGCCGTTGTTGTCTGGGGCAGAACAGGGGGGGGGGGCATAATTGTTTTTGTCGCCGATTGCCACCAATCTTATATATAATCGTCCCCATGATATGAGGAATCTAATGGTGTAGCTTAAATATGTCAAAATTGGCGCCTTTCGAGTCCGGGCTGCACGGAAGGGGCGAGGGGCACCAAAATTGATAAAATAATTTTAGCGCCGATTTCCATCAAATTGATACACATTGTTCTCCATTAAGCAAAGAATATAATTGTGCGATTAAAAGATGCCAAATTGGAGTCGTATGGATGAGAGATTGTGGGGGGGGGGGGGCACTAAATTTGATAAGAACTCGTTTAGTCGCCGATTGCCACCAAACATACAAAATCACCCACATGGTATGAGGAGTCTAATGGTGTGGCCTAAAGCTGTCAAAAGTGGCGTCATTCGATCAGTGGTGCACTGGAAGGAGAGGGACACCAACATTGATACAAATAATTTTAACGCCGATTTCCACCAATTTATACACATTATTCTCAATGATACACGGAAACTAGTTGTGTGATTTAAAGACAGCAAATTGGTGTCGTTTGGGTGAGAGGTTGGGGGGGGGGTAGGCACTAACGTTTATCAGAATTGGTTTAGTCACCGATTGCCACCAAACTTATACAAAACCATCCACATGGTGTGAGGAGTCTTATGGTGTGGCCTAAAACTGTTAACAGTGGCGTCATTCGAGTCAGGGGTGCACTGAAAAGGAGAGGGGCACCAAATTTGATACACAATATTTTTTTAGCGCCAATTTCCACCCAATTGATACACATTCTTATCCCTGATATGAGGAATCAAATAATGTGATTTAAAGACGCCATATTGGTGCTGCACGAGTGATAGATGGTGTGTGGGTTGGTGGGCATTAAATTTGATAAATAATCATCTTCACACTATAATTGTGTGGTTTAAAGATATCAAAAGTTGTGCCATTCGAGTCAGTGGTCCACAGAGGGTGAGAGAGACAAACAAATCGATAAACAATATGTTTAGCGTCGATTTCCACCAGACTGATACATATTCTTCTCCGTGATTCGAGGAATCGAATCGTGTGGTTTAAATACGCCAAATTGGTGCTGTTTGGGTGAGAGATATGGGGGCCCTAAATTTGATACGAATTTGTATGCTCGCCAATTTTCACCAATTTTATATATATTCATCTCCATAATGAGTCTAAGTGTGTGGTTTAATTATGTCAAAAGTGGTGCCGCTTGAGTCCGAAATAGGGACGGGTGGGTCACCACAACTGATAACAATATGTTTAGTCCCAATTAACATCAAATCCATACACGTTCTTCTCAAATGATTCGAGGAATCAAATCGTGCGTGTTAAAACGCCACATTTGGTGCCTAGTTATATTTGCAAATATATGTCTTTCTGTATGTGTTCTATATATAACTTCACGGGGTACAATCGAGATGGCACCAAGGCGTTCTAACATGGTTAACTTTTTACGAGGAAGATAATGGTGCAGGTTAAATTTTCTAAAGTAACGCTGTTGGTGTCAGGGGCAGAAAAGTGGGAGAGGCAGCAAACAAATTATGAAATAGTTTTGTCGCTGATTTCCACCAAACTTATACATAGTCATCTCCATGACATGGCACCGTTAGAGTCACGATTCACTGGGGTGGGGGGGGGGGGGGGCACCAACAATTGATTTAAAAAACTATTTTTTGCGCAGATTTACGCCAAATTGATATATTATTCTTCTCCATGATAGAGGAATATAATCATGTGATTTAAAGACGCCAAATTGGTGCTATTTGGGTGAGAGATGGGGGGGGGGGTAATAACTATGATAAGAATTGATTTAGTTGCCGATTACCACCAAACGTATATATATAATCATCTCCATTATATCATGCATGCATGATTCTAATGGACGTGGTTTATATATGTCAAACTTGGCGGCGTTTAAGTCAGGCATGAGGAAGGGAGTTGAATCAAAACTGATACAAATATATTTAGCACTAATTTCCACAAAATTCATGAACGATCTTCTCTAATGCTACGATGAATCAAATCAAATTTGGTGTCATTTGGGTCATGGGTGGCGAGAGGAGATGCACTAGCATTAATAAGATTGTTCTATCGCCGATAATCAAAGTTATATAGTCATTTCCCAGGTCATCTCCATATCGTTCTAATGAGTATTTGGCGTTCAATGTTCACAGTCTCGACAAATGGTGATCGAATTCAGTCACTTGAACAATTATATCGTCTCAACTGTCATATTTATATGGGGATGGGAATCATGGCATTCATATACTGAGCTAGCAAAACAGATACATCGAAGAAGGCATTAAAAGTATATTTATCATTCTGTTTAAGAGATGCATATATTCTTGCAAACTGAGGTACCTTGAACCGTCAGAGGATTGCATATTATAATGGCTCATGTTAATATTATAGCACTATTGAGTCTGCCCCATTCAATATAGTTTCCACAAAACAGTTACAATTTGTCAAGAGATATGGAAATGTATAGAAGCTCGTTCAACAATATTGGTCACAATGTGCAGTCAAATATCTTCTGAGATAAAAGAAAATGCAGTCAGTGGCACATGACTTTTCAGGACCTCCAATACTGACATCTGACAAGGTTATATCTGCCCGATACAGAGGATTTCTTTCATGTTTTATAACAGACTCATCGCCTAACATAAACAACTCGAAATATCGCTCTGTGTCGGGCACATGTAGCTGATATACATGTATAGCAACATTTCTTTTAAATTGAAAATAATTAACCAGTATGTAGAACCATGAACAGAGGAACACCTGGACATTTCTTTAAAACATATGTATCTTCATGGAGATGTGATATCTAGGTGTCCTTAAAATCTTAGCCAAACCCACTAGATTGATTGATACATCTCTATGTAAAACCCAATTCTCGTCTTTTATTTTTGCGAACTAATGTGTTTATGATGTTCTTGTTTCGTGTTATTACGTCTGAAGTATACGCAGTTGTAAATGGTGGGATGGATTAATCACGATAAACAAAATGACAATCGCTCCGATCCGACTATGTGAGCTACTATTATATTCCGTATGTAAGAATCATGTTTTGTGATGCTATTTGGATATATACTTTATGAGAATATGTGTAACGCTTTGAGCAAGAGTATTCTCTATTCCTACCAAAAATCCATAGAATGCAGAGGGTTTCACATCAATTTAACATGGGCAACGCCGAGTAAACCTGCTAGTAGGAAATTAAGTAAAAGACAACAGCATTTTTGATGCTCATGAAATGTGTTTGTTAAATACGACAGGTGATCATCGTGATCCGATCGACAATCACCACATTCTAACATTGTGGAACAAATATAATCTGTGAAACGTTACTTTCAAAATGGTACTAAATTCGTAACATTTGAACCATTTTGGTGTAGTCTGCTATACCGAGTCCCTTGATATTGATAACAATTTATACCATATCGCTCCGCATGACCGCCATTTTCTGGAGAGTGAACGAGACTAATTTATATTGCATTGCGGTATCCACACCGAAAATCTGATTTTCAATTACTGTGTTTGTGAGTTTAAGAATCATCAGTATACAGTATGTTATTTCCTATTTTATTACAAGAAATACATGTATAAGTGTAAACATGTGGTATCATGTCACATACAGAATTCTCGTGAATATGAGCCATTGTATAATACTATTATTTTAAATCCCATTGGCGGTTTTCGCTCCAAAATACACCTAATAATATTCGCATTGAAATCATACCAAAAAATACAACATTGATCACGATGTTTGGGACCCAAACAAAACAAAGCCCTGTGCACGGCACGGAACAGAAAAGAGCGTTACGTGTTAAGTCTATTTCTGATATTGTAGATATATAGAGCGTTTGTTTCACTTCTGCACGAAACAAATTGAAAACAGCTGGGAAATGGCTGTGACCATGGGAAGTATTTTTCAGAGCACATGAAACCGGTATATCATTATTTCGTGTATTTGTCAACCTACACTGTTAGAAATTACCGTCGGTTCGACGGTTTCGGGCCGTCATAATCGACGGACCCATACCGTTTCATCAGTTGGACGGTCCCATACCGTTATTTTATGTGCCCATGAAAATTGTCCAAATAAAATATTTTTGTGATTCAAAGTCATGCTGTCAAAATTAAATAGTATATTTATCGGCGACCATATTATATCCCATATAAAAATCCACCATGGTAATACCAATAAAAACTAGAGGTCAGATTCCATGGAATCAGATATACTTCCATGGTATTCCATCCCATCCCATCCCATCCCGACCTGACCTTGGCCTTCAAAATGGTCAATCGAAGGTCAAATCGGGTAAAACATGCGGATTTCCACGAAATTTGATACCTAGGGGTACTTTTGTCCGGGGAGTCTTTTGGGCGGGTCAAGTCGTGACCCCGACCTGACATTGACATTCGAAATGGTAAGTTCAAGGTCAAATCGAGTAAAACGATCGGATTTCGACGAAATTTTATACCTAGGAAAACTTTTGTCCGGGGAGTGTTTTGGACAGGTCAAATCGTGACAATATGTTACTTTTACAGTAGAGCGGACATACCTATATAGTATATCGGTGAGCATATTCATGCATTTGCCTTGCTTTTTGCTAAGTCCGTTTGAATTTGCGTCATGAAGAGAGGGTTTGAATTTGAGTAATATATATCACCCGTCACAACGTTATACGCTACCAGGGTTAAACCGTTCAATATAAATCATTAAAAAGTGTACTAATCTTGCGTTTATATACTACTTATCACATCCACTCATCGAAAAGTTTTTATCTCAATATATGATTTTCGGAGTAATTTTGCCCATTTGATCTTCGGTGGAATTTTCCAAATCTGAACCCACCCGACACAAACACTCCCTTGAGCAGGTTGCGTTTATATTAGAGAGGTCAAATTTTAGAGTCATACCTACAGTATACCGGCTTATGTACCACCGCATTAAACTCGCTCCTACATCGGCCCGTTTGGATTTGGGGCTAAAAATCGGCTAGTGATAGACTACAGAAGTATACATATTTATGATATATAGCGTTGTCACGAGTAAACCGTTCCGTTCCATCTGAAAATTAGAAAATTGCGCTCTAGATGCGCGTGAACACTAGCTATCAGATGTACTCGTCAAAAAAAAAATTCTCGATGTTTGAATTTGAAGTATAGCGGTCAAGATTTGGGGGGGGGGGGGCGTGAATAGAATATCCAAATGTACCTGCTACGGCATTACCTTGCTCTTTAATTAGCCCTTTTGGATTTGGTGGGAAGAATAGGTGCATTTTCCTGTTCCCCGTATAGCGGAAAGGGGTATATATATATAGTCACGCATTTCAATCAGTTTGGATATAAAGTTTAAATATACACAGTTATATGCCTATATATTTAATACTAATATATTTTCTTATAAATTAATAGCGCAGTGCGTAGTCGAGTGGTCAGAGCGTCAAACCTTCAGTTTGTGTTTTTATTGCGACGTGAGTTCGAATCCCGTCAAATTATCTTTTTTTATTTTTTATTTTTAACATGTTTTGGTGTATTTTAATCATCAAATACGAATAATACCAAACTAAAGATAATGTAAAGATGCTTTTTATATTCGATTTCAATCAGTTTGGATATAAAGTTTAAATATACACAGTTATATGCCTACATATTTAATACTAATATATTTTCTTATAAATTAACAGCGCAGTGCGTAGCCGAGTGGAGAGAGCGTCAAACATTCAGTTTGTGTTTTATTGCGACGTGAGTTCGAATCCCGTCAAATTATCTTTTTTTATTTTTTATTTTTAACATGTTTTGGTGTATTTTAATCATCAAATACGAATAATACCAAACTAAAGATAATGTAAAGATGCTTTTTATATTCGATAAATAACTAGAATATAAACAATATACAAATTGATCTTACGAAACTGATGATGTTTGCATGTTTCTATGTGTTTATCGTTGTTATCGCAAATGGAATAATTGGCTATACGTCGTCATTACGTTAGTAGAAATATACACCATATAACGAAGTCTTGTGTGATCAAATTAATGTAATGTTTGTATTTTGTTTGGTTGTATATGATATGCAGTGCGTTGAAGATGCGAAAGAAAATACAAAAGTGAAATGCACGCACGCAGATAGCTCATGACACACTATACACGATAAAATGATAATTTACCACACACCATGGGCTACACAATTTACGAATAGGTGGGTTTATATTAAAATCCAAGTTATTTGCTTTATAACGGCTCCGATATGAACTCATACCAATATAGCACTCTGGAAATGATTGTTGGAATTCGACGGGCGTTCTATCAGTTCTCTGGTAGAGGAATGAGACTGGCCCGCGGCAAGACGGGTGTATTCGAATCGGAGGTAGGTTCCATCCCACGGAGGATGGGGTAGCCGGAGGAAGGAGAGAGGGGAGTGACAAATTTTTGGCGTATATATAGATAATATATATTATATATATAAGCGGAATTATTTTGAAGAGCTCTTTTCACTTGACTGAGAAAAAAATAATGTTCTAAGTCCAAAAGTTTTGGTTGAAATATTGGAGCCTTTTTCAAAAAGTGAAAACAAAATGAACGACTTTTCTGGGACAGGTCGATTTGGATCCGTTTTGGACTCTGGATTTCCCAAAAGTCATCTCCGTTTCGCGTGTAGCATAATCTGAATCTTCGGAGGAGATGTGAGGACAAGCACATGGGCCCAAATTGCAAACTTTGAGGGCCCGTAACTCTTGCATTTCTTCTCGGATTTCAAAAATCCTTTCCGGTATGAGTTTGTTTTCGTTCGGGAAATACATAAACTTAAATATATGAATGTCAATCAAAATTTTATTTTACAAACAATTTGCCCCCCACCCCAGTGTCAAAATATATGTCTGACCCTGTCAAAATTTCCTTCTCTGACTAAACTGACAACGGTCAACACGACTATGAAAACCACATGCAGTTATCTGGAATGATACAAGAGGACAACAGAGTACAATCAAATAGAGGTTTGCCAACTATGGGCGGTAACTCCTCAGGGAAAGCGCGGACACAAGTTCTGATGCCCGTGGGCAGTAGGGCATATCGAGATGTGTATACAGTCCAATTTTCGATGCTCTGCTCCTTATAATTTCCGAGATAATAAAATGACATTTTTTCATATAAAGGGAGATAACTCTACGGGGTAAATGCGGACAATATCCGTTATGAGCCAAAGGCATAGAACTCATTTACCCCAACATACTTACCAAACTTGAGTTTTCTAGTACTAATACATTCCGAGATTTGGGCGTTGAAAAATACTGTAGTATAATAATAATAATAATGAAAAATAATCGAAAAAGGGCCATAACTCTGTTAAAAGATATTGGACCAACATCCGGATACCATTATTTTTAGTAGACCTTAGATGCCTTCATTCGCTAGAGATTTCGCGGTCCTCCTCCCATTAGTTTCTGAGTATTTCCAATTAAACAGAAAACGGCCGCAGTAGAAAAACAATATACTTCCTTGGTTACACCATGGAAGTATAATAATAGGATCAATCATGAGTGGAAAGAATCGCAGTTTATGGACGGAAAATATGAAGTATGGTGATTATATGTTGTCCTAATATGTGTAGGTTGATCTCAAGTGTTTGGACGTGACCCCACCCCTGCCTCGAAATTGGGTGACGGGATTGGGAAAACATCAACCCCTGGCACAAACTGCTAAGTTTGAGGCCCCGTAACTTCGTCAGTTTCCAACGGATTTTAAAGTTGTTTCCAGTTTTGTGATTTGCGGCTGACATAGATTGCATAGTATAAATTTCATCTGATTTGGAGACGGATAACACTTTGATTATTGGAAAGCATATGGGCCCAAATTCAAACTTGTACGGCCAAAATCTCCGCCATTTTCCAACGTATTTACGATCTGTCTTCAGCTTCGAGATCGGCTGATGTTGCAGATATTATATTCCAAGTTTCATCTGATTCCGAGAAGAATTAAAATTCGGCACCACGGACCACCCCTCCCCAGACCCACAATAATGAACCGACACTGGCAAAATTTGGCCCACCGCGTGCCGTCTCCAGTCCGTACGCATTTTCGTATCAGATGACATCCTATGTTCGATATCTTCGGAGGAGATGTGTTATCAAGCACATGGGCCCAAAATTGCAAAGTTTGAGGGCCCGCGATTCTTTTAGTTTTCGATGGATTTTCGAAATTCTTCCAGTTTCTAGATCGGCTGATGTTGCAGATGTTATATTCCAAGTTTCATCTGATTCCGAGAAGAATTAAAAATTGGTACCACGGACCACCCCTCCCCAGACCCACAATAATGAACAGACACTGGCAAAATTTGGCCCACCGCGTGCTCTCTTCCGTCCGCACACGTTGGCGTATCAGATGATATCCTATGTTCGATATCTTCGGAGGAGATGTGAGGACAAGCACATGGGCCCAAATTGCAAACTTTGAGGGCCCGTAACTCTTGCATTTCTTCTCGGATTTCAAAAATCCTTTCCGGTATGAGTTTGTTTTCGTTCGGGAAATACATAAACTTAAATATATGAATGTCAATCAAAATTTTATTTTACAAACAATTTGCCCCCCACCCCAGTGTCAAAATATATGTCTGACCCTGTCAAAATTTCCTTCTCTGACTAAACTGACAACGGTCAACACGACTATGAAAACCACATGCAGTTATCTGGAATGATACAAGAGGACAACAGAGTACAATCAAATAGAGGTTTGCCAACTATGGGCGGTAACTCCTCAGGGAAAGCGCGGACACAAGTTCTGATGCCCGTGGGCAGTAGGGCATATCGAGATGTGTATACAGTCCAATTTTCGATGCTCTGCTCCTTATAATTTCCGAGATAATAAAATGACATTTTTTCATATAAAGGGAGATAACTCTACGGGGTAAATGCGGACAATATCCGTTATGAGCCAAAGGCATAGAACTCATTTACCCCAACATACTTACCAAACTTGAGTTTTCTAGTACTAATACATTCCGAGATTTGGGCGTTGAAAAATACTGTAGTATAATAATAATAATAATGAAAAATAATCGAAAAAGGGCCATAACTCTGTTAAAAGATATTGGACCAACATCCGGATACCATTATTTTTAGTAGACCTTAGATGCCTTCATTCGCTAGAGATTTCGCGGTCCTCCTCCCATTAGTTTCTGAGTATTTCCAATTAAACAGAAAACGGCCGCAGTAGAAAAACAATATACTTCCTTGGTTACACCATGGAAGTATAATAATAGGATCAATCATGAGTGGAAAGAATCGCAGTTTATGGACGGAAAATATGAAGTATGGTGATTATATGTTGTCCTAATATGTGTAGGTTGATCTCAAGTGTTTGGACGTGACCCCACCCCTGCCTCGAAATTGGGTGACGGGATTGGGAAAACATCAACCCCTGGCACAAACTGCTAAGTTTGAGGCCCCGTAACTTCGTCAGTTTCCAACGGATTTTAAAGTTGTTTCCAGTTTTGTGATTTGCGGCTGACATAGATTGCATAGTATAAATTTCATCTGATTTGGAGACGGATAACACTTTGATTATTGGAAAGCATATGGGCCCAAATTCAAACTTGTACGGCCAAAATCTCCGCCATTTTCCAACGTATTTACGATCTGTCTTCAGCTTCGAGATCGGCTGATGTTGCAGATATTATATTCCAAGTTTCATCTGATTCCGAGAAGAATTAAAATTCGGCACCACGGACCACCCCTCCCCAGACCCACAATAATGAACCGACACTGGCAAAATTTGGCCCACCGCGTGCCGTCTCCAGTCCGTACGCATTTTCGTATCAGATGACATCCTATGTTCGATATCTTCGGAGGAGATGTGTTATCAAGCACATGGGCCCAAAATTGCAAAGTTTGAGGGCCCGCGATTCTTTTAGTTTTCGATGGATTTTCGAAATTCTTCCAGTTTCTAGATCGGCTGATGTTGCAGATGTTATATTCCAAGTTTCATCTGATTCCGAGAAGAATTAAAAATTGGTACCACGGACCACCCCTCCCCAGACCCACAATAATGAACAGACACTGGCAAAATTTGGCCCACCGCGTGCTCTCTTCCGTCCGCACACGTTGGCGTATCAGATGATATCCTATGTTCGATATCTTCGGAGGAGATGTGAGGACAAGCACATGGGCCCAAATTGCAAACTTTGAGGGCCCGTAACTCTTGCATTTCTTCTCGGATTTCAAAAATCCTTTCCGGTATGAGTTTGTTTTCGTTCGGGAAATACATAAACTTAAATATATGAATGTCAATCAAAATTTTATTTTACAAACAATTTGCCCCCCACCCCAGTGTCAAAATATATGTCTGACCCTGTCAAAATTTCCTTCTCTGACTAAACTGACAACGGTCAACACGACTATGAAAACCACATGCAGTTATCTGGAATGATACAAGAGGACAACAGAGTACAATCAAATAGAGGTTTGCCAACTATGGGCGGTAACTCCTCAGGGAAAGCGCGGACACAAGTTCTGATGCCCGTGGGCAGTAGGGCATATCGAGATGTGTATACAGTCCAATTTTCGATGCTCTGCTCCTTATAATTTCCGAGATAATAAAATGACATTTTTTCATATAAAGGGAGATAACTCTACGGGGTAAATGCGGACAATATCCGTTATGAGCCAAAGGCATAGAACTCATTTACCCCAACATACTTACCAAACTTGAGTTTTCTAGTACTAATACATTCCGAGATTTGGGCGTTGAAAAATACTGTAGTATAATAATAATAATAATGAAAAATAATCGAAAAAGGGCCATAACTCTGTTAAAAGATATTGGACCAACATCCGGATACCATTATTTTTAGTAGACCTTAGATGCCTTCATTCGCTAGAGATTTCGCGGTCCTCCTCCCATTAGTTTCTGAGTATTTCCAATTAAACAGAAAACGGCCGCAGTAGAAAAACAATATACTTCCTTGGTTACACCATGGAAGTATAATAATAGGATCAATCATGAGTGGAAAGAATCGCAGTTTATGGACGGAAAATATGAAGTATGGTGATTATATGTTGTCCTAATATGTGTAGGTTGATCTCAAGTGTTTGGACGTGACCCCACCCCTGCCTCGAAATTGGGTGACGGGATTGGGAAAACATCAACCCCTGGCACAAACTGCTAAGTTTGAGGCCCCGTAACTTCGTCAGTTTCCAACGGATTTTAAAGTT